>OY744520.1:113812619-113885119 GCA_963556195.1 Sepiola atlantica | reverse complement strand
TACATTTATTAACTCCGCACTTAGTTTCGTATTCAGATGAAGTAAATAGATACCCACAAAATTAATGACGTAAATTATGCAATGAGTATTTTATAGGAAAACAATAATTATCACATAGCTAATACGGGAGAATAATTCTGAAATAATGATTGCTGGAGAGAAGGTTGTGCGAATTAGTGCTGACTCTGAATTGAGGTTTCAAGATAGTGTAGCAATGCCGAAGGGCGAATGTGAGTTCACGTTATTTTCTTTTGACATTTATCTTGTATGTCATGCTACGGCGTATACTTTTTCAAACTGAGAACTTTTGTACTTTCTGAAGAGCCCAAAGAGAACAGCTCCAGTATTGACATATTAATGTTGTTTGGTCCACTTTGAGCGAAACAAGTTCGTAAAATAATTGCACTAAAACTCGTCTGTTTTGAAAATGTTTTTGTAAGATAAAAACAAATCTTGACTTTTGTAATGTAAATGAAACTTTTATATGTTCTGTTGTTACTAGTTGACAATAATCGAGCTTAAATTGGAAGAGGTTGGTAAACATAAAGTATATAAAGTGTAACAGCAAGCAAACTGGAGCAAAAATTTCGGACACGAATTATACTGATGAATATGTATTTATTTGCGCGCACGTGGCCAACGCTGAACTATAACATCTTTTCACCGTAAAACTGGAAATACATTAAAATAAACAAGTCTTACAAAAATGTTCTAAGACAAAACAAAGCAAATTATAAAAGAGTAAAAATTGAAATAGGTTTAGAGAACTATGCGTTGCTTACCTCTATTTTTGCCAAGCTACTTGCCCCAGAGCTAACGTCTATCACAAGCGGAACAAACGTCCGACTCCCATGTTGACTGATTCGAAAAGACCGCCTCTGCGCAAGCAGGCGGTGTAGAGGAACGACAGTTACCCCGTGCGCATGTCTTCCGGAAGAGGACGGTGCTGAATACAAAATGTCCCCTTCCTGATGATCGGCCAACATGTGAAACTCCTACGTTTACATGGCTCCCCAAAATAAGGAATACTTTTTTTTTTAAAGTTAGGGACCAAATGGGGGGTAAACGCAAGTTATGGCTCCTTGGTGGGGACTTCCCCAGTCTCCGCTTCACATAAGACAATCAATTTGTGTATATGGCGTTCTAATGTCTGTAGCGGTCGGTTTCTTTGACCCTTCCTGTTGAGATTTGCGTTTGCGACCGAAACCCTCACAGAACGGACCAGACTGTCGCTGCTGTTTGTGGTTTGGCCAGTGGACTTGTTTAGATCTTAGAGCTCCTGACAAAAAGCCTCCGACTTTATTTGTTTTAAGACTTCCGCTTCAGCCTTTTGTAGATCGGTCACTGCCAGATGGTCCTTCATGGTACCTTTCCGCTTAGCGGACACACGCTCCCTTAATTTGTCTTTATATTTCAAGCAAAGGGCTACGGCTCTTCGCGCTCTTGTCCAATCCGAGAATTTAGACGTTCCACTAAAGAAGTTTGTTTAGTGGATTCCGTACATACATTAAAAGTGTGTGACCTTACTTCTGAGCCATAACTTTGTAGACCTGGTTGATTATCCTTCTAACATGGGGCAAAAGGCACATTTGAATCCCAGAGAAAATTCGGACCATCAAACCACATCTTCCTGTTCATCAACTCCTTGGGTGTTGCTCCGCGTGATGCCATATCTGCAGGGTTGTCCGCCGAACAGATATAACTCCACTGATACGGCTCCGTGTGGTCACGGATTTGTTGAATTCTGTTCGCAACAAAGATGTGAAAGCGACGAGACTCATTTCCGATGTAGCCGAGAACTACCCTGCTATCTGTCCAAAACCACTCAATAACGTTTATAATGTCCAGATCTTCTAGCAGTGCTGAGCTGATCCTCACTGAAACGAGGGCTGCCATGAGTTCGAGTCTGGGTATGGTGACAGGTTTGATGGGTGTAACTCTGGCTTTTGCCATGATCAAGGAGCAATGCACCCTCTGTTTACGGTCAACCAAACGAAAGTATGAGCATTGCCCATATCCTATGGTGCTGGCATCCCCAAAATGGTGTATCTCCGTTGTAACAATCTCATCAAAATCCACAGGCATCTCTTGACGACAATAGTGTCCAAATGTTTTACCTCTTCCATCCACTGTCGCCAGCGTGGTTGTAGGTTTTCGGGTATGGGACTGTCCCAGTGACTGGTTTATGCACATCTCCTGTAAAATCTGTTTTCCCATCAGGATAAAAGGTGCAACAAATCCCAAGAGGTCATACACGGAACTAAGGGTTGATACGATGCCTCGTCTGGTATGTGGTCTGTCATTCAGCACAATCCTGAACTAAAAGGTGTCTGACTCGACACACCACTGAATTCCTAAAGTTCTTTCAATAGGTAGACTATCCTCATGGATGTCGATATTTGTCAGTCCCTTTGCTCGAGCCTCTGGTGGTATTTCCTTTAGTACCTCCTTTGAATTCGACAGGAACTTGTGCAGAACCAGACCGGACCACTCCTCTTACATAGGGCTATACTTCTTTCAATCAGGCTTACAGCCTCCTCTGGAGTTGAAACCGACTTCAATCCGTCATCCACATAAAAGTCTTTTTTATGAAGCTGGAAACATCCATCCCAAAGTCTGACTCTCCCTCCGTTGCAATTTTTTTGAGTGCAAAATTTGCACATCCAGGAGATGACACCGCACCAAACAGGTGCCTCGTCATACGGTGTGTAAATTGTTCGCTGTCCACATCGCCATTTTCCTACCACAGAAAACTCAAATAATCCCGATGACAAGCTTCCACTCGAAACTGTAAAAACATTTGTTCGATGTCACAGATAAAAGCTACAGGTTCCCTGTCGAAACCGACACAGCACTCCGCAAAGAGAATTTATGAAATCGGGTCCCTGCAGCAAGTGCTCATTTAAAGATTGCGACATATATCGTGCACTACCATCGAACACGACGCGAAGCTTCCCTGGTTTCTTTGGATGGTAGACTTCATGATGGGGTAAGTACCAGACATGATTATTTTGCATCATGTCAGTCCACTTTTCGGCATGTCCCTTGTCAATCAGTTCCCCAAGAAATTTCGTGTATTGATGGTGATAGGACTGATCCTTGCGAAAACGTCCCTTTAGGAGTCACAAACGTTGTAACGCCATTTCTTGGTTGTTCGGCAAACAAGTCATCGCATCTCGAAAGGGCAAACGCATCTCGTAGCGTCCTCCCTGGATTGTGTTTTTTGTTCCAAGATGGAGAGGAATTTATTGCCCTCCTGCGACAAGTATTTGGACTGTGCGACTTTCACTGAAATCTAACTCAAACATCTTTATCAGGCTGTTTGGATCTATAATCTCCTTGATCTTGTTTCTCAAGGAAAACAGTGTAGGTTCCGGTATTATATCGCCGGACAGCGAGAGGTCCCTGGATACATCCTTGACAACAATGCGATGGCTAATTCCGACATTGTCGCAATCTGCACCTTCCCAGGAAATGTCAGCAGCACCCACTATACCCCATCCAAGGTCAGTTTTCTGACCATATGATCCGTTACCGGTCGGCACGACGATGTCCATAGGGGTTAATGCTTTGGTACAGTTGTACCCAATCAACAATCTGACCTCGCAGTCCTGCAAAGGCAAAATAAAATTTGCGATAGGTTTAAGATGTGCCCACAATTCTGCTACCTCTGGTGTGGGGATGTGTGCTCGGTTGGCTGACATAATGTCTCTGGTGTATGTACTGGGTAGCCTAATTTTCTGCGAGCTGTTGAAGCCACGAACCATCAGTCTCTCCACCTTAGTGCTGTCGATGACTTTGTTTTCCGCATGCATTGTAGACAATTTCAGCTTCACAGGTGCACCCATCAGTCCCAATGGTTTGCAGGTGTTCTGTAAAATGAAGGTTGTGTCCGACTGGGAGTCCAGAATGGCGTACACAAGCCATTCAGAATTTGGCTTATCTGCATGAGATACATGCACAGGAAGAATCATGGAAGATTTTCTAGATGACCCAGTATTATTTAACAGAGTTGTTCCGGATGTGCTGTCGACTGGCCCTGATCTGCTTTCCATCTCTCCATTTTTTCTTTCGTGTAATCTGGTATCGCCATGCAAGGATGTTGGGTGCAACGTAGAGCAGATGTCAGACTTCCTTTTTTTGTCTGCATTTACGAGCGACATGTCCACCACGCAGACACGCAAAGCCCCTTCTCTCTGATATATTGTTTTCTATCAGCGAGAGTTTTGGTCTTGAAGGCAGCACAAGAGTCTAAATTGTGGCTCCTTTGGCAAAGCATACAGCCTTCATTTCTGTTGGAGGAGTCTCTTTGGGTTTCGTTGATTGTCGCAAGGGTTCGGCTCTCTCGACTGTATTGGGGGGGGGTCCCTTATTAAAAATGGGGTTTTCACTCATCGGCTGGTCATATTTTACCGATTGAAATGAGGTCACTGGGTCTGTGACTATCCGGGCTTGCTTATTGATGAAGTACGCAAACTCCCTGAAGGAGGGAAATTCACCCTTATCCTCTCTCCGCTGTGCCACGACACCTGTCCATCTCGTATTGACCCAATCCGGAACTTTTCGTAGCATCTTTCGCGTTCATCATTTAGAACATGGAGACTACCTATGCTCCTCAAAGCAGTGTTGCACTGCCTCAAGAATTCTGAATACTTCTGTAGGGCTGTTCCATCTCTGGGGTTAATCCGTTGCCAGTTTTCAAGTCTATCTCTGAAGGCGTCGACTATTACAAACGGATTTCCATACCGTTCCTCGAGCAAACCTTTGGCTTCATCAAAGGCATCTTCATGTGGAAGAAAGAAGTAGCTCTCCACCGTGTCTCTAACTTGGTCACCTATATATTTCCTCAGATAATGTAGCCTTTCTGCTACTGGAATCCTCCGGTGCTCGATCAGGGTTTGGAATGCCGTCTTCCAACTTGGATACCTCAGTGGATCCCCATAGAATATGGTAGGCTCAGGTGGAGGTAACCGACTGAGGCTAACTTGTTCAGCCAGAGATTTCACAAGTTCTTTCAATGCATCTGACGGGCCTTCACCAGCCCGTTCTGTTTGCTGTGAATAATATTCACTGGGAATGGCATGACCACCCATCGGAAGTGGTGTTTGACAATAATTAGTTGTCAAGTGATTGACATATTTGTTGCTGGCTGTTGGTATGGACTGCACTAGCTGCTGCGGAACAAAATGGGGTGTATTTGGGTTCAGGGGAATCTGACAGGTTTTTTCTTTGAGTGTCGACTCTTCGAACAGGGGGTCCGACCCGGTCAAAGATGGTCCAGCGGCACCCAACACCGGCTCACTAGTGGCTGTCTGTGACCTTAAAAAGTTTTCCACTTTGTGGTCAGTATTGAACTCAGATGCTGAGCGACTTCTTTCCTCCGCAGCATCCCGATCAGTCTCCAGAACCTCCAGCTTCGGCTATGTGCAGCTCCATCTTTGTCCTAACCCTCTCTAACTCGGCTCTTTGCTTGTCTTCCTTCTCCATATATTGCAACTTCGCCTTGAGGACAGCAACTTCCACCAAAGTCTCTGCAGATTTTCTAGACATACGGGACCCGTGAGAGGTCCTTGAATACCTGGAAGAGCGACTTCTAGCAGTCCTGCTGGAATATGTGGACGCAGAGTCATCACACTCTGGTGGTACATTTTTTCTCTGCCATATTTAAGTTAATTTAAATTTGAAAAATAAACTCAGGCGCAAGAGGGTGATGTTCAAGGTAAGCAACGAGAATTCTCACATAAGCAAAAACATGTAAAGTTGAAGAGTGCAAAAAGGAGAGCAATGTCATGAAATTAAACATTGTTAAGCAAAAAGAAATATAAAATAAAATGACAGATACATAGAAAGTACACAGCAAAAATAAAAAAAACACGCGCGACTACGTAGATAAGTTCTTGTAAACTATATAGAATACTTTGAAAATGTTCAAAAAGGGGGGGGGCGGAAATAAACCGCTCCTGAAATAAAAACTTTTAAAAAGCTGTGCCCGCAGATATTTTTGTGCGTGCGAAGTTTTTTTTAACATAAGCAAAAAGGTTCGTCAAAAACCTCTTTTAAAGAGTTCGTTTTCTTTTCAAAAGTTCGTCAATTTTTTTTCTTTTTACAAACAGAAAGTTCGTTATATATTTTTTTTACAAATAACAGAAGGGGGAATATATTATTCAACGCAGCAAACGAAAGATAATAAATGTCCTTTTTTAGAAGAAAAGAAAATAAACAAACGAAAAGAAAGTTCGTTTCGGAAGATGAGAGAATAACAAAGTTTCGCAGGTTTTTTGTTACTTTAGAGATTCTGCTCTAATATTTCGAAACGTAACAATTCGTAAATATTTAACTTTGTTATAAAAAAAACCGTTTTAGTGTCATTTTCAAATAAGTCAACAGAGTTGGTCTTAACTCGTTGGGCTGCCGTTCTGAGTAGTACAACAAAGCTTCGCATGGTTTGTTTTGTTGATTTTAGAGTTTCTACTCCAAATAAATCGCAAAACAAAAAACGTAATATTTTACTTTGTTGTACACAAAATAGAGTTTTACTGTAACAGAAAGCAAACTGGAGCAAAGATTTCGGACACGAATTATACTGATGAATATGCCTTTATTTGCGCGCACGTGGCCAACGCTGAACTATAACATCTTTTCACCGTAAAACTGGAAATACATGAAAATAAACAAGTCTTACAAAAATGTTCTAAGACAAAACAAATTATAAAAGAGTAAAAATTGAAATAGGTTTAGAGAACTATGCGTTGCTTACCTCTATTTTTGCCAAGCTACTTGCCCCAGAGTCAACGTCTATCACAAGCGGAACAAACGTCAGACTTCCATGTTGACTGATTCGAAAAGACCGCCTCTGGGCAAGCAGGCGGTGTAGAGGCACGACAGTTACCCCGTGCGCATGTCTTCCGGAAGAGGACGGTGCTGAATACAAAATGTCCCCTTTCCTGATGATCGGCCAACATGTGAAACTCATACGTTTACAGAAAGTACATGCTAAAACATATATTTTCAGACACACACACATCTCTGTCTGTCTGTCTGTCTGTCTGTCTCTCTCTCTCTCTCTCTATATATATATATATTTAGGCATAAAGTTGTTAGTTATGCAGGGGTTATTAAATTACACGGCATTTTTCTGTTTGGTGATTTTTGGTGACATTCTCAATGCGTCGAGCAAACTTTCTGATCCCCGGTGGTAGCCGGTATAATATGTTTCGAGTCTTTTTGATTCGGCCATAACTCGAGCGCTTTCGACCTTCGTGGTCGTCATCAGGAGTAGGTTTTTATCTTTAAGAAGACTTGAGTAATTGTTTGTTTTATACTTATCTTGAAGGTGTTTGGTAGGAGGAAAGGGAGAGTTAAAGAAAAGCAAGTGGTGTGGTTGAGTTTATTATTTATTTTTATTTATTTGTGTATCAATTACTTTTGTTTAGTTATATTATTTTTATTTTTTATATTTTGTTTATTTAATTAATTAATTTATTTAATTATATATACTTTTTTTATATGTTTATTTATTATTTTAATATTTTTAATTATGGAATACATTTAATATGTTAGTACTGATATTGAAAGCTATTTTGTTAATATTGGGTTGTTTGTTTCTTTTTAATGAACATTGCTTCTAGTATTTTTAGTTGATGCATGCAATTATTTTTATATATCATTTTGGTGTTAGCTGTTAGTATTTTTCGTATATCGCCCGACTGTATTGTTTTGTTATGTGAAGTGATGTGGCGCTGGTGGTACTGGTGTCGGATAGATGATAGGTAAGAGGTTGGGAGAGAGCTGTTGTGTGGCCAATATAGGTACTATATATTTGTTTCTGTTTCGTTCATAAGAGATTCCTCAAAACTTTTATACTACGTTAGTTTGGATTAGGGTTGAGTTAATGGTGTGATTATTTTATATTATTAAATTAGACGTTTTGAATTTCGTGTAATAGATTATTAGTTTGATTTTTTTATGTTGTTCGATAGGTTTAGTGTATCGTTGCATTATGTTAATTATTGCTTTTTCAAGTTTCTAACTAAAGTATATTTGTTTTTTCTAGTATAGGTGGAAAGTGTCAATTTTTGTTATGGGTTTTGTTTTTGTTTTAATCATGTATGGAGTTTATATATGATTTTATTTGTTTATCAACTATTCTATTGGGTAACTTGCTATTGATTAGTGTTTGTTTTATATTGGTTAGTTTTTTATAAAATATTTTCCTAGATGAGGATATAGCATGTGTGCGATGAAAAAGGTTTTTTATAACGGCTATTTTATATTTTGTGGGCATTCGCTATGATAGTTGACGAGGCTAGGGTTGTTATTTGTCATTTTTTTATCTGTTGATGTGGTGCATTGCGTAGGGTTACTGGAGTCTATTAGTACATCTAGGAAGGGGATTTTATTGTGAATCTTTAATGCATGTGTAAATGCAAGGTCTGAGTGGGTTTCGTTTTTTTTACATTAGAGGTCACCGCTTATCAAGGCTCAAAGGCCACTCGAGGATAGGGATTAAAGAGTTTGACTGGTGGACGGTGGGACAACATCGCGATCACCGGCACGATGGTTGTCGCAGGGCAGAAATTAATTATTTACGGTGGCGGTTCAACAAGAACTTGTTTATATTGGACTTGAAAACGACCATATTGTAGTCGGCAGGGAAGCAGGCTCTCGGCACTGTGTTCCACAGACGGATAGTTCTATGAAAGAAGCTCTGCCCATTTCGTTTCGTCTTGGGCACGAAGAGGGAGAAAGGAAAATCATTGACAGTGGTAGTAGCTAGGTGGGTTCTTATTGTGAATGTTTTACAAGAGGGAAACCATAGATTTGAGCTCAGTTGAGCACCTAACATGAAAATAACGGTAGAGCTAAAATGACTAGCAACATCTCTTCTGTGAGAGAGTGACTGTAGGGAAGCGAAGAGGACATCCTCCACTAGATTTCGAAGTCGGTTTTGGACTCTGTCAAGGCAGGAAAGGGTGCACTGAGCGGCAACTCCTCATATGTGGCAGCAGTACTCTATCTTAGGACGTATTTGACCCTTGTACAGGTAGAGGATGGCGCATGGCACGAGATAACTTCTGGAGCGGTAGAATGATCCAATCATTTTTCCAGCGGACTTAGCAATAGATTTGATGTAAGTCTTCCATTTAAAGTCTGAAGATACGGGTAGTCCCAGGAGCTTATCAAAGCAGTGGCTTCCTCAAGGGAAGAACCGTTCATTATAAATAGGAAAAAGTGGGAATTGGAGCGTTGGTGGTGAAAAGGGAGGAGCTTGATTCTTGACACATTAAAAGTAACCAGCCACTGTTTCCCCCATTGCGCCACTTTCTCCAGGTCGGAAGAGAGAGAGAGAGAGAGAGAGAGAGAGAGAGAGAGAGAGAGAGAGAGAGAGAGAGAGAGAGAGCCTGATCATTAATGCTCTTCGAGGTGTTCCCATAGATGTCGACGAATGATCTTAGAATGTAGTTTGGGAGATCATTTATGAAGACCAGGAAGAAGGTTGGGCCTAGGATGGCACCCTGAGGTACGCCAGCGTTGATACTGTGTGCCCCAGAATTCTGTCCATCAGCGACTACTTTTATAAATCTATCAGAGAGTTGAGAGTACATTCCCAGATATTCTATAGCTAGCAAGCTTGTGAAGTAAACATTTATGCTAAACCCTGTCAATATCGTTTCATATGTCAAGAGCTATTGCTCTAGAAACGAAGCCCCGTCAATAGATTCACTGATCCTGTATGAGATTACAGTTAGCCCATCGACTGTTGATCTTGCAGGACGAAAGTCATATTGCTTGTCGCTGAGTAGTCTGTTTTTGCTAAGGTGATTAACAACTTCTTGGTTTATCACAGATTCAAGCAACTTACTCATGACGCACAGGAAACTGATTGGTCAGTACTGAAATGCAGATGACCGGTCACCAGTATTTTTAAATATTGAACAGACTGGCGAGGTTTTTCCAAAGTGTTGTGAAGCACTTCTTCTTTAAGCAACGATTGAACAGCTGAAGGTTTTGAAGGGTTTGTAGGAATTAAAAAAAATATTTTCGTAGGGTTCTGTAGCAATAGATATATAATCTACGTAGCTAGTGTATATATTTGGTTTTGTTATTGGATCGGAAAATATTTTATTTTCGATGTGTATCATGTAATGTAGTATTCGGCGAAGGTGTCAATTATACCGACTACTACCGGATATCAGAAAGCTTGCTTGACGCATCGAGAATATCACCCAAAAAAGCACCAAACGGGAAAATTAAGTGTCATTTAATAACGCCTGCACACACACACACACACCCATACACCCACACACCCACACACACATATAAGCTTTAACGAGAAAAATTTGATCAACACAATAAAATTAGTAAATACATTACCTATTCAAGATGGCCGCCATCAATTATGCTAATTCGACAAATTCGCATATATTTTATATTATTATGCATGAAAAGTATCCATCATCATAGTTCAAGTGCTATTATTATCCTTAATATAGCATATATGTCTTGTGCTTTTATCATCCTTAATATAGCATACATTTCCATTGATATTAACATTTTAATATAGCATATGTGCCCTGCGTCATTATCATCTTTAATATAACATGTGTCGGTGAAATTAGTGTTATTATCACACCCACACACACACACACATACACACATATATATATATATATATAAATCAGGTTCATGTTATATTCCAATAACTATGGTTTTATTTTTTTATATTTATTTATTTTTTCACATTTTCACAAAATATAACATTCTTGTGAGATGTATATTTACGACTCGTTACTCTTGAGGTGGGCCAACCAACATTATTATGTCAGTATCAGCTCTGCACACCCCAAGATCATTAGAAAATATCCACAAAAAAGGAAAGTTCTCAAATTGAAAAGTCTAGAAAAAAAACCTACACCACGCAGTGGGTCATTGTGTACAAAAACAAAGAAAAACACAAAGAAAAACACTCACACGTGGAAAAAAAGTCATTAGGACGCCATTTTATAATGGCTTTCTTTTCGACGTGCGAGTGTTTTTTCTTTCTAAATATAGCATAATCATCCAATGCTATTATCAAAATAGCGTATCTGTGAAGTGCCTTTATCATCCTTAATATAGAATATTGTTTGATAATTATGGAAGGGGAAGAGCGAACTGTCTGCCTGTCCACCCCTAAGTCGGAGGAGAATGACTTTCTATCCGGAATTGAATAAAGTGACTCCCGTATTCTGTTTTGTTGGTCCTCTTTTCTCTGGACTCCGAAAGGGTCGGATGTGTCTGCACGAAGCTTGTTTCAGGGGCGTGCCCTATTCTATGGGGGTACTTAAAATAATCTCGATTCGTGCTTTCGATTTTCCGGGAACTTTAATAAACCAGTGAACCATGTCAACGTTGTCTCTTTATTTCAGAATGACCAGCACACATCGAATTAAAGATTGTGAATTGTCGAAGCAGTTTACTCCTCGATGATCATTATCATCGTAGACATCAGACGAGAACCAGGTAAAGTCGAGACATAAGACAGCTTGCCTGGCGCTCCCCATCTATGTAACAATATCTGATCCGTCCAATGCTATTATCATCCTTAATATAGCATAACTGTCCAACTCAGATACAGAGAAAAAAGAACGAATGCAGCGCCTAAAGCATTAATCTTGATCCGTAAGAGTTGTCGATACCGATGTGATCATCAGATAACATGGAACGGTTCAATTTATGGACTTTTCGACGACATTGCTATTTTTACTAAACAGAACGCAAGGGGATACGTGGCAGAGGAGAGTGAAAATAAATAAGAGAAGGATCAGGGGGAGACAGACTGCAGATGGGGAAGATGGTGAATGAAAAAAGGAGACACATAACAGACACAAGAGAAAGGGGTTAGAAAAAGAGAAACACACACACACACTCAAAAAGAGAGTGGTAAGAAAAACTCAAACACACGAAAAAAGAGATGAAAGGAAAACACGCAATAAACTACTTAACACACACACACACACACACATATAAATATAGTTTGAATTACCTACTAGACACATCCTCTAGTGTCTTTGGTCTCTCTGTAAAATAACATAGTATTCGAAGCCCAAATAAAATCTCCTCGATTTGGCTACACGCCTATACGAGGAATGGTGCACCTTCTCTTAGTGATGTTACTTCAAGTAACAGCATTTAGCTGGATACTCCACCAGACTTTATGAATTCTTGTCCTGGAATCCGGTAAGACCATGAGACGAAAAGAAATGTATACTCTAACATAATCAACTGGTCTATAGAGAAGATGAAATTTAATCTTCTTAACTTCTTAACAAACTCAATGCTTGATAGATAAGGGAGAACTTTAATAGAACACTCGAATATATATGTATCTCATATAGAGATCAAGTTTAGTCCGAGGAAAGGGCCCCTTGATTTCTGAGAACTTCGACTGAAGTAAAATTAAACATATATATATATATATATATATATATATATATATATATATATATATATATATATATATATATATATATACTAGTAGAATACCTGTCCCAGTACGGGTATAAGCAATAAATATAGCATTAATTAAAAAATTTAATGTTTTTATTTATTGGGAGGGGGTATGGCACGGTTTCGGTGGAAGCTCCCTAAATGTTAAATTTTACAAAAAATATATATGCATAATAATGTACCCACGTTACTCACCCTGTTACCTAGAATACATATTCCATAATTCATAATCATAAGTTCAATAGTTTAGGATTTTAACAAGAACATACATATTATTGACGCTCACGCGTGCACCGATCCTTTTAAAATGTATTACTTAATGTAACGTAAAATTTAATGTGGAGCAATTTTTTTCTATATAAAATTTTTGTATCTAACTTATTTTAAAAAAGGTTTTGTTGGAAGAGGGCCCGCGTAAGTTTACAAACAAAAAATAATAATGTGTTCATGTTACTCACCATGTGATCCGTTTGCGTCGGTGTGAAATAGCATTTTCGTACGTAGCTCATGTTTTGTTAGTCTTTTTTAATAGAAATCGCTCCAGACAAGACATGAAGCCACTTGATATAAGGAGCTAACAAGAACGAAACATGATGATCGCAAAGATAGGGGATACCCATTGGCCTTAGTCTTGAAAAGACCAACACTATAGGTAGAAGAAAAACAGTCAGCTGGAAGATAGTCCCACAAACCTGCAGTTCTTGGAAAGAAGCTACTGGAAAAAGTTGTATTACAATGAGGTATCAAAACAGCGAATTGATGGAGACCACTAGACCAATGAGTTACACGAGCTGGAATAAAGGAAATACATAAGACAATTCTGAAGAAAGTTTTTTTTTTTTTTTTTTTTTTACATGATTCACCCCAAACAAGGCAGGACGCCACTGTAAACGTAAGGGGCTACTGAGAAAAAGGAAAAGGGGGAAAGGATTGGTGGTTCAGCTTAAATTGGGATCTGAGCAGCGAGATGTCTGTTTACATTAGTTTTAAATTTCTGCATGTCAGTACTGTCGGGGAAACAGGGGGCAGGGAGGGAGTTCCAGAGGCCAGCAGCACGAGGAAAGAAGCTATTTGAGTAGAATGCTCTCCGGCATCTGGGGACCTCCACAGTGAATGAATGAGATTTAGTAGAATGTCGAGTTAGTCTAGTGAATTTACGTCGAGGGGGCACCAGAGCAGCACACTCATCGGAGCATAATCCATTGAAGTATTTGTAAAACAAACACAAGGATGCTACATTGCGGCGATGGGACAGGGGCTGGATCTTAGCTGACAGTGAGGGACCTATTAGGTTGACTACTCTTTTTTGGACTTTGTCAAGGAGGGAGAGACTAGTAGATGATGCACCAGCCCAGATGTGGCAACAATACTCCATGCATGGGCGAATGGTGGCTTTGTAGAGATACAGGATAATGTCCGGTGTAAGGAGTCCACTAGCACGGTAGAGGGAGCCAACCTTCTTTGCGGCAGCCTTGGCAATGTCTTCAATGTATGTGTTCCAATTCATGTTACCTGTGAAGGTTAGGCCAAGGAGTTTGAATGATGAACTCTCAGGTAGGGTGTTATTTGCCATGACAATCGGTGGATGGAGAGGCTTCTTGTAGTTGTTGAAGGAAAGGAGCTTTGTCTTTGCGGCATTAAAAGTCACCAACCATTTATGGCCCCAATCCACTACAGCCTGGAGGTCATCTTCTAAGGATGCAGCCATTGCCTCAGATATGATCGCGTCTGTTTTGCCAACATGGCGAGAGTAAAGCGTGGTGTCGTCAGCAAATAAACCGATCTCAGACACTATGTCATCAGGGAGATCGTTTATATAGATCAGGAACAACAAAGGTCCAAGAATAGATCCCTGGGGCACACCAGCATTTATGTCATGTTGCTTAGATGAACGGCCATCGAGGACAACCTGGATTTTTCTTTTGTTTAGGAAGGATCTAATTATATTAAGTAGTTGCCCAGTAATATCGTATGAGCGTATTTTTAGGAGAAGCTCTTTATGCCATACCTTGTCAAAGGCCTTGGATATATCAAGCGCTACTGCCCTAGCTTCACCTGCCTTGTCGAGAGTATGATACATGCGTTCAGAGATGACCGTTAGGATGTCTGCAGTAGATCGTGCTTGTCTAAATCCATACTGGCGGTCAGATAGAAGTTTAGCATTAACTAAGTGACGTACTATCGCTAGATTGATTAAGGATTCAAAGATTTTGGCAAAGATCGGCAGTTGACTGATTGGGCGGTAGTTCTGAGGGTCGGTTCTATTCCCAGTACTCTTGTAGACTAGTACCACAGAGGCAATTTTCCAGCTATCGGGGAAGCAAGATTCGGCTAGGCATTTATTGTAAAGTTTGGAGAGAACAGGGGCCAGTTCAGCAGAGCATTTCTTTATTGCTATTACAGGTATAAGATCAGGCCCACAAGCTTTAGAGGTGTCAAGGCTTTTTATAATGTCTCTGACCTGGGATGGGGTGATGACCAGGTTATCAAGTGTGGCTTCAGTCCGCAATGGTAATTCAGGGAGAAGGTGGTTACCCGAGTCTAAAGTAGAGTTAGAAGCGAAACGCTGTGCGAGTAGTTCAGCCTTATCAGTGGCCGTGCAAACGACATCATTGTGGTTTGAAAGTGGGGGAATCGTAGATTGACCATTATTCACTACACTATTGTAGATTTTCCAGAAATCGCGAGTACCTAGTTTCTGTGACTGGATGCGTTTTTTTGTTAACTCATTATACCTTCTCTTCGCTTCGCCTATCACGGCCTTGCAATTGTTTCTTGACTCTATAAATTTATGCCTATTAGTAGCTGACTTATGGCGGCCGAATTTACGGAATGCTTGTTGCCTCTCAGAAATGGCAGCTGCACATTCCGAAGTGAACCATTGAGGAGGGTGGGGCTTGCTAACGAATTTTCGCATGGGGACATAGGCTTCAATGCCTGCTTTGACCCATTCAGTTAATTCGTTTACACACTGGTTGGCAGGGAGTAAGAAGGTTTCCCTCCATGGGGCGTCACTGATGTGGTCTCTGATTGACTCAAAATCAGCTTGCTCGTAGTATCTTGTTGTTTTGAGCACGGTTGCAATAATAGTATTCATAGAAAAGACAGAGACTAGCAACATCACGTCTGTGAGAGAGATAGAAGGTGTAGAAAAGAAGAAAGGGTGGGCCAATCAAATTGCAAATACGTTTCTGCACCGTATCAAGGACCTTCAAATGTGACAGACCTTGACGAACCCAAATATGAATACAGCACTCCATATATTGTCTGATAATATATTTTTAGAGATAGAGAATCACCTCAGGTGTGAAGAAGTGTTTTGAACAATAGAGAGAACCGACTTTACGAGACACCGAAATAGCAATGGATCTAATGTATGAACCCCCTAAAAAGATTTGATGAGAGAGAAAGATCAAGAGGTTTCAGAGACGATTTCTTCCTAAGAGTAGAGCCATCCATGAGAATCTCAGGAATAAAAAGGGACACGCCTATGATTGGAAGACACGAGCTGAGTATTAAACGAAACAAGCCATTTCGTACCACAATCTACAACCGAACCCAGGCCAATTTCTAGATCAGTTGCATATTTCAGCTGCTCCTAGGAAGATGAGCGAAAAGCAACAGCAAAATAGAGTGTGGTATCATCAGCATAGATGTTAATCATTTGAATAATATTCTTAGGAAGATCATTAATATAGAGAATAAACGGTGTTTGAGCTCTGGCGAACACCAGCATTGATAGCAAAAGAGAATGAAGATACACCGTCCACAGTTACTTGCAAGCTTCGATCAGAAAGAAAATACCTAATAATGTCAAGAACCTCACCACCAATACCATAACCCTGAAGTTTGTGTAGAAGATCAGAATGCCACACTCTGTCAAATGCCTTCGAAAAATCAAGCGCAATGGCTCTACCCTCTCCTGAATTATCCATAAACCGACAGATCTGCTCACTTACAATAGTTAAAAGATCAGCAGTTCAACGAAAACAATGAAAACCATACTGAACATACTGAAAGAAGCCCAGACTTTCCAGAAAATGACCATTATTTATCTTAGGAAAAAAGAATGAGGAGACCCTATCCAGAGTTTCTCGCATAGTTCGATCAGAAAAGTGAGGCCTAATAATGTCAAGAACCTTACCACTTATGCTATAACCATGAAGTTTGTGTAGAAGACCATAATGCCACACTCTGTCGAAGCCCTTCGACATAACATGGTCTATAACACTAAAGTATGAAATAACAGTTTCGTTTGCCTGTCACGCTTTTGTTGGTTTATAATACTTAAAATAACATTTTCGTTGGTCTGTCACGCTTTTGTTTATATATAATACTTTAGTGTAAAATAACAGTTTCGTTGGTCTGTCACGCGTTTACTGGTCTATAATACTTAGGTATTAAATAACATTTTCGTTTGTCTGTCACACTTTTGTTGGTTTATAATACTTAAGAATTAAATAAAATTTTCGTTTTTCTGTCACGCTTTTGTTGGTCTATAATACTTAAGTGTTAAATAATATTTTCGTTGGTATGTTACGCTCAAGTTCGAAATTGCATTTTCATCAAATGGACGTATCTTAAGAATATTCGTTTTCGTTTGCGATGTTAGTTTGTTTTTATTCATTTTGTTTAGCACGTGTCATTTATCTTCATTATTTTCTGATTCTTGTGATAATTTCGTTTGTTTTATTGCATTTGTCTTTTCGCGCCACAACAGACTTTCGTTTTTTTTACTCCCTGCCATTTCTGGATTTATTGCATGTCTCGAAAATATCAGACCTTTTTTTTACTTGGAGACAATAAATCACTTAAAGAAACTTTCCTCCGTATTTAATCATATATATATATATATATATATATATATAAATATATATATATATATATATATATATATATATATATATATATATATATATATATACTTTATTATTATTATTTCATGTATCCACATAAAATGTTATAAGGAGATATAATATTTTATGTATTCATTTTCAGTATTTACTTCAACAGTGCTCAATACATGAGTAGAGCTAGGTAGTAAGTTATGAAGATATATTTATGGCAATTAAGCTACACAGAGGCTTCCGCGTTTTATCCCCGTAGAAAATGTTCAGGCTTAAATGCATAGAGTTTGTGTTGCCGGGTGTTTTTATATATACACGTGGTGTTTAGTATAGCTAGTTAACCAATCAGATTATTTGTTATTCTCTTAGCCAATCTTTGGGTTTCTCACAAACAAAGATTTGGTTGATTTTATTTCCTAGTCTATTATTCTGTTTTCTATAGGGTGGCCCATCCCTGTTTCTTTGTTGTGTCGAAATAATGGGTGACCTTATTTTAACACGTGCTTGCTTGTATTTCTACTTTAGATTTTTAGTTTAGTTTAGTTTATTTATTTGCTCATTTATTTATTTATTTATTGTTAACCCAAGGTAAATTTTATTCTGTGTAAGCAGTGTTTGCTATTTCATTTCCACAGTTTAATTGGCTTTGGGGTTTTAAAACCAGATAGTACGACCACAACAGCACATTTAACAACAAAGAACGCCGAACTAAAACAGCACTAGCAAACCATTATCAGGGGCTCAAAAATAGCGGACGCTCACCAATAATCGAATCGAAAATAATACGACGGGCCAATACGTGTAAAAATTTAGTCGATCTGTGTATATTATGCCTGAATGAGAAATTTGAAATCCTCAATTTTAAAGAGCTCCAAAAGCTATTAAACTGTAGAAGTGAAATATATTTATTATTTATGATAATAATGATAATATATATATATATATATATATATATATATATATATATATATATATTTAGTAAGTTGTAAGTTATGAAAATATATTGATGGCAATTAAGCTACACAAAGGCTTCCTCGTTACATCTTTGTCAGGCTGAAATACATGGAATTCGTATTACCGAGTGCTTTTTATATATACACGTGGTGTTTAGTCTTACTAGCTAACCAGTCAAATTCTTTGTTATTCCTTACAACAGGTTAATGTTTCTATTAGCAACTTATAGGGATTCTCACGATCAAAATTTTGGCTGACTTTTATTTCCTATTCTTTTGTTCTTTTTTGTATAGGGTGACTCACCCTTTTTTGTGAATGTGTCGAATTAATAGGTGACCTTATTTTAACACGTGCTTGCTTGAAGTAGTTCTATTTCTATTTGATTTAATTTAATTTTATTTTTCTTATGTATTGTTATCCTAAATTAAATTTGATTCTGTATAAACAGTTGTTTGTTATTCAATTCTACAGTAAAATAGGTTTCGAAAGTCTTTAAAGTTTGAAATTTCAAATTTCTCATTTAGAAATAATCTACACGGGCCGTCTACATTTCTACATGTACTGGCCTGTCGTACTATTTTCCATTCGATTATTGGCGAGCGTCCGCTTTGTTTGAGCTCCCAGTAATGGGTCGCTAGTGCTGTTTTTATTCAGTGTTTTTTTTATTATTAAATGTGCATTTGTGTTAGTAATATCCTGTTTTAAAATCTCTCTCCCTCTCTTTTTCTCTGTATATATATATATATATATATATATATATATATATATATATATATATATATATTTATATATACATATATATTTATATATATGTAAATTATTTATATATATTTATATACATATATATTTATACACACACACATATATATATATATATATATATATATATATATATATATATATATATATTGAAAGCATAAGCTCAAAACAACGTCGTCTGTGGTCAAATATAATGTAATATTTATTCATGAATATTATTATAAAAGCCTCTTTAAGAAAATTAAAGTTGAGCATTGTTGGGAGATATAAAAAAATAGACATTCACTTAAGCTACAAAGTGAGGCTCGGATAAGGTTCCTTGAGTCCTATAGATTGTCTTGATGTTTATCGGTCGCCGCAATTGGCATCATATAACTTAATCTTCCGTATTACGTTATAATTTCCAATGGTCGAGAGGATAGAGCGAAAGCGTGTAGTGTCGAAGGAGACTCCGTGAACCTGGTTCGTTCTTTGTGACCGTCTGAAATTATCACTTCTCTGCATTGATGAGAACAAAAGCTCAAAACGACGTCATTTGTAGGCAAATATAATTTTATATTTATTTAGTAATATATATATATATCTCACTCTTTTTGTTTCATTTTACTTCAGTCGAAATTCTCAGAAATCAAGGGATCTCTCCATGGGGCTAACACTTGATCTCTATATGAGATATATAGATATTCAAGTGTTTCATTAAAGTTCCCCTTTACCTCTCAAGCGTTGAGTTTGTAAAGAAGTTAAGAATATTAAATTTTGTTTCCCGAATTGACCAATTGATTATGTATTATATATCATTATATATTTCTTTTGGTTGCTTGGTCTTACTGGATTCTAGGACTAGAATTCATCTGGTCTGGTGGAATATCCAGCTAAGTGCTGTTATTTGAGGTAACACCACTAGGGGAAGATGCACTATTTTTCGTATAGGCGTCTAGACAAATCGAGGGAATCTTATTTGGGCTTTGAATACTATGTAATTTTAGATATTTGATCAGGGTTTACTTGTAGGTTAAAATATAATCATGCCAGGTATTTCTGACAAACCCTTTTACAGAGAGACCGAAGACACTCGAGGATGGTGTCTAGTAGATAATTCAAACTCGCATATATATATATATATATATATATATATATATATATATATATATATATATATATATATATATATATATCCTTTATTTTAATTTTCTCATTTTTTTGTTTTTGCTGGGGATGGGGCATCTTACCGGATGCCAGACATTCACCGGCTATATCAGACACTCCAGCCGAGAGATCTTTTAAAGATTCTTACCGTTCTTTTAGGTGCAATTGCTTGTATTTCTCTTGCACTCGGTTCACCTGGTATATTCGCCAGATAGCTTTTGAAATTTATTTTTCCATCTGCGATTGATCGAGATAGGGGGCCAGGACCTTTTGTCTCAAGGCCTGATGGCTGACCCTGGTTGGCTTCTGTCATGGCTGGAGCACCATTCCCAGAGGCAGGAAGGTTCACACCATTGCTTACATCTTCTCGCCTGGTGTATGAACGGATTGATGGGCCCTTTTTATCCTAGGTGCCGGCTTGCCAGTATTTATTTTTGTTTTTATTCATATTTTTTAAAATAATTTATTTCCTTATTGTCAACGGCTTCTAATTAATTATTCGAAGCTGCCCTCTATTAATAGAGGAGGTGGCCCCGTCCGCAATTCGGGAGACGTGCTGGATGGCTTGAGGAGACAGCACACCATTTGTTTTGAATATTTGGTCAGGGTTTACTTCAAGTAAAAAGTATCCTCATGTCAGAGTCTCTGACAAACCCCTGTACAGAGAGACCGAAGACACCAGAGGGTGGTGTCTAGTAGGTATTCAAATCCTCCCCTATATATATAATATATATGTGTGTGCGCGTGTGCACGATAAAGGTATATGGAAAAGATTAAACAACATATGAGGTAAGAATGTATTTCAACTGCAGTAAGCAGCTACTTCAGACAAAACTACAATTTAATTGAGAAAGTATGAAAAATCGGGACCTTAAAAGTATCATCACTAATTTTAGGAGGGGGATCTTGCTTTTAACTTGGATCGTTTTTAGACCAGAATTACAAACTTAGGTAATTAGTCGATTCTGTCGGCAACCACAAAACGAAACAAAAAAATGACCTCAAGTTAAAGTTCTCAATAAAAGAACTGACGCTTGGCAGTCTCAACAAAAGAGTCGTCAGCCCGAGAGACAAACAGACATACAGAGAGAAAGAAAGGCTGAGAGAGAGATCGAAGTTGGTGACCGATCAAAAATAGGAACCAAATAAGACTAAAAGAATTCTTTTCAATTCAATCTCATCTGAGGAATAAAAGTACAAAGTAGATTTCAAAATTCGTCGACTAAATCTGAGTCAAATTCACTAACTTCACCCCAACAATAGCAACATAACGTTTCGTGTTTCTCATTAGGGAACGCTGCATGGTGGATATCCATCATGTAGCACGTCTTAGGGTGACAAAACCCGACAGCGCTCATCACTCTAGAGAACATAGAACTTAACGGTTTCTAAATGGTTTCATCGTACCCAATTTCACACACACTGTCGGATTAACCAGTAACATATGGTTACCAAAGAGCAGTAAGGCAGGATGGAACATCTCATTGTTTGGTAAGAATCAAAAAATTCTTACTGCCCAACCACACTATCTTGTTTCAGCATTTAATGATTCAACACACTTTTTGGTTAGGAGCAAAGTGTAATATCTGTTCTGATACTAGACTTTATTCATTTTTTCTGTCTTCGGTCAGTGAAGAAGAAATCCGTCTGGACTGTGGCAATTGTAAACTTTGTCCTAATCTAGAGTGCCCCTTTTTTGGGGAGCTGTATTTTCCCCATATTAAAAAGCGATTTGTGTCTAACTCTGCTCTTGTGGTGAGGCAAGTAAATAGGAACTTGATTATTAGCTGTAAAAAACAAAAAAAAAACAAGTTTTTTTTATTCCATGATCTTAAACGAGCAGTTAAACCTAGCAGAACCCATCAATCTCGAAATATTTTAGTAGAACAATATTAGTAACGTATTTAACTCATTGCTAGGAAACATTTGGAGGTTTATACCTTACGTAATGGTATTGTATCAACATTGAATATAATGGTTCAGACTGGATATTGAACTCGGCTCGACGACCTCAATATCCGTGCCATAAACCACTGCGTCAAGCGGACTTCCCAGACAAGCAGCACAAAACAAAACTTTAGAACAGTTAAACAAAAACGAGCCAAAATTTAAGCGAGATAAAAAACAAACTTATCAATAAAAAAACACAAAACAATTAAAGCATGAGTTTTCTTCCCCAGCGATCACTGCTTGTTGAATAATGTAGACAACTTGCACATTTCTTATGGATTTTGAACAAAAAAACTAATGTGGATACTTTGTATTCTTTGGATTATTCGTACTATTATCATAGTCGTCGTTATATTCACAACGGTTTAGCCGAGGTAAACCACAACTTTTTTCAGGTGACGTTTTAAACTTGAAAACCCAATAGTTGAAATTATGAATCCTCATAACGAATTCTGGAACCTGTACTATATAAAAGGTTCAGTTCAGAATTCCTTACAGATTCCCGAGTTCGACATGAAGATTCCCAAGTTCGACAAGATGTGTAGCCGTAATAAACAGACCTATTTTCTCCTACCGAAAAATGTTCCCATTGAGTGAGCTGGTCACACACTGACCAATCAGCTTGCATGGCGCATGGATTCCTTCTATCGGCTGAAGAGCTACTTTAGCCCCTTTGGGAATCACGAGCAGCCAGCAGAGAGACCCCGAGAAGCAACGAGGAAACATTTCTTTCACTCTCTCTCTCCTGTCCTTGTCCACTGGACGCTCATAGCAAATACTATCTTTGCCTGAAGATAGTTGCTGACAGACCTCAGGCAGCTTTAAGAACTCTTACTTTCATTTTCCTCTCTCGGACACTGTCCAACTTTCTTTCTACCTATACCAAACGGTATAGGAAACCTTTGTGACTAAACCCTTTTCATTGTTGTTATAAAGAGGCTTTGTTAGTTCATTTCGTGTCTGAAACCTAAGATAGGGATAGAAGGTCTGAGGTTACATTGGCCAAATCGTTGTGAGAATAACATCCAAGGTGAGAACTGTAGTTCGAATAATCCAAATAATATAACTAATGAGTGTACGTTTACATATTTGTAAAAAAGTACAATTAGTAACGCTATTTTACTCATTGCTAACAATTTGAGAGAGACATACTTTTCAGTCCTTCCACCGCAGAGCTTTCTTAATGTTTCAAAAACTTGTTTCCTGTAAATAATTATCACTGATAACTTTTGAATGATTTTGAGCAAAATATATTGAAGGTAATTTTAGATTGTTGTGTAACGGCCATTTTAAAAATGTTTGTTATTAAAGTGAAGAACGAAACTTTGTATAAAACGAGTATTAAAATAAAGTTAAAATAGCAGTTAATGAAACACATATTATTTATATATTTACAGTTACAATGAATGAAAGCTTGTACGTGTGAATTGTTCATATGTGTGCATAAGTTCAGACACTTAAATTGTTTTTATTTGTAGAAAAGATAAAAGGAATTAATCAACGTAAGAAATGTGTGTATATCTTTGTCTTATGTTCTCAGTGTGTGCTTATGTGTGGCATATGTGTAAGGGAGTTGATAGTCGTTATGTTCTCCTCTATCCCTTGCTGATAGTTGGAGTGGACTCGGTCGAAAGTGTGTTGCCTCTCTGTTTCGACCGCCTATGAAATACGGGGATCACAACAGTGTGTTTTTTTGCCGGGAACAGGTTTTAGTCTGCGGATGTAGTTTTAGACTATCACGCGACTTGTTATTTGTATAATTTCATCTTAATCTGGTTGCATCCTCTTTTTGTAAAAACATGTGATATATTTTTGTTAGATGTGCTTTAAAAGCGTTTCTTATTTGCTTGTTTGGTTCATTATATGGGATTTCAAGATATATTAATCCTATACATGCAAATAATTGCCATTTTTGGTAATTTGGGGGACATTTTATCTCCATGTGGGATGAACCAGGGATTTTCTTGAAAAAATATGGCTAAGTTAGTGCTTGACGTTCATAGGCATAAAGGTTCATGCAACATTTTGTGAAAAACTAACGGACCAATTTTGAGAAAATCAAAAGACTAACGGAATAATGGATTAACAGCATAAGGGGAAAACAGATCGACGAAATAACGGTTTAACGGAATATCGTGACGACAGACGACGAACGAAATAACGGACTGATAGCCTTTTAGCTGGTAGGAAAGTGTAGTATCTGTTCTGATACTACATTTACTCACTTCCGTTCTCTGTCAGTTAAGGAGAAATCCTTCTAAACTGATACAATTAATATTTTTAGTTCAATTCAGAGTGTCCTTTTTGGAGAACTGGATTTCACTGCATTAAAAACTAAACTTAAAAAATATGTGTAATTCTTCCTTCGTGGGAAGGCAAGTAAATAGGGACTGGCGGAATAATGAGTAAATGGAATAACGGAATGGTAGAATAACGAACTAACAAAATAACGGATTGAAGTAATATAGGAATAACGAACGAACGGAATAACGGACTGGCAGACTGAGGAAATAACGAACTGACGGACTAACGGACTCACGGAATAACAGAATAATCGACAGTGACAAAATCGATTAACATCGGGGACCAAAAAGTGGATAGACAAATTAAAAGACAACATCTCTCATAAAGTGAAAGAGCGAAGATGACATTACAAAACAAAAACAAACCGAAAACAAAAAGAAAGTAAAAAAGAAAGTAAAACAGAAAGTAAAAAGAAAGGGACAGTAAAACAAAAAAGAAGGGGAAAATAAAAGAAATAGAAAATAATAGTAAAACGGTAAAATGAAATAAAAATCATAATAAAAAAAAAACACGAACATCGAGCAGACGACGAAAATGGCTGAATATTTCAAGAGAATAACTCGGAAACAGACAACGATTGAATCTGATGAGCTAGTTCGTTTGGAAGTGCATTTCGTAGGCGAACCTATTAGAAATTCTTATTGAAATCGATTAAGTAAATAAATGAATGATATTTTGGTAGAATTAAATTAGTTTCTAGAAATATACTTACATTCTGACAAGTTAATTTCCAGAGTTGACTAAGATTATATTTATCTGCGATGAAAAAAACAAAGACTAAATTGAAAAAATAATAAGAGGGGAAAAAAGAACCTCATTGTAAAATATTCGATAAGTTCTAGCTGAAAAAACCTGCGCGTAACAAGTATTCAGCGGTTAAACTGAATTATATATTTTCTGTAATCTGACTCTCTCTCTTATATGCGTGTATTATGTATAAGATACGCGAAAATTCGTCAATGTGGTTGCAGTCAATTGCCCCTTTAAGGGTTACGTATGTTGGACAAAAGGTAAACCCAATCACGGCTCCCTTAGGGATCACGTGAAAAACCCTATATAAACTCAAACACTTAGGGCCACTTCTCTTTCCCCTTTTAAACTACTACGGCCAATGTTGTAAAATAGAACGACAGAGTCCCATTCTAACATTTACACAACTTTATTACGTCGTCTTCGTTAACATGTGAATAAAAGGAGAATTAAAGAGAAGGGTGTTAGTAAAGGAATATGTCCATGAGTATGGACGAAGAGAAAAGGTTAGAAAGTCCACCTGGTGTTAAATAAATGTACCATTAGTAGGGAAGAGAGAAGAGTTCATATATGTAGGGTAGGATGAATGCCCTGTTTGTTAGGAAAGGAAAATAGTTCATACGAAGTCAGGTCGTGTGCAAGTAGTTATGTGTGTGTTATATCAAGTCCATGTGTGTGCGGCTATAGTAGCCATGTTGGATCATTGGAGCTTCTATCGAACCCCAGGGTCAGGCAGCCCCAAGAGAGAATTGTGGGGGTTGGTCCGTGCAACGTAGAGTTGTTGACAGTGTCGTGTCCTGACTATGAAAAGGGGAAGTAAACAGTGGGCTCTCATTTTATAATCTCCCATCACGTGCTCGACTCGCATGAGAGATGCCCCCTAATTAAGTAAGCCAGAAAGGAACTTGTACCAATCAGCGCCGGGCTTAGAAATTAAGCATAGATTAAAAATCGCAATGGCAGCTCGTTGTAGCCGTGTTGCTGTTGTTGTTGCATGCTGCTATTACAACGTCGGTTCATGCTCGAGACGTTTGTTTCGAGAGCGTCCTTCCTCTGAGTGAGTGTGAATACTTTTTTTATTCACGAAAGAAAATTCTCATCGGCGTACTACGCTTTGTGGCCAAGAACTAAGTAATAACGCGTTCTGGTTAGAAAGTGCGTGCTCATTTTACGTTATACTGACATTCTAAAGTTAACCCCACTTTAAAGTCTAAAATATTGAAATGTTTTTGGGGGGTATTTCCAGGGTAACCTGTAATCACACCAAATAAATAGAATCTCAATTTTATTTTTTCGTTGATAGCGTAGGGGAAAAAGGGTGATTTTTTTTACCGAAAATTTAGAATTTAAATGTGTAATCGAAGGGTAACCTCTGCTAAGTCTAGAAGTTTTAGTTTGGTTGTTTTGTTTCACGGCATACCAACCCTTTTCTGTTTGTTTATTGCAGAATCTAGTCATTTTAGTAAAAGGTTTTATGCTTCAAGTTCATAATAACTTCAAATACTTATTCACGGTGTTTGGTGGGGCTACTTTTCATCACGGCACATAAACTCTTTTCGGTTTATTAATTGCCGAATCTAGTCGTTTTGGTGAAATAATTTATGCTCCAAGTTCTTAATATACTCTATTATATAATTGGTGTAAATTTCTTTATGGAGTTTGTTATATAGTACCCAAATAAGGGGAATGTAATCGTCTATTTTTCTTATAAAAAGAACGAGAACTAACGAGATCTCACGGTACTTGCTAACTCAATTTAAACTGTATTTTTTGTTTAGTGAAGCTTCTTTTTTCGCTAAAGTTTGTTGGATTTTTGTTACCTATTATTTTCTCTGTAAACCCAGATACTCGAATCACAACAGTTCTGTTGTTTTGTTTTCAAAATAGTTTATAGATGAATTTGTTTCGTATATTATAAACATTAACAATCTCTACACAATAGATTATATTTAATTCATAGATGTGAATCTGACAGGTCCTACCATTTCGGGGTTAAAGTGGACCTGAGATTAATCGAAACTAAAGGACGAATCTGTATTCACCAGAGTTGGTAAATAAAGTGTCCTACAACTGGATATAATTTAATTAACAATGTGAAACGTGATATTATCAGAGCTACCCGGCTAACAGGGTTCTGATGAAAATCCAAGAGGAGTCAACATTGGGATCCGTTGTCATCTAGTCGTTTCTGTCTCTGCATCTGTGGCAAGCAAGTACGTGTCAGTCGAAGAACTACAAATCCATGGAGTTTTGATAACATTATTTCTGTGCATGTGCAACTGCCATTATTTTTCTGTTCTGAACCAAACCTTCCTGACTGCGTATGCAACCGTTAGATGTTTCTGCTATTGTTGTCAAGGTGTAAACACCTGAAATCTAGGCAAAAGCAGGAACGAAGAGAAAAACAGTGAGAAAAGAAACGCGCGAAGAAGACTAGGATATGCCATTGCAAGCATACGTATGTTCCGTTGTCACTGCTAGTTTCGTATTATTAAATTAGTATTCAGGAGAGTTCGAGACATGTACAAGATTAAAACTTATTGAAGCTTTCGTTAACAAAACAAATCTGATTTTCAAGAAGAAATGTTTGCATTGTTTATGGCGACAATACGTACCAAAAGTGACAACTGATTGTATTAACACACATCAGTGAATAATATATAATTTGAATGGAAGTTCTTCGTCAGTTAGACATTCATTAAACTGGGGGACAGTTTTAACATAATTTGTGTTTAGTTCGATTTTTAACTTGATTTATTGTGATAAATATTGAAGTGGATAGGTTTGCTAGTAGATATTAGCTCGTGCATATTGCTGATATATATATATATATATAATATTACATCATATTTTTTTTATATTTTATCTCTGTACGACGTTGTTTCGAGCTTACAGCTCTCATCAGCGCAGGGAAATAACAATCTCAGATAGTCACAGGGCGGGTACCCGGTTCACAGAGATATTGAATCTGTAAACGTTCACTTAGTCCTCGGGGCCACGAGAGATTGTCACGTGATTACGAAGAAATTAAGAGATATCTACACTGAACGTGGCGAGTATAAATATCTAGACATACGATAAAACTCAACGACAGAGTCGGAGTATTGCACTGGGGCCTCAGGTGAATGTCTATTTTTAATTTCTCTAATAGTGCTCTACTTTCAATTTTACTTGAAATGGGTTTCTTATAATATTAAATTATATTTTTTTAAATATTTTACCTACGTACGACGTCGTTTCGAGCTTACGGCTCTCAGCACAGCAGGGAAATAATAATTTCAGATGCTCACAAAGAAATCCGCAAAAATAAAACAAATTACAACGGTTGATTTTTTCCCTATCACCGCTTGGCAAATCAGACAAAACTAGTCGATAAAATTTGGCAGCTATTTCGAGAGCTAATCTTTTCAATACAACCGTTTAAAATGAAAACAAAAGATTGAATACGTTTGTTTAAAATGGAAAAACAAGAAGATAAATAAGTTACTTTAAAATGAAACAGGCGAATAATTAAAAAATAGAACAAATGAAATTCAAACAAATAATTTCAATAGAAACAAACGATTAAGTTACTCGTGCAGAAATAAAATTAAAAAAAAATCCAACTTATTAAACAAATCTGGTGGATAATTTAGTTAGTATTTTTTACTGCTTAATTTGTTCTTAGTAATATTATCATTTTTCTTACCACAAAAATTATTTAACAAAAAAATTAAAGTGCTCCAGACAAGCATTCTTTCTATTTTTGTTCAATACTGTCATCCTAATCACGAGTCAATATGAACACACATTAGAGAACTTCTATTAATCCCCTGAAAATAACAGTTCATTTAAGATATTTCGAAGTCTTGTTAGGCAACGGCTAGCACTAACCACTGTAACGTCAGCAGAAAAACGAGACTGAATGGAAAGGCTTTCTCTTTACGAAGACTACGATTGGAATCGGAAAAACTCGAGCCTTATTTCTGATTCCAAAATCGATTCTTTTATTTTTTTTTTTTCGACAATCAAAAATGATCACGGATTAGGAATCACATTCTCTCGAAGTTTAATTTAATTTTTTTATTGGTAAATTATAGTAAACAAAGTAAATATACTAGAGTTCACTTCTCTTATAAAACCTTTTGAAATGTTCAAATATCTTTTCGCACTTATTTGCTAAACGTCTATATGACGCTTCTCAAATAGTTCATAGTTGAATATTAAAGGATTTAAAATGCTAGGGACAAGTTTCCGCTCGTGTCACTCTGACCATGGTCGTTTCCTGATCACCATGTGTATATCCTCTGAAATAATTGATTTTTTTTGTATTTCTTTCGGTTTTGGCATAATTGGAAAATATAGATGAACATTTCACAATGAGTTTATCAAAATCTTGGATACAATACATGAGAGAAAACATTTAGAAGTTTTTCAAATTAAAAAAATAAATTATATCAACATTTAAATTTACCCTTCACCTCCAAAAAATGAGATTCTACTTTTGTTTATGCGATCATGTATGAACACACTTCCCCCCAATTATTTTAGAATTTATAGTGGGAGGTTAATTGCGCATAAAAATTTAAAGTAAAATGATCCCCCAATTTCGGGCTATTCTAAGTTTTTAGCGCAGTTAACTAAATTTATTTTACTACTAACCCTAAGTCCAACCGTCAAAGTCATAAAACCAAAGGTAATCGCTTTATTTTTCGTATTATCACCCGGAATTAGAGTTCGTACAGGAAGGAGACGTGTTTTTTATGACTTTAAACAATTACATATTTTATACCAACGTTAGATCAGAAACATTAATATGGCCAAGATTTAAAACAAACAAAATTGGTTACATGTCCTTGAAACACTGTCTACTCCGAAAATAGTGATTATTTTACGTGAAATTTATATGCAAAACTGTTCGTTTATTGTTTTGTTTTATTTTATTTTTTCCATTATGTTTGTCAGGCTGTTTACAAGTAATCGCCTAAAAATAGTGAATCGCACTTTTCTTTTTTGGGCGTATTAGCAGAGGATGCACAGCTATAATATACCTTATTTTCTTTCACAACAAAAGTTATCATTGCGAATTGGCGAAAAAACAACAAAAGAAAACAAGCACCGATAATTTTATAATAATGCAGTATAAAAAAATACCGAAAACATGTTTAACAATGAAATAAACGCATTTTTGTCAAGAAAAAGAATTACTGATAAACATTTATTGATAATTATAAAAAAACTTTTTAAAACCATTTTTAAGTATTTTAAGTGAGGGAATCAATTTAACGCATAAGTTTAACGTAAAGTGAGCTCCTATTTTCGAGACATTGTTGCGTTTTAAAGCAGTTAACCAAAAATTGTTCTTTTTCTTTGGGAAATAGATTCTGTGCGTTTATTGGGGGGGGGGTCCACCTTTTTAAGCGATTACGCAAGGTTTTACGACCTTGCTAGTCGGACTTAGGATTAGTTGTAAAAAATTAGTGAACATCCCTAAAAAGTTAAAATAGTCCGGAAATGATGATCTCTCCTTATATTAAATTTATATACGAAACTGACCTCCCACTCTAAATTCTAAATAATTGTTTCTTTTTCATTTCCACTAAGTTTTTCAAAATGTTCACACGTAATCACCTAAAAAAGTAGAATCTCATTTTTGGGGAGTAGTTAAGCTGAGGGTGTTAATCTAAAAAATGATGATGATGCTGATGCTGATGATGATGATGATGATGATGATGATGATGATGACGATGATGACGATGACGATGACGATGATGATGATGATGATGATCATCATCATCATCATCATCACTATGTTTTTCTTTTTACAGTAAAACAAATCAATCTAATAATCAACCAACTCTTCATAATTAGGATAAAGAATATGAACATTCTTTGATAGAAGGAAGGCACATGATAGTTAACAAAGCCCCTCTGCCTTCCCACGTTAAGAATGGTTTTCTAAATAGTAACATTATTATTTAGAAACTCATTCTTAACATGGGGAGGTGGCTTTTTTTAACTACCCCGTCTTCTTATTTTGCATACGAATCGGCAACTATTTTTAATTGTTTATGAAAAAATTCACATAGCATTTTGTCAACTAACGACGAGCTAATGCAAATCGGCTTTGATAAAAAAACAAATCTTTAGTTGTCTCACAATTTTCAATCAATTACAAGGAAAACGTTTGAGAAAACATATTTAGAAGAACCTCCTCGTGTATTTTTACGTTTGCAAAAATGTATGCGGATATTGCACAGCTGTTTTTTTACAGTAATTTGAAAATTAAAAAAACCCAACAAATCTCTAATTAAATATTTAGAAAAGAATCGGAATCGGTAATTATATCGGAATAAGGAATTTCGAACCGAATCTCTAATTGTATCGGAATCGGGAAACATTTTGGAATCGTCCCATCACTATGGCGATGATGGTGAAAAACAAGAAACGTTTTAGTCAGGGTGCACGAAGGGGTCAAAAGATTGATCTGCTGTGTTGTGAGAAAAAAGTCATTAAGTGATGCATTTAAAACATAAGTAACTCTCTCTACCTCTTTTGACCTTTCAGCTACCGGTTGAATAAATCCTTCATTCATCTAGGACCGTGTTGTTCGAATTAATTGAATAATTATATTAAGAAAGCATTTGTTTGGTCTAGCGGAATTAGCATCAGTCTTGGAAGGAAGACAGCAGCATGCATGTATGTCGCCAACAACGAAGACATAGATTTCATTTGATAAAATATTAAAGGGTAAAATGATTATGTCACAATTGAAAGTAATACGACTCAGGTCATTGCAGTGATTATTCTACTGTCCATCTATTGTTAATCATAAATATTGGATGAAAAAAGCAAGTTATTTTATTAATAAATATATCTGACTATTGTAAGAGCATAAAGCACAAATTGTTCACACATTAAACACAGAAAGATTTACAAAGATTTTTTTTTATCTTAACTACTTGCACAGATTTTAAATGTACACTAACAATATCCTTTCTATGAACAATATAAATATAAAATATTTGTCATGCAATTTTTTGTTTTTCCAATCTCCTTATATATATACAGTATATATGTGTATATGTGTATACGTTTATATAATATATTTCTATGTATTGGATTAACTCATGAACTAATGGAGCAGTTATTATGACTTATGGAATATATATTCTCGGCAACACGATGAGTAACGTGTACAGATTATTTTTTTCTGAAGTTTACTATTTTAGAAGTTATGCCACCCAAATTCGAATCACCCAAAACTTTAAAACTAAGCGAGATACAAAATATTTAATAATGAATAGAATTGATCTACATCAAATGTTGAGTTATATTATGTAATCAAATTTTAACCGGATCGGTGCACGCGCACGTGAGTGTCAATTATATGTATGAGTTTGGAGTGAACTCCTAAACTAATGAATTTATCATTATTAATTATGGCATACGTATTTTAAGCAGCATAGGTGGTCACATTATTTTTGTTGTTGTAGACTTTACCATTTACCGACACCGTCGCCTGAAATCGGAATTTGAGTTTGAAATATAACTCGTGTTCCGGGGTAAATAATTCTTCTCTACACTGACGATTCCCGTAAGGATGAACGTATACGTAAGTAGATTAAAAAAAAAAAAAAAAAAAAAAAAAAAAATATATATATATATATATATATATATATATATATATATATATATATAGATAGATAGATAGATAGATATATAGATAGATAGATAGATAGAGAGAGAGAGAGAGAGAGAGAGAGAAAAGAGTGTAGTGCAGTATTAGTGCAGTTCCAACGAGAGAAAAGTATATATGTAAAGGAGTAAGGCTACCAACATTTGTAAAAGTTTCTTTCAACATTTATTTATTATTTTGTTATTTTATCATTTTATAATTTTCTATAACGCGTTTCAAGCGGTGGCCCACTCTCATCAGATATGTACATCCATTTGAAGAAATGTCTTTCGATTTGAAAGAGTGTTGTTTCATTTGAGGAAATAAGGAACATTGCATTTAAGCCACGATGACGGTTGTGTTATATATATATATATATATATATATATATATATATATATATATATATATATATATATATATATATATATATATATATTGCTGGGATGAGTACTTTGATAGTTGTATATAGATTTAAAATATTATATAAAACAAGCTTAAGTTTGTTATATACAATAATGTTATGATTTTTGAGACAAAGCAAAAATATCTTGTAAATACAAGTAATTAGCAAAAAAAAAAAACACGTGCGGTTTCGGCATAAAATTATTTAACAAAGGTTGAGATGCTGAAAACTCAGAGAACCAACCAATTTGTAAGTAACAGGTTAATGTGATACAGTAAAAAACTGGGTTCGTATTTTTATTAAAAGACAAGTGTTAGTTAAAAACACGTGTCATGTTACCATTATTGGACATATGTACCATTTTACATATATACATTTTGTAGTCCCCTTAAAACATTGTTCTATTGATTTCCAAATTAACACACACATATTTGCGTTTTCATGCTTTACTGACTTTCCAAGGACAAATTAAATTTAAGTGACCGCAGTACCGCATTTACCTCCGTTATCGTGCTTATTATTTCGTTCCATTTTCACTATGAACTACATTGTGCTCTCTGCATTTTTATCTTCATTTCTGACGTATCCATGTGTTATGCCGCTATGTTTGTATATTTCTTACTAAAATAAACTTGAATGAGAATAGATTTCTATTCCCATCTCGTCTCCTTCGTTCTTTCATATATTTTTGCTTACGGATCACGCCGGTCCGTAACAGACGTAATTTGCTGTTATTGCTGGCGATGAACAACTGCCAATTTCAGTTGTAGACTTGATGAACCCGTGAAGTTTGTGTTCTCATTCCCATTCATTGTATTTTTATTGCTACCAATCTATTTTCATTTGTAAATTGGATTCTGGTCCTAAAGTAAATTGACATTCATGTGCAGTATTTTCTTTCTTATCAATAGTAGAAAGAACCTTATTAAATAACAAGCCAATGTAATTATATTAAAATAATGTCAACACATCCTCCATTTTGAAGACGGTAATGTCAATCAGTACAGGTTGATAACTTCAAGTTTAGAAAGATTTTATTATAAAAAGGGGGACACGCTGGTTAGTGCAGTTAAAAGATCACATTTCGGAACTATAGGCAATGCGTGGTGGGCACATCAGTAAGCGCTCCGACTCCTAAGTCAGTGACTTTCGTATTGGGGTTCGAACCGTGTGATCGGCAGGGATTGTCTTCTCCCATAGTTATTGTTGCAGTTTTGGCATAAAATAAATGTGTATATGGGTTAATTTCAAAAATATTATTTATTATTTATATTCCATAATAAATGCCAATATACTGAAATTATATGCCCTTAATAGGGTTAAGATGAAAATTCATATACATTAAATGTACAAAAGCAAGGAAATTCCCAAATTTTTACAGTTTTATTGTCATTAAGGGTATGCGAACACGACAGGGCTATGTATTTTACTGGTAGGAATTTTTCTTCAGCGCACCTCACACACTTCATCCACTCATGCATAGAGATTTATACTGTAGTGATGTGATAATGAAATGGTTTAGTTGATATGACAATAAAAGTGTAAACATTTGGGAATTTCCTTGCTTTTGTACATTTATTGCATATGAATTTTCATCTTAACCCTATTAAGGGCATATGATTTCAGTATACTGGCATTTTTCATGGAATGTCACTACTTTTGTAAAGTAAATACAATGCCTTCTCATAAGGTTTTTTGGAATTTTCTGGAAAACTAAGGTATACGGTAAACTGAAATTAAAATGCCATCAACTAGACCATAGAACCTCTATCTCTGCCAAAAATCAGCTGAATCCATCAAATAGTTGATGAGATACAGGGTGGCACGTACGTACGTACACACAGATAACATGATTTCATGATTGAACTTTCTGGATCTCTTGGTTGCCTTGATGAATGATGCTGAAATTCTACACACTTATAAAATCTATCAAATAAAAACTAATTTGGTTCATTGGTTTTTGAGTTATGATTGATCAAAGAAATGAGATTTCCAGTATAGGCCATTCCTGCAGTCTATTAAGGGAGAGAGCGCTCTCGCGCCTCCCTTGATTTATTGAGCACTTTAAGTAAGTTAACAACAAGCCGTTATTTATAGCATAATGCAATACTCTAGGCCCCGCCTATCGAGTTCTCTTGACGACTTGCTAGATGGCCGCCGAATTTGCCATTACTCTCCCATTTCCAGGCAATGCGTGGTTATGTTTATTTTAGGATTCAGTTCCGAAATGTGACTGTTTACGCATCTGATGAGACCCATCTAGGTAGAAATAATTTATAATGCGGACATCCCTGATGTGTGTTTAGTTTATTTACTTTAAATGTATTCCTGCTCTGTTAATAAGTGCATTGAGCTCTTTTACTCGGATTCCCATCAAAACCATCTAACTCTGCACCCCCCCACACATATATATATATAGTTGTGTGTGGGTGTATTTATGTATGCTGATAGCATTGCCAAAAATCGGAATGGTGAAAGAGAAGATGAACAAAAAACAAACAATCTAAGACAATATTTGAGGTATTAATCTTCACAATTATCTCCTTATTTATCACTAAATATTTCACATATAATATTAGTAGATATAAGACTTACTGTTAATATTAATAAAATCCGAGAGGGTAGAACATCTTTTGGTATTTCGGGAGAAGGGGTAGATTTCTATCAAAATATCAAAAGATTTTACTGATTTATTAATATTAACATTAAGTCTTATATTTACTGATATATTATATGAAAGATCTATCAAAAATAAAGAAATTATTGTGAAGATTAATACCTCAAATATTTGTTCATCCGCTCTTTCACCATTCCGGTTTTCTGCATTCCAATCAGACTTCATAAATCCCCACATACTTATTTACCAGTAATTCTTCATGAAAACTACCATTTCCTTTATATATATATATATATATATATATATATATATATATATATTATACAGTTAAATAAAATAAGTGGAGACATCTTGAATAAAGGGCAATATCACAAGTAAAAAGTGAGAAGAGGGGAAAAAAAATTTTTTTTGTTCATGTATAATTATCGAATAAAACAATTAAGAAGTTTCGTTACGAATAAAAGTGAAAAAAAAAACAACCCAAGGTACCTTTCGTCCGATACATTTTCAAGGGGGAACGTCGGTGGAATATCGTTTTAAAGTAATAAAAAAAGAAAAGATGGTTTTTACAAGGGGAAAGAGAGAAAAAACAAAAAATTTTTTATAAAGAACCATGGAGAGCAAAAAAAAAAAAAAAAAAAAAAAAAAAAAGGCACAAATCACAGGAAAGGAATGAACTATCGCCAAAACCTTAGAAACAATCACGCAAAATGGAAAAAACTGATAATCGACAAACTGCAGGCAAAGTTAAAAAAAATTTAAAAAAAAAAATTTTTTTTAGAGGTCTCTAAATAGATCTAATTTGTGAGACAACTCCTTTTGCCTGCAGAGTAAGGGTTTTTGTCTGGTAACGCTCACGGCCTCCAGAAACTTCAGATGGTGTTTAGAACGGGCCTTGTGCACGATACGAAACCAATCATCGGTATAGTTCTCGCCACATTTTTTGTTATCGTATAGGTGCTGTCCAATAGATGACTCATGGACCTGTGAGCGTTCAAATGTACTTTGTAGACGTCCGGATCTTCGTTGCAAAGATCCGGCTACGTCCGTCGATGCATTTCTCCCCAGGGCGCGTGAATTACGAAAACAAGCCGGGATGTGTTGGGCCACTCTCACTCCCAATCGTTGTACTGTACGACCGACATAGTCAGCTTCACACTGACATTTAAAATGGTATACTATGTGGCTTTTTTGAAGTGTCGGTAGTACGTCCTTCTTGAAAGCTGGGAAAGCAGTCCTTGTGTGGAACACCACTCGAGGCTGACTGCGAAATAGCACCGTGAAACAGCTGAAGTGATTTTCAGATAAACCGGACATTTGGGTGGACCGATGAAACTGTCACCTTTAAATTTCGCAAGCTTTGTACGTATGCACCTAGAAATTAGTCCCTCCGGGAATCCATTATTAGCAAGAATTTCTGTCAACTTTTTCAGTACAACCGCAAGTTTACCAGAAGTGCAGATCATCAGTGCACGGTGCATAAGATTATTTACTAAACTGATCTTCCTGCTCATGGGGACAAAAGAATCCCAACTAATATACAGGCCCGTAAACATCGGTTTCCTGTATATAGTTGTAGTAAATTTGTCCCTCGTCCTTTCCACTGATATATATATATATATATATATATATATATATATATATATATATATATATATACTGTAAATATTTTTTAAAATATTAAAGTGTTTTTTGAACCTACGGACGATATCGTTTCGTTTTTTTTTACCCTCATCAGTGCCGGGGTTGCGGCGACGGCAAGCAGTTCGTAGATTTAGACTAGAATCACGAAGCTAACGTCTATGCCCATGCAGCCACGAGACATCGCTACATACAGTAATTGAAGTTAACGCACACTTACCTAATATATATATATATATATATATATATATATATATATATATATATATATATATATATATATATATAGTTTTTGATTTATTTTACTGGCGATAGAAAAATAGCTGTTTTCTAAGTATTTTTTCACTTCGTAAGCGGTATAGGATATTGGACTAAGTCGCCATGTTTGATAGGACGTGTCATTATATATATATATATATATATATATATATATATATAATCAAATATAAACTAAAAGTAAACTTTTAGTAAATAGAACTTATAGTGAAAAGGTTAAGCTCAATATACGAGATAGAGCAATTATAAAGATAGAAGAAATAAGAGTGATAAACATGTACGAATGTCCAGATTTATTTCAAATTTCGATTGTTCAATGCAAGGTGTATTCTGTAATAAACTAGTGTTTATTATTCTTTCCTTTTTCGTCTTCTCAAAAATCTCCTCAACGGACACTTTTTACAACGGACAATTACCATCCGGACAAACCACATATTCTTTTTTACACGAACTTTTTTTTACCCCATTTTTAATATTTTTCAAATATTTGAACTTTGGCTTTTTCTACAGCCAACTTATCTATCTGTATTTCTCCTCTAATGATAAGATTTCGATCTTTGAAAAGACTTGGCTTAAGGAAAGAATAATAAACACTGGTTTATTACAGAATACACCTTGCATTGAACAATCGAAATTTGAAATAAATTTGGACATTCGAACATGTTTATCACTCTTATTTCTTCATCTTTCTCTCTCTCTCTCTCTCTCTCTCTCTCTCTCTTTCTCTCTCTCTCTCTCTCTCTCTCTCTCTCTCTCTCTCTCTCTCTCTCTATATATATATATATATATATATATATATATATATATATATATATATATATATAATTTTTACGTACATAAAAGGAATCCATGTTTCTGGTTATTAGCCGTCATCATCGATTAATAAATAAAATTTAATTAACTTAATTATATATATATATATATATACATATATATATATATAATATATATAAATATATATATATATATATATATATATATATATATATATATATATATATATATATATATATATATATGTGTGTGAAGTTGCTAACAGACTGACAGAAAAATGCTAGGGGATGTACTATTTTGGTCTTAAAAATATTTTCTACCCGGTAAAATGTTTTTAATAATTGATTTTGAAAAGCTTAACCGCCAACAGAAAAAGACACATAGAAAATATTCCACTGAAAAGGTTGAGACAAAAAATCAAATCAAGATGTCTAAGCCATTGTATTATTCTCTAAGGAAAAGAGTAGATGTTTTTGACAGTAATAAATAACAATGGTTGAATTTCGTACCAAGATTGAATAATCGAGGAAGAATTTTTTTTCTGAAAGGAACAGAATCGTGTATACAATGCTAATAAAGAACATTTTGTTATCATACTTAAAAGAAATATTGCACACCAAAGAATAATCGCACAGCAAAGATGAATAAATAAACAGTAGAGGACGAATTAAACAATTGATAAAAAGTCCTTTATTTAATTTGCAATCGCGTCTAAAAAAGTAGTGCCAGAATAAAAGCATTTCTGAAAAGTAGTTCGTTAAACGCGTATTAATATCCGTTGAGAATTATCCTTGGAGCTGCAATCGCGGTTTAAACAAAACAAAGATGGAAATACACATGAACTTATGCCAAATACACTTATACACAACATGTACAAGAGGTTGTAACTTTTAATGTCTGTCCGGATTCCATGTTTTTCCTATACAACAACAAACCCCAACTGTAGCGATATTGAACGTGGTGTGTTAGTTTAAAAAGAAAATGAAATTTCTACTATAAATTAAGGTAACGTGTTCGAAGGAAATGACGTTACAGGAAGTCGACGTGGTAGACTAAGCTAGTCAAATCTTTCTTTATGATTAGTGTCTGTAAGAAGAAATGGACGTAACACGGAATACCTCTGTCACTCACCCCCCACTACGTGGGCAATAAGTAATGTTACTGTAAGATAAGAGCAATTTTAAATAAAAAAATTAAAAAAGACAAAAATGTTAAACTGCAGAATTTTGTACTGTTGTATTCTGTCCAACGGCGCATGACAACAACAACTACTACTACTACTACTATAACTACTACTAGTACAATCGCTACTGAGAAAAAGAAAGAGATCATCTATTCAAATCGCCGTGAAAGAAGAAGAAAATCAATTGGGCTATATTTGATTACATTTAGTTTTATGCAAATGTGAAAGCCTTTGGTGAAAATTCAAATACCTCCGATATTTGTGAAATTTTACCAAGAGTTATTAGACATCAATTAATAAATATTCCAACATTTTCACTTTCTTTGGAGTATTTTAAAGATGGTTAGGGGCATAATATAGACAAAACCTTCTATTTAAAAATACAAATATTTCAGATTCCCATTGAATTTTATTCACAGTCATTAGAAACCAAATAAGAAAGTTTCTGTGAATTTTAATTTTTCTTAAGACCCCTTAGGCGTAAGTCTTAAATTTTAGACATTTTCTAGAATCAAACTCATGTAATGCAATTTGATCAAAATTGGAATAAGGATTCTAGACATAAGGGTTACATGCATTATGACAAAGTGCTGGGAGCCTATGAGAGATTTAGTGCGATTGAAGACGCTGGTACACATTTGTGTAGCTGTACCAAGAAAATTGCAATTCATCATGCACACAAGTTATGAAAATCGAGCCTGGGGAAAAGGATTGCTTTAACCGATGGCCGGGTAAAAACGCAGTTAGCGCAAATCTACAGATGTGACCCGATGAAATAACAAACAGGGACCAGCTAAAAAGTGTGTATTGTCATAAGTAACAAAATGTCGGCCGATAAACTAGGTACGCGACAGATATAAAGTCGCACGAAAACGAAGCCGAGTAGTTGACGTGACTAGTTCCGCTCTGATGGATGGGCCGATGTAGCCAGCGACAAATTAGATTCTGTGCTAGTTGAGGCAAGAATATTCTTTCCGGGCAATGTCGAGTGATCTTGGCGTACTATATAAAGTGTTGTACAAAGCGAATTGATCAGTAGTTTCAAGTGGAGTTAAGGAAGTTAAAAGTCGAAGTTAAGATTTACTTTTCCGAAAACGTTGAGCAAAACAGTGTGATTCGCAAGTTAAAGTAACCCCAAAATTATCTTCCGGAAGCCAAGACACTTACCTCCATACATACGTAAACATATACCAGTTTTGAGGAGAATACATATTATTATCTTAAACACAGATCCAATCTTTAGTTAGGCTAGACTAGCACACGCCCGAAGCCAGGGATCGAACCTATACCATCTCGTTGACAGTCGGCAGCTCTAAGCACTAGACAACGAGACGGGCGCTATTAAAATTATATTTACAATGCGTTTATATAATGACATTCCTCCATTTGTTTATTTACAGAGATTTGCATTACGCTAAATACTAGCACGCAATATCTTCTAATATATAAATAGAGACGTTTTTCCCCTGTACCTTCTCGGAGTATAGGAAAATAACCACATGCATCACAGGCTACTAAACTCACTACTATACTACACTTATTCATCCGAGCGTGTTTTAGTAAATTTGTTATTATTTTTTCCTACATAACACTAAATATTACATTTGGCCCACCATCCACGTCTCTCCGAAAAACCAGCTCCATATAGGTGGTAGCAAAATTTTTTCTCCCTAACAATTCTGTACTGTCACTCTATTCATCGACACCGGGAACTAATAAGCACAGTTTAATTTTCACAAAACACCCAGTTCTTATTTATTATTTGTCTGGTATTAATTTACTACATAATACAAAGCAATACGCAAAGACTTAATGACCGCTCCCGTTCACTCCGATGATTTTCCGCGAATATCAGATTACGTTATTTCAAATTCTACCTATGACTTCAACATTTATATTCATTCTGGAATTAAGCGAATGAAATCCTGCAATATTTATTCATTCAACATGGCGGCTACAATTTCTTGATCGAACCAACATCCTATTTCATTCAATAAGCGCCAAGATACTAGTAGACCCCGATACATTTACATTTTCAAAATCATACACCTTTAACACGCATATTATAGAAAACTTGCACAAATCCAGTCATTTTCATCAACTACAAATGACCTAAACCGTGTCATTGCTGAATCTTAACATAACACGCATGCCCATAATCACGCTTAGCTACATTGACCTATTTTCACATGTATTTGAACTCGAAACCATGGCGAAGTCGTTAGGAAGGCAGGTTTTATTATCGCCAGTTTCAGCGTTCGATCCCATACTACTCTACCCATTTTTTTATTTTTTTTTAATTAATTTATAACATTCGCCAACACGGTAGGGGGAGGGGGAGAAACAAAAATAAGCCGTTTCTTTTTTTATTTGACGTCATGCAATAGGTAGTACTTTCTCCCGTGCAACGCCGGGTGACGGGTTCCGCTAGTCATTAATAAAAGTGTTTAACCCGAAAAGGGAGGGGCTTTTATATAGTCATCCACATACAGACTGTTTCGCTGTATCACAGTTCTCCTTTTGTATATATATATATATATATATATATATATATAGTGCTTGCAAAATTTTATTCGTGGGAGTCAATCCGATTATACTACTCTATTCATACATAGTGCTCAATAACAAGCAGATCTACATTTTAGTATATATATATATATATATATATATGTGTGTGTGTGTGTGTGTATGTGTGTGTGTGTGTGCGTGTGTTTTAATTTGCTAACAGACTGACAAAAATACTAGATATTTCATAATCGTTAACGGGATGTACTATTTTAGTCTCCAGAAATATTTTTCACGCCTAAAATGTCTGTAAATAATTAATTTTTAAAAAGATTATACATATTGAATGCCTACTAGATACTGTCCTCAGGTATCTAAGGACTCTCTGTACATGGAATTTGTCAGGATAATCTGGCATGATGATACTTTCCCTTACAAGTAAACCCTGACTAAATATTCCAAATAACATAGTATTCGAAGCCCAAATAATATCCCCTCGGTATGGCTACTCTACACTGGCTTATACGAGGAATGGTACATCTTCTGCAAGTGATGTTGTCTCTAGTAACAGAACTTAGCTGGATATTCTACCAGACTAGATTAATTCTTGTCCTGGAATCGGAGAAGACGAAAAGACCGCAAGAAAAATATACATCACTGGTTAATTGGGAAGAGGAAAGTTAATGTTCTTTATGTCTTTATTAACTCCACGTTAGGGAGGTAAAGGGGGACTTTAATTGAACACTCAGATGTCAAGGTAGGTCATATAGAGATCAAATGTTAGCACCAGGAAGGGGCCCATTGATTTCTGAGAACTTACACTGAAGTAAAATGAAAAATCAGACAATAAAATAATAAATAGAAAGTATTCTACTATAAAGTTTGCGACAAGAAATCAAATCAAGATGTCTAAGTCTTTGTATTATTCTCTAAGGAAAAAGATAAATGTTTTGACAGTAATAAATAACAATGGTCGAATTTCGTATTAAAATTGAATAATCGAAGAAGACATTCTTTTCTGAAAGGAAGAGAATCGTATATTCAATGCTTACAAAGAACATTTAGTTATCATTTAAATACGTAAAATAAATATGTATAAGAAATACCGCACACCAAAGAATAATCGCACAGCAAAGATGAAAACAAAAAACTCTAGAAGACGGATTAAATAAGTGATAAAAAAACTCTTATCCCATCTACAACCGCGTCTAAAAAAGTAGTGCCAGGGTTAAGATGTCTCTGAAAAGTAGTTCGTTAAACGTGTATTAATATCCGTTGGGAATTATTTGAGAATTGAGAGTGCAGTTGGGCGAGTGCTCTACATGCAAATTTGTTTATAATATATTGGTCTACTTATCAAAGAATAGTACATTTACAAAATAATACATAATAGGTTAGCTATTTTTTATTAACCATTTCACATTTAAATAAAAAACGGTGGAAACTTAGTTTCCAAGCCAACACATAAGGACCAGTAGCAGAAACGGGGATACTTTGGCTATTAGCGCATGAAATTAAGGGTTTAGTATCAGAACAATCTAATTGTAATGAGTTAACAGTGGAATCTAATCGGCTAAATAAATAAAGCTATTAAAAGTAGCTATCACATTATGTGTACGCGGATCGTTCAAAAGTTCTAAGCCTCACACAGAAAGGAGTATTTTAGTTTTAAAATAAATTATTACTCGGAGTAAAAGAAAGTCGTAAGACTTGATTTTTGTGTGTGAAAATAATTAAAAAAACGGTATTCTCCACATAATGTTAGATTAAGTAGAAAGTGGAAACTTCCATTAAAAGTTAAAACATTATAATTAGAATTACGTGTCAGGATATGACACCATGGAAAGGAAGTACGAAGTGACACGTAGCAATTAAGAGATAAAAGCCTTTCTTTTTGGTAGATGAGCTGATTGGGTTAAGACGTTGTTTTTGAAACTTTGCGATTGTTTTTCCGCCTCTCTGGTGAGGGGCGAAGAAACGTTTACGCAATGTGTCACGCTGCAGTGCTGTTAAAGGAATTCTTATTCATTTAATAGCACTGCAGCGTGACAGAGCTTGACGCGATTGAGCAGGAATGTTGTTACCATTGTTTATTTGTTACCATATTACTAAACCAAAAGAAAGAGAAACACACAAGAACTTCTGTTGCTACATCAAAATTACGAGTAGACATTACTACCCGTAAGGTTACTTCCATATAAAGTTAGAATAAGCAGAAAAATGGAAGATTCCATCAGAAGTTAAAAAATAAGGATTAGAACTACGTGTCAGGATATGACGCCATAGACAGGAAGTCCAAAGTGACACAAAGTGATGAAAGTAGCAAAATCGTTTCAAAGTCTATTGTTGTCCTCTCCCTGGAGAGCGGGCGATGGAAAGCTGACGTAATACGCAATTTTGCATTGGTGTAAAAAACTAAAGCACTAAAAGAATGATGCTATGTAGCTAGTATGTTATTCGCGTTTTCTTTTCATTTGTTACCTTATTATAGAACAAAAGACAAGAGGAAGACAGTGAAAATTCTGTCGCTCTATCTTCATCACGACTATGAGGACGGCAACAACGGAAACGAAGACAAAGAAAGAGAAAGAGAGAGACGCCACTAGTCATGATCCAACTACTCACACCGTGTCAACGGAAGACTCGACTGTTTTTTTTATCAATGAGAAGACGATTACAAGCAATCGATTGGGATTGAAAAGATGACCCATTTAACATTACAAACAGCTTATTAGTTTCACTGACGTGAGGTGACGGAAATTAAGTGGTCAACAACACGGACTGTTGTCTTGGGTGTGCCAAGTTCGACTCCAGTTCGTTCCACAGAAACACTTTCACTTAGGATGTTGGCAATTTTTACCCGATTTTTTTTCTAGAAAGAATTCTGACTAGAAAGATATCGGGGAAACCAATGCTAACAATGGAATCATCGTATTCATACGATATGAATGAATGAGTGTCACGTGATGTTACGCGAATTCTCAGCTAATTAATAACCTTTGTTCTTCCAGTAATAGAAAGATTATTCTTAATGGCTAGAACACTGTTTCTGCATATTTCTATTCGCCCGCCTAACTCTTGTTGAGAATATGACGTAACCTTTTGATTAATGTGAGCTAGCCTCGGTTACAGAGGTACATCAAGTGCTCCCTTCTGTGCTCCCAGCTTAAAGGAAAATAAACTATGTCCTTTTTTATTAGCCAAATTTCGTATTTTATACTGATGATTTCAAATTATACAGTGTAATCCCGTTGACACACTGGTTCTCGTATGATAACCGGAGTTAGGCGATGTTAAGCCTGGCCGGTATCAGGTGGGTGACCATTCTGGAATATCATGTATTGTATGTTAAAAGACGTTGAAACCCCTCTTCAAAACATATACAGCCCTGAAGATTCCTTGAGCAAGTACTTCAGTATAACCTACATATTCACACATGTGTTGACCCCCCCCCATGGGTGGTAATTTTGTTCTCAACCATGTAGCGAAGCTCCCTGGAGAGAGTATGCAATTCGTCTTATAATCCAAGCATAACTAAAATCACCCTTTACTTCTGTAACCGTTGTTAAACAGTACTGTCACGAGAATATCTTTTTCTACTATATATTTAGGTGTCTTCGAATAAAATGAAGCAGATTTCTTTTTTATAATTAAAATCGACCATATATAAACTCTAGAGACGAACGTTTCACCTTTAAAGACTCCAGGTCGCCGGACAGAGTGCCCTCTCTTGTTCTCGTGTAACACCATGGGGATTGGTGATAACGACTAGAAAGCGAGACGAAGGCACATCTTTTGAACACCATGTATGAAAAAAAGAATAATAATTCATGGTTTAAAAATAAAACAAACAAAATAGCATTATCTTGAAAGGAAATTGTAAATCGGAACATTCCTTTGTCCGTGATGTCAATAGGTAAAAACAATGGACAAGCGAATAAATATTAGGTTGAAAAGGAATGTGGTTGAGAAAATGGATCGAAGATTGGAACAAGTAAGAAAGTCGATCAGTAGCAATGACGTCAATCCACGTAAGCAGTTGTTATTTAACTAGAGGAGACTATGGGGTTCGAGAAAAATAGAATCTGGCAGATAGACAGACAAGTTGAGGGTAAGAGGACGCGCAATGATCCGGGTACTATTTGCTCATCTGTGGAAGAAATCAACGAAAATTAAAATCCCCTTTTTTATGAAAATTATTATTTGTCTTGTCATCTATGCTACAACAAGAAACGAAAAGGTAACTTCTGTTACGATCTTTACATGAAATGAAAAGGAACAGGTGGAAAAGAGCACAGGTACATGCAGTTACAAATGTTGATTTTGGGAGGCGGCGATAATCAAGTGGATGTTATGGCGAACTGATAACTCGGCGTGCACAGTTCGAGTCCTGCCGGATTCTTCGAACCACTTTCAGTATGAATGTTGGCGACCTTCATAGGGTCCCTCTCGTGAGTCCCTGATTCGAACCCCCCTAAAAAAAACAATGGCAACAAAACAGAATCATCAAGTAAGTCAACAAAAACATACATTTCTGATACATACACATTTTGTTTTAATCTCTAGTTTAGTATAATTAGATTAGGCTAGTATCCAGGAGAGTTGGATACTCATACAATAGTATACGGTACGGATCTTTTGTAATAAAAAAAATGAGTATTACAGAAAAAATATTCCCACCAGGTATGCGCAGTGCGCACACAAGTCATTCACCATTGTTTCTGAGTATTGTCTTGACATGAGTCAGGTTAGGATGAAAGTTAGGTCAGTGTCAGAGTTAGGGTTTGACTGAATTCAGAACAAACGCGACCGTGGAACGTATCGCGGAATAGTGGACAACGATCTGTGTTTGTTTATGTGGAGGCAGGAAAATAAAGAAAACAATCTTTCGATCACATGAATAGAGTAAGTAAGAAAACTCTTATTTATTACAACCAGCATTTTTGAATTTTGGTATTTTTGACGGGGCTCATCTATAAAAGATCCGAAATTAGTAAACCCCTCGTAACTGAAAGTGTCTGTTTTTCATAAATAAATGGATTTTATTCCAGCAATAAGTATGAAAAAAAACGGTCCTTTAGCTACATGTGCTGGTGAAGCCTGAATTTGGGAGCTTTGAAGAATGTAAAATTACCCCTTTCGTGTCACTTTTTTCAGGTTCTATCTGGCGCGGCGTGGTAGTACTTGTTAAGTGGTAGTACCTGTTAAGGTATCGTTTATGGGTTATATAAAACAGCCCTGTGTATGGCATAAAACTAAATCCTGAAATAAAGCCTCAATTTATGAGTTTTAGTCAGTGCTGGGCAACCCGTTATTCGCCATTACTCTGAGGCCAACGAAGACCCGGAGTGGTAGTACATGTTAGCGCCCATCTATCGGTTTAATAGAATAAGTCTTCCTTGCATTTCATATGATGTACATATTGATTATCTGACAAACATCATTGATGTGACCTTGTTGGTAATTGAAGTTATGTTGTGGTATACAGTGAGATATGGGACGAATACAAAAAATGAATCGAATGAAAACTTTTCAACAATTATATTTATTACATATTTACTAAGTAAAAATACTTTTATAGTGATGACATAATTGAATCCGCTGTGCGACACACGTCGATAATATGTCTGCTCTCTTAATAATGCAAGGGACATAACTCTTCTTTCACACTCTTTTTGAGGCAACGGAGATAACTTCTCCTTTAAATACAAAATGCTTTTCATATTTACTATTGAAATGAAATCTGTGTCATCTAACAACCATGAATGCATATTTGAAGATTAATAACTTGAAGCATAACATCTTGTATCAAAAGTGACCAGATTAGGCATCAAATATTCCGAAAAAGGGTGATATACCGTTAAACAAAGCAATCAAACCAAACATGAATAAACATTTGAAGATTTTAAGAACTTGAAACATAAAAACCTTTACCATAATGAATGGATTAGGCATTGCATAATCCGAAAAGGGTGTACATGCCGTAAAACCAACCAACCAACCAACCAACCAACCAACCAACCAACCAACCAACCAACCAACCAACCAACCAACCAAACCAAATCAAACAAAACACCATGGATAAACATTTAAAGATATTAAGAACCTGAAACATAATCTTTAGCACAATTAGTGGATTAGGCATTACACAAGCCGAAAATGTTTGATATGCCGTAAAACAAAACAATCAAATCAGACATCATGAATAAATATTTGAAGGTATTAATAACTTGAAGCATAAACACTTCTACCAAAATGACCGGATTCGGTGTTAAATGACCAAGAAATGTTTGATATGTCGTAAAAGAATAAACTTAACCAAACCAAGCTAGAAAAAACAACAACAGATTTTCCGAACATTTTTCAGAAATATACAAAGACATGAAATGTATGCCAAAATACCCTGAAGATTTGTCCGAAATAATGCCACTAAATAGGACAAGCCGGAGCCGTTTTACGGCACCAATAAAAAGCGAATGGCCAAACGGTCAGTGTATAATGGAGGGGCTTAGTCCATTCGCTCTATTATTCATGTAAATGCAAATGGACGCGCACATTAGAAATACATATTTCTCATTCGTTCGCCGTCGTCTCGTTCTGATTATGATCCGCCGCGAGTCGCGGTATACTCCATAATGGAACTTCTCTTCTTTTCTCGGCTCCGTCTTGACGGGCTTTCAAGCACTTTAACTCTCTTATGACGTCAAACTCCTGGGAAATTAATTATGGATGCAAACGTGGAGAAGATAAAGCCATGAAAAACAAAGAACGTAAAATAAGAAAATTCGACAGAATGTCTGCGGCTTTATTCAAGCCGTTGAGTATACCTGGGATCGATTCTGAACTTCACTCTATAAGAAACTCCAAACTGTATATATTTGTATATAAGTGAATACAGGCACTTCAATACCGTAACGCAAAAGTTAGCGAGTAAATCACGTGCCCTTTTCTAGCACCCGGACGAAACCATCTCAAGTGCTGAGAGGAAGCAAGAAAGCAAATAGCACTCCAGGCAGCCACCCCAGACTAACCCCGCTACCTGGAATGAATTCGCAAAGAAATCCACCACTTTCCCATCACTCAATACTAGCTTAAACTTAAAACCGCCTAACTCGCCAATCTACATAAAAAAAAAACATTGCATCTCGAATATTATATTTACACAACTTTACAAATATACAATAAAAAATAGTGACCCATTGTGTCAGCCATTGAGCTCGGGTTAGATTTTTTATATCAGGCTAAAGTGAGTTTGTCAAGGCCATATTAAAAAAAAAAGAGAAAAAAGACAAAATCAAAAATTACTTTCGCTTTCTTAACTACTATTACTATTACAACAACAACAACAACAACAACAACAACTACTACTACTACTACTACTACGACTACGACGACGACGACAACGACGAGTTCAAATCGTATTACTACTATTTTCGTCTCTTCGTTATTATAGAAGTGGAGGACGGGCAAGTTTGTTAAATGACTCAGTGAAATTGGTTACGTAAAAAGAACGCAGAGAGTCAAAGAGAGATGCGAATGAGAGTGAAATAGCGAGAGGGGAAACAACATACAGTTAGAGAGAGAGAGAGAGAGAGAGAGAGAGAGAGAGAGAGAGAGAGGAGTCATGTGGTGACATTATCGCAAATTGCGGCTAATTAAATGAATTAAAAAATGTTTTCCAAAGATAACTTACTTATGCACTTCAAGGATATTATGACATATTTTGTGTGATTAAAATATATAGGGAAAAAACCATAAACATATATATATATATATATATATATATATATATATATAGAGAGAGAGAGAGAGAGAGAGAGAGAGAGATAGAGAGAGAGAGAGAGAGAGAGAGAGAGAAAGACGATCAGGTTACTCCCCAATGATAACCAACCCTGTGACCAGCAACCCCTCTACTCGAAAGGCAAATTGCCCCAATTGAAATAATTATATCTCTACAATCTTCTCGATTTATTGCCTATCGTGTCAGACACTCCCGACAATAGTAATTGTTATTGAACATTAATATGAGAGTCTATGAAATTTCATATATATTGGGGTTTTATTTGTGATGTGATGGATATTAAAGAGATGGGGAGGGTGAATCTCTTTCTTTTGGTTTGCTTTGTCTCCCTCACCAATTGTCTATCCCTCCTCCCTATAGCGACTTTGTCTATTTTTTCAAGTGTAAATATAAAAAAAACTAATTTCTGACGAAGTCTCTGTTTATTTCTCTCTTCACGAGACAAAAGTGAGGCACGAGGTCAAAAGGGGCACTCTGGTTGTGACAGAAAAAAAAACATTGTTCCACTGTAGAAGGATTTCCAGCAAACCAGAAAATCCCCGACTCACAGTCCGCAGCAAACGGTGTCGGGTAAGATTGAGTTCCTGATATTGAATACTTCCTGTTTTCGGTCGCTTACTCTTGTGGGTTGCCAAGTTTAGTACTAATTTTTATTTATTAATTTATTTATTAATTTATTCATTATTTATTATTTTTATTTATTAAATTATTTATTAATTTTTATTTATTTATTAATTTATTTATTTATTTATTAATTTATTTATTAAATTATCAAGTGACAGTACGGAATCGTTTACAAAGACGTTACAAGATTCGAACTTGACATGCCTAGATCGCCAATCATGGAGGAGGTGGAAAACTTTCGTGAAAATTCAGATGCCCCCGATTTTTGTGAAATGTTAACAATAGATATTAGACATCAATTAATAAATATTCCCCAAATTTCAGCTTCTTTAAAGTATTTTAAAGGAAGGGGGCATAATATGGGCACCACCTCCCATTTGAAAATGCAAATATTTCAGATTTGCATTAAATTTGATCGATAGTCATTAGACACCAATGAAACAATCCCACATGTTAAGAATGTCTTTCTAAGTAATTTTCTGCAGTTTACTAGTCGTGCTGAAATAATAACGTTATTATTAAGAAACCCATTCTTAACATGGAAAAGGGAGCTTTGTTAACTACTCTGTACTTTGACCTAACAGTTTAATAAATAAATAAATAAATTTGGGAAACTGAAACTCTCGCCGGAAGTGAAATTACGGATGAAGTTTAATATCAGGAACTGAATCAAACCGGACACCGTTTGTTGCGGACTTTTAGTCGGGGACTCTTCTGGTTTGCCGGATTTCCATTCTTTTAACCGAGAACAAAACAGATATTAGACTTTGATCGCAGTGGAAGTGCTCGTGATTAAGTCTTTTAAAAAATAAATACAGAATATTAAATCTCACCTTAGGAGTTAATTCGATTGTGTTAGTATGTCCATTGTATCTTATATATATTAATTTTGTTTGGTATTGTTTTTTGCGAAAGCGACAAGTGAACAAGTTCAATTGAGGAAGTTTAAAACATGAAATGAAATGGTTAACCTATAGTATTAGCGGATTAGCATGTAAACGGACGACTTGAAATAATAACACAAACACATTTCTAAAGCTAACCGATATTTTAAAGTCGGTTACACGACCGAAATATCTGTTGACTTTAGAGATACGTTTGTGTTATTATTTCAACTAGTCTGTTATATGCTTATCCACCTTGAACTGCATTTGAGGTCCAGATTTACGAACTTTAAGAAGTATGGTGTCATATTGTCTGTTTCCATCATTCCCAGATTTGACTTGACCCGAAGTCATAGCAAAATCGTGAATCTGTATGGGTCAGCATGTTACGAGTTTTGACCGGCTAGGTTCTACTTTTCGCCTTGGTTTCCCCAGTTCTTTCTAGAATCGAGGTGCTCACAGGAGGGTCCACATGAAGATTACCAACATGAAACTGGTGCGTTGGAACCGACAAGATTCGAACTTGACATGCCTAGATCGCCAATCATGGAGGAGGTGGAAAACTTTCGTGAAAATTCAGATGCCCCCGATTTTTGTGAAATGTTAACAATAGATATTAGACATCAATTAATAAATATTCCCCAAATTTCAGCTTCTTTTAAGTATTTTAAAGGAAAGGGGCATAATATGGGCACCACCTCCCATTTGAAAATGCAAATATTTCAGATTTACATTAAATTTGATCGATAGTCATTAGACACCAATGAAACAATCCCTGAATTTGACTTTCTTCTTAACACTCCTTAAGCTTAAGTCTTAAATTTTAGACCTTTTCTAGATTACAAAATCATGTAATTGATTTTCATCAAAATTAGAATAAGGATTATAGATATAAGTTTTAGTAGTATTATATCTGTATTTTAATATTGGTAAGAGGGCATAAAAGTGGTGCAAAACTGTTATGTTCGGTGAATTAATATGACCTATCCTAGGACGGGTATTCTTCAAGTTTATTTATAAAATATAGGCTCACAAATCATAAATATACAAACGATGCGTATACGTGGGGGTTCTGTATAAAATGACCCATAAATGGTTGACATGCCGTTAAACGCAACAACCAACCAATCGAAAATTTGTACGTTAAATAAAGATGTAAAGATACTAAAATATGTGACCCGTTGGATCAGCCATTAAGCTCGGGTTAGATTGTTGGGATCATTAAAAATGAGTTTTAAAAGTCAGTTAAATATAAAAAAATTAAAAGACAAAATTCAAATTAGTCTCTTTTTGCTCGCTATACCTCCACCTTACTCTCTATTTTCTGTTTCGCTCTCCAGCTAACGTTTAAATTAAATTATTGCTTGTGGTGATATTCTCTTTTGTCTATAATGGACAATTCCAATATATTTATTCTTTCCTTTCTTTATTACCTCCAACTGCTAATTAAAAAAACAGAGAGAGAGAGAGAGAGACAGAAATAGAGAGAGAAAGAGAGAAAGTTAAAGTGATAGATGATATCATATAAAATAAGAGTGGGGGTATCAAAGAGGATACAGTGAGAGAAAGTGAGAGTGATAGATAGAAACTTAGTAAGAGATGGATCACTTGGTGAGTTAATTGCAAATTACAGCTAATTGAACAATTCATTTTTTGCACACATAACTCAATCCCTAAGCCGAGGAATATTTCAGCATGTATTTCATGTGATTTATATATATAGGAAAAACACCTTAGGGAAACAAATGTTGACTAACTCAGCTTTAGGATAATAATAGATTAAGAAGTTGAAGCATTCACACTTTTACCAAAATGAATGGATTCGAATCAAATAACCTAAAATGAGTTGATATGCCGCAAAACAAAACAAACAAAACTTGTTATTTAACCATTTGCAAGATTACAGAAGCTTTGTATTTTCACAGATCTGCAATGTCGTAAAATCTGTTTTTGCTCTTTTAAAATTAAAGTCAAGCTACCAATATTTTTTCCCGTTTACCAATCAACTTTATCATTTAATCCAGTGGGACTGCAGGTCTAATGCAAGATTAAAATAGATTAAGGATTACATTTTGTTTCGGCTTTAACACGTTTTTTTTTAGCACAACTAATTTTTGTTTCAGGAATTAAAATTTCAGTTGAATGAAAAGTTCAAATGGAAAATGAAGTGAGTAAAACAGGAATTAAATGAGAAAAAAAAAGTAGAATTCAAAAATTAATCATAAGAAAATATAAAGAGACGAAGGTGGATGGGAGAGAAGAGGGCAGGTAATATAGGATTACGAGAAAAGGAGAGAAACAGATTAATTGTTGAAAGTATGGATAGAAACAATAAAAATAAAGTGGAAAGTAGGAAGCGAATATTGAGAGGTGTTTGTTGATATATATAGAGTTAAAGCGAGGGGGTCGAATAGGTCAACCAAGTTAAAAAATTGACCAGCTTAGAGAGAGTAAGAGCGAGAGAGAGAGAGAGAGAGAGAGGGGGGGGGAGAGAGAGGGGAAGAGAGAAAAGAGGAAGAAATTGAACAAGATAGAAAATGAGATTGAGTGAAATAGTGTGAGAAATTGAACGATGTCGAATGAGCGAGAGTCTTAAAAATAAAGAATGATAGAACGGAGCCAAGAAAGAAAGAAAAAGAATATTCCGAAAAAGAAAGCGTTTCAGATAATATCGCACGCCCATTGATGACGCTCGACTACTTACCAAAAGCAACACGCACCAAATCTCCGTCCGTGCAACGACGGCAACCTCCAAAAAGACATGGATTGGTAAAGACGTTTAGATTTTATTCTTCTTTTCGCTTGAAAAGCTGACAGGGAATGGCGTGCAATACTGGAATGCATTGAGTGCCACATCCTGTCAGATTTGATAACAGTTAATCGCGCGCGTGTGTGTGTGTGTGAGAGAGAAGTTAGACCGGCTGCCCTATTTGCAAGATAATATTCGGCCGTTTTATCTGAACCTTTTCAATCCACACGAGGAATCTTACGCGCATTCACTTGCACTCCTGAAATTTGTTCATACATTTGTGGTCAACGTTAACATTTTGGCTAGGAAAAAATTTTAGTATATGTTCTTATGTCTCACTTAGTCTATTCTGCCCTCAGTAATTGAAGAAGTCCTTCTAGACTGAGGCAATTGGAATTTTTGTTTCAATCCAAAGTGACCCTTTTTGGGAAGCTTGATTTTTCCCCACATTAAATACCGATCTAATGTCTAACTTGCCCTCGTAAATAGGAACAAGGTACATTGCCACTGAGACGTGAGGGCTACTGTAAGTTAGGGGCCAGTATATATATATATATATATATATATATATATATATATATATATATATATATATATATTATATACTTACTGGCCTAACGACGTTACAGATGATGATAGATGATGAAGAATTTTTGGGAATAGTAAATATAGATAAAAGTAAATATACATGAAAAAGATTTGACGACATCTCATATCTTTGAAAATACACAGGTTTGTAATGTTGCACATGGTTAAATAACTGGTTTGATATAGTGTTGTTCTGTGTTAATGGCATATCAACCTATTTCAGACTATTTGATGATGAATCCAATAATTTTTGTAAAATATACATATTATCCTTTGTAGCATAGCGTGTGGAGAATTCTTCGATCCCCACAGATCGTTTACGTCGACAGAACCAGCTGTCTGTCTTGCGAGAGTAGTTGGTGACGTCAAGTTGTGAGGATAGTCGTAGGTGTGATGTGACAGTCGCAAAGATGTTGATCTTTTCTTCTTCCTTCTCTTTTGTGACTGAAGTGACAGAAGCAATTAAAAAGAACAACAAAAAACTCCACTTCAAACCCACGTCTGATCACTTCTAATTCACAGAGGCAGGGGCTCTCTCGTTTTACTGGTACGTACCCTCTCCCATGTCGGCGGTTCCTGACACGTAGTTCCAATTTAAAACTTTTAACTTCCAAATGGAATTTTCTATTCTTTGGTAAATTACGTGAAAATTTGATGGTCTTAAATAGCAAAGCAAAAATGTGTTTATATGTCTACATTTAGTTATCATTTCTTGGTTTTTGTTTAATAAATTAATTTAGATTTTATCTCTACGCATAATTTACAGTTTCTATTTGTATTGTTAGTTAGTTACAGTATACACTACTTGCTCATAAAAGCAATCGCAAACCATACATTCACGCAATTAGCCTGGTGATTTTTATTGGGATGAAACACAAACGTTTCTGTGTAGCATAAATATATTTTCCTACTATATATACATATATATATATATAGTGCTTCACTTCACATATAACTGTTTTGTCGTATAACGACTTATCAGTGTGGTTGAACCTAGTAAGTGTATACACACCAAGACTCGAAAACAGAATAGTTCTTCAAATTTGAATATAAAATTAATTGCTTGTCATTTACTAATAATGAAGAAACAATTTTTATAAGAATCTTTTTAGTTGACGTTGATCTTACCATCGTTATATTAGAGGGCTACGGTCGAAACTCGGCGGCGATGATTAAAAAGTGTTGCAAACGTAGTCGCTATACTGAAATATATTTTCAAATCTTAGTCTCGACCAATGTCATATTTACCGGTGTTTAGCCGTACCAACGTTTGTTTGCAAACACAGACAAATTAACAGACATCTTTTATTTATATGGATTCTTATCTTCTTAACACCTACAATACAATAAAAATCAATAGAATACATACATTTGTATTTCACTGTTTTGCTGATTTGTCTTGGTCCGGCTGTTGGGTGGAAATTCAGAAATATATATATATATATATATATATATATATATATATATATATATATATATATATATATATATATATATATATAAATTTTAATGTTGAATTAAATTAAAGATAATTGAATTATCGTTTAATAATTATCTATCGTGACAATATAAAACTCAATATATTGAATAGAGCAATCAATTCTAGAGATGAAAGATAAAAATAAAAAAATTGTAAAGATACAATATTTATTAGAACATCAAAAGTTCAGAGCAAGGAGCTTCATATCCTTAATCCATGGATTTTCAAAGATAAACTCTTTTCATCAGAGGATAGGGAAACACCGACAATGTAATTGTAAATATTATCGGCAACATTTAACTTTGAAAATTTTACATAAAATAAAACAAAATAAAGACCAAAAGGTAAAGATTCTTATGTTGAGATGAGAGCATGGAGTCAGGGTGGACGCTGTCCAAAAACACGTCAAAATAAAAACAGTTGCTCTGAACTTTTGATGTTCTAATAAATATTGTATCTTTACAATTTTTTATTTTTATCTTCTATCGCTAGAATATATATATATATATATATATATATATATATATATATATATATATATATATATATATATATATATATATATAATTCTCGGTTACGTTTACCTTAGTCAAGAGTGAAACGAAATCAATGTTGTAGTTAACTCTTAGATATTCAGACTGTTTTTCTCATTTTTAATGTTAATTCTAATTGTTCCCAATTTTATCTTTACAATTTGGTCTGAAGAAGCTTAGCCTAATACGACTGTAGCTTAAACATGTATGCACATATGTAGCAAACAAATTTGTATAAATAAAAAAATATACTGAATAAATATACAGTTTTACTTCTTGTTGCGTACAATAAGGACTTACAGGATAATGTATCCAATTCTTATGAACAAATCTTTATATATATATATATATATAATGTTTGAGACTAAACGGTGTATATTTTAATTATCTGAAAACGTAAAATAGCTTAGGTCGCCACAAAGTCTAAATACAATATTGACAACAGGTATTTGCCAGAGACTGTATCATTATTATATTTCTGTGTTGAGAAAGTGTCAGTTTTAAACGCTATTTAATGGCTTTGTTGGGGGTTAATTAGTCTACCTTTCAAACAGCTGGAAACTGACCCCTCGCCATGTCTGTCCATCTTTAATTTATCGAAGAATTCATAATTTACTGATTCCAACAGACAGTGAAACAGGCGCATTAGATAAGCATCGGCAGAAAAGAATGAAGAAATACAGTTGCCGTTTGTATAAAAAGCATTGAAGGAAAGAGACAGTTTTGAAATTTGTTTTTGCCGTAGTTTTCCGGCATATCAACCCTATTCGAGTTATTTAATGCCGATTCCAGTTATTTAAAAAAAATGTTTATTATGCTTCAAGTGTTTCTTTATATCTCCAAATATTTATTCAGTTCGGCTGGATTATTTTAATTAGTTTACTACAATTGTTGCAGGGGACGAGGGTGATGGTCGGTCTTTACTTGTTAGAGACACAAAATATAAATGCAGCAATGACAAAGAAAGGTGAGAAATACAAGGGTTAAATTTGTAAATAATAAATAACACCATAAAGGTACAGATAATGAAAAAGGGTTACTTCTGCTGTCGGAGCTACGGGAAAGGTTGACGAGGAGTGTCAGGACGGGCTATTTCTCCAACGTTGGTGTCACTGATGTTGGAGAAACGGCTCGATAAGTCTGGCCACTCGAAAATAGCCTCAAACGTTGCTGGTCGAATGTGGACGTCACTAAGGCGTGAGAATGTGCATCGTAAGTTTGGTCACGCGAGATTAGTTTTCCAATGTTTCTGGTCGAACATAGACGTCACTGAGGTTGGAGAAGTACTGTGCAGGCTGAAGAACAAGTGATCATGGGAACGACAGAATGACCAATGTTTTTGGTGAGTTACCCTAAAAAGGGCAAGTTTGTTCGCATAAAAATCGTAGTTAGTAGTAAGTTAGTTGCCCTGAAAAGAGTAGGGATTTTTTCACATAACATTTTAATTGAAAATTGTAGTAGAAAAGTTTTCCTAAAAAGGCAGATTGGTTTGCATTAAACGCTAGTAGAAAAGTTGCCCTGAAAAAGGCAGTTTTATCCTGGTAAGGATGGATGGAAATGCCTGAACGAGGGTACGTCGGTCGCTGCTGATAGGCTGTTGAGTTGACGACTAGACAGACCGGACAGTAGAACGTAGACGGTATCGTTCCACCGTGAACGACTGTTGATTTAGTTGCAGAAGCAATATGTGGTACAGAGCCAAAAGGTGGGGAAAACCAATTCTACTCTGGTTGGGTGAAGAAATAGCCGGAAACGAACCCTTTGGTATTCCCAGCAGGGGCGCAGGGGCGCATGGGCGACCGGCAATATCCCCTTCCGAAGGAGAAAAATACCGGAGATTATGAACCCCCTTCCGAGCCAGACCATATCTCATCCCGACAAACTAGAGCCTGATGTTTGTCGAAATGATGTCTGAGTTTGCAGACATACTCCTACATAAACGCAATACATCTATATCTCTTATAACTCGCACACCTATATTACACAATTCAAAATGTTGTACTAGACACTTCATATCCTCCAACTTCCATCCTCATACTTAAAATAAATACATATATGTGTGTTGTGGCACATCACTCCTAGTAAATGTGTACACTATAGCTTATGTACACACATTTATATATGGCGTGTATGTACACATTTGTATATATAACAATATATGCATGTGTGTATTTACACACATGTCCAAAGTATGTATAGGTGTATATATGCGTACCCCCATGCTGATGTATGTTATAACCCATACTGTTTTATCTGTTAAGTCTTTTATTGGTCTTCTTTAATTTAGATTTTTTAAACGAAAAAAAAAGAGCATTTTTGGGAGTTGACATTTTAAACTCTTACAAATTCCTAAATCTTCAATATAATAAAGTAAAGTAAGTCAGTTTGTCGACTTTTGTCATCAATAGCTTCCATCCTACACAATCAATATTTCATTCTGAATAGCAATTTCTTGCGAATTGTGGCACCAATATCGGCGAAAAAATAAAATGCTATTCGATTTAATTCCTTTCAGAAAATAATTTATCAGACTATGAATATTTTTTACATGGATGCGATCTTGGTTATTAGCAGCTAATGTAAACCAAAATGACCGTCATCTTTGCTCACCGATGCAAATGAAATTATTAATCGTACATTCAACTGATAATGCATTATTTCCTTTATTTTATTTTACTTGACGTCTACTACATAAAGTTAAACACAAGTCAGTCTGTAGTGAGGAATCCAATTCCCCCAAAATCGCGGACGGGTACAACATTTTCTATGATCGTCTCATCGGAATACTCCAGTGAAGGTGCCTCATGTAATACATCAACTCCCATCTCTCAAAAGAGAGGGTATCGCTTCGTCTAGTATATATATATATATATATATATATATATATATATATATATATATATATATATATATATATATATATATATGGGTAAAGTGTTGTGTATGTGCTCTATTTCAACGTCATTCGTTTATAACTTCAGCATTAATGATAAATAATATGCCCGATATTTCCAACCTCTTTTAGTAGATGATGTCATCCCGTTTTCCATTTGTTTCGTAATAAACGATTTACTCGGTGTCTTCCAATTTAGTTTAAGTTGATGATCCCAGCCAAAAGGTCAAAGAAATAGCTTTTTAAAACCCTAAGTAAAATTCGATCACACTACGGTCAATTTTAACTTGATAACAAAATAGAAGTGAAAGGTTCCTGTTTTGAAAATAAAATAAAATTTCGTGTATTCCAAAAGAATAAACCGAAAAGAATTACGATGTTTGTGAACTGGTTTCTCAAACTTGTTTTAGCTTCAAAGTTTAGGTACCTTTAAGGTTTGATTATACAAAGCACCAGAAACGAAAAAAGGACCGTATTTAAAAACGAACGAAAATGATAAACAGGAACATCTGGAACAACTGGAACAACATAGATGCGGGACGAATATAAACAATATCACCGGGAGGACGAAAAGGAGGTTACGATAGAGAATAATCAGCATGCCAATGTAACATTCGCAGTAGAATAATAGAGGACGAGCCAAATATATATATATATATAGTGTGTGCCAAGTTATATTGAAAAATATCAAGAAAGTGCTCGATCGCATAGGAGTGAGAGCTAATATTAATAATTTATTTGAAAACTATATGTTACATCCTTCAGAATCGTACCGCGGTTTCATCCAGATTGGCTGATTTTTCACATTTTGTTTCATTCAGTACGCTAACGATTCCACTGGGTTTAGGCTTTTTAAAAATGTAAAAAGTCAGCCCATCTGAATGAAACCACGGTACGATTCAGAAGGATGTAACGTATAGTTTTCAAATAAATTATATATATATATATATATATATATATATATATATATATATATATATATATATATATATATATAATGCTCTATTACGCTCATACAACGCGAATGGCCTCAGTGAATGGCTGACGAAATAATTCATTTGAATGGCGGACGAAATGTCTCATCTGAATAGTCGGCGACACGATTAATCTGTATAGCCGGTGGCACGTATTATTCGACTGCACTAATTGTTTTTTTACATCCAAGCGTTCCCAGGTTTGTACCAAATTCTTTTTAGGGGGATGGGGTGCAACCGTTCACTTCCACCGCAAAGATAAAATACAAGGCGACGACGTTTCCCCTGACAATGACAGCCGGCATCACCGAAGACAGTGGGCAATTTATTTTGCGTATAAGCTTCATTGTAAGCCATTTATCCTCTTTACGGGAAGCACATACTAAAGTCTGTAATGTTCCTCAAATGGTTATGCGTGACGTTGCTACTTATTGTTATGCATCACGAGGTCATTATCTTCGTTGCGGAACGTCACGTTACATCAAACTGAAATCAGGATTTACTTGTGTTTACTCTTTGCTAAATTCGTCTAGCATTTCCAGAAGCAGGTTTGACCACAAATGAAAACTTGAAGCAAAAAGGATTTTATGTTGATTACTTTTATTGCTGATGTATGTCGACATTATGTTACTCCTATGTTTATTTCTTTATCTAGAATGCGCTCCATGTCGGAAACCCACTGCGGGGAGTAAAGCACATGACGTCTCCGAAATTTGAGTGTCAGTCTTTGCTCCGCTGTCGTTTCCCATCGGATGACGACAATTTATTAAAATCTGTTTTTGTTTTTATACATTCCTATCCCTCCAAACCCCCTCAATGTTTATTTTGCACTTCACCTATTGATTTCCATAAATAAAAACCTGTCAAAGAGACCCAGTCTTAAATTCTAAAAGCGACCGAGTTTGCATTCCAATCTTTAACCCATAATTTAATCGTCCTTTTTCATAACAATGGCAGCTCTTGTCGTCATCGTCACAGTTATCACAAATAATAATCATAATCATCATCATCATCATCATCATCATCATCATCATCATCATCATCATCATCATCATCATCATCATCATTATTATTTTTATTTTTCATATTAGTCTCAACGGTTGCATGTTCTTACTTGGAGTTTTTTTTGAACATCAAGTACATTACCTTGAATTTAAACATTCAAGCTGTACCTTAACACTTTCGCTGTTCCTAATAGGCTAGCCCTTTGTAGAATTGGAAAATACATTGTCTCGTCAATCTTTAAAAGCCATTTATGGTGGCTTTTCGTTATGGTTCCAAGTATTCCAATTACAACGGGAATAACCTTTACTTCCTTACATTTCCATAGTCTAACTAATTGCCATTTTAGATCTTGATATTTATTTATGTTTTCGTGTTCTTTCTCCTGCACTCATGTATCGGTATATCGGTGATTCTGCAGTTTTATCAATGTAATGTTTGATGGACCTAGTGCAAGTGGCTCATTTCTGTGCTGCCATTGAAGTGCTCTCAGTAGATCTTTTGAGAGCACCCCTGACCAACCAATGCCAGCTGTCATTATCTCTAAATGTAGTATTCTTAAAGAATACACTGTGTAGTTTCTTTCCAAATAATTTTAACTCCATCTCTTGAAACCTTTGATTCTTTTTCACCCCAGTTCTTAGTATTTCCTCTCTTTTCACTTCACGAAGAAGAATCTAATTACTTTCAGAAATATATTCATATAGACACCCTTCTTCTATGTTCACAACATCTTCAACACTAAGTAGACCTCGACCACCTGTTTTTTCTAGGTAGATACAATCGATCTGCATGTCTTTTCTTTGCAAAAGCTTCATAACTTGTAAGCATTTTCCGTGTTTTGGTATCCAAACATTTTAGTTCATCTACATTCCAGTCAAGTATACCGGCAGTATATCGATTGATAGCCACTGTTCTGGCGTTGATAGTATAGATTGTATTTCGACTATGAAGCTGTGATTTAAGAATAATCCTTACTCTTTTGTTGTACTCAGCTGTGATTTGGTTTTTAATTTCCTTGTTTCTAATCTTATCCGCCTCGATTATTCCCAAGTATTTGTAGCTCCTCTCCCTGTCTACATTCTATATAAGATATGTTGTTGGGAGTTCGAGGCCACCTTTTTATAACAAGAATGGTACATTTAGTGATGCCAAATTCAATTCGTATGTCATCACTAAATAATTTAACCGTATTTATTATTATTATTAATATTATTATTTGTATCCCCTCTCACTGTCTACATTCTTTATCAGATCATTTGTTAATAGTTCAAGGTCATCTTAATGGACAAGCTTACCACTTTTTACAACAAGAATGGCACATTTAGTGATGCTAAATTATTATTATTATTATTATTATTATTATTATTATTATTATTATTATTATTATTATTATTATTATTATTATTATTATTATTATTATTATTATTATTATTATTATTATTTTAAGTGGTAGCAGTAGTAGAAGAAGTATTACTTTCTCTACTTGCCCACGGATAATCTCGTTACATCACTACATTTGCACCTTGGTAGAAAAAAGGCCAATCTATTTATGTAGGCAACAACGAAGAATAAATACTCTCGAATCACAGGTGGAACATTTTGTTTTTGCTGGAATAGCAATTTTCTCTCTTCCACCGGTTCCACTAATTCTAGAAATTCAACCGTTCCGATGTCACCATATTGACCAAAGTAAATAAAAGAAAGGAACTTTATTTCTCTCCTATGTAATTTACAGCATTAACTACCGAAACGGCGTGAAAATACAACCAAGGCCGGATCAATAATGTGTCCTGAGTGAACAGCAGTAGATATAAGCCTATTTCGGAAACTTTCTTTGCGTCACAATGGGCGCCATTAATTCGACACAGAACTGGTAGCATTTTGGTAGTTCAGAATTATTTCTGTAGACTTCTTGGAAGTGAAAAAAATGGCTGAACAATATAAATGTAATTTGCATATATCAGAATGTTACAGCCTTTTGGCCGGCTTGATTTTGTTGTAGGTATTGTCTCCACCGATTAGCTTTTAAAAAAAAAAATCAGTCATTCACAAGAGGGGCCACATCAAGATTGATAATATCTGTAGTGATACTGATACTATGAAACAGACAGGATTCAAACACGGCACATCGAGTCGTCAGTCTACGCCGATGCCCAATTTGCACTGCCAGCTCTTGACTGGACAGTACTTATTCTATATTAGCATCTATGACTTAAAGCTGTCTCCTGAAAAATGCACATTTGACGTTTTCTTTAAAAGCAGGACAACTCGGGTTTCTCACCAATAAACAGTGAACTATAAATAATTACTAATAGATAGAATTGATGCTATTGATAATATTCCTACAAACACGATGCACATTTTTAAATACAATGAAAATGCACCAATTCAATTTAGGAGAAGATAAATATTTATCTATATAATAAAAGTGAACGCTTCAATAATCACGTATGCAAATTTATTTTTATGAGCAAAGAATGAGATACTTGATCTTTATAATAACTGATATTAATAAAAAAAGGAATAATTTTTTTCACATTTAATAAATACACAAACTATTCCCTTATTATTAGTAAAACAGAACGAAAGTAGAGATAGAGCGAGAGAATTTTGTCTTCTTTTTCTTATCGATTAGTTTTGTTTTCTGATCGATTAGTTTTGTTTTCTTTCCTTAGAGAGAAATATATATATATATATATATATATATATATATATATATATATATATATATATATAGATAGATAGATAGATAGATAGAGAGAGAGAGAGAGAGCGATAGATTTGTCTTCTTTTTTTTTTCTTTTTTTTTCTGGGGATGGAGCAACTAAACAAATGCCAGACATTCACCCGCTATTTAAGAGACTCAAACCAAGATATCTTCTAGGATTTTAACAGTCGCTTAAAGTGCAATTGTTAGGATCTGTCTTGCACTTTGTTCACCGTGTATATTCGCCAGGTAGTTTTTGAAATTCTTTTTCATGAGCCTGGTCGCTCCTATGATTACTGAAATCATGGAGATCTTTGTAAGATTTCAATTTTTTTAAAGGTCATATATAAGATCTTGATATTTAGCTACTTTCTCCATCTCAGCTCTGTTTAAGCCAACATAATTAGAGACACTGACTTCAACTAGGTTTGCTACTTTCTCCTTCTTGTCCCATATCACTATACCATTGTTTTCTTATAGATTCGTTCGTTTCAGTAGTTTCAAGTATGTTATATGAATAAAATTGCACAGCGATAGCGAGCTGGCAAAGTCTGTTAGTAAAAAATAGTTTTATTTTAATTACGTTTTCATCACATATTTACTTATGAATATTTTATTATGTAACAAAACTACCCGAGAGGTAGGTAAAGAAATTATTATTATTAATAATAATAATAATAATAATAATGTAATAACTGATAATGGCTATGACGATGGTGAGGATAGCTGTCATTGTTACGAAAATGGGTTATAAAATATAGGTTAGCAAACGTGGCAGAAGCAAAACGGACATCGCTTTCCGGTTGTGACAGAGGATACCGATACATGATAGAGGGAAAGACTAGATAGTCTCTTAAATTTCGTCTTTGGAACGAAGCGGGTGTCTTTCGAAATACTTCTTATCTTCCTCTACGGAGACAATTTGAAGGAAAACTAATACTGTAAAGTGTGTAATGTAAATAAAACGAAAGCTACAGAAAGTATTAAAAAAAATCAAAATATGTGCTGTTGTTATTAAGAATGTTATATGCTCGCTGTCGAGAGAGACGCCATGCTACAATTGCTACTAAGAATAACAGACAACCTACATTCGTTTCTACTGCCAGGCGTCACAGAAAAAGTACACGATTTACACGGCCATATTTGCTTACGTTTCGGAGATTTTCCCGCCGTGTTACAAATAGAGTCTTTTGAAGACGCTTAAACATGAATAAATCTAGAGACGCAAAAAGCATGAGCGCATGAGACGTGGTTACGTCACAAAATATTTGATGACAGACAAATTATTCCGCTAGGTAGAGCATTTATATTTGTTTCTATTTGAGTCTTCCGTACAAAATAAATGCCAATCATTTGAAAAAAAAAATTAAATATGTGAAATTGATTTCAACATATTTTAAGTCGCTAATTTATTATTATACTTTATATATTACTTGAAATGTTTTTTCAAAAATCTTTTTGTTACTGGTAAGTTACTACATAGAAAGGCTAAAAGCCACTCGAGGATAAGAGTTAATGACTAATGATGGCAGTTTATGACAAGTGTTTATTGACATTACATTTGAAGAGGACTATATTGTAGCTCTCAGGGGAGCAATCCCGCGGAAACGTGTTCCGCCGATTGGAAGTTTTCGGAAAGAAACTCTGTTCTATGGAAAATTCTCTTTGATGTTATGTACACGGAAGAAAAAAAAGAAAAGTTATTTCTCGTTGCGGTAGGAAGTCGAGTTATTTCTATAAATGTGTTACAAGGTGGAACTGGAGATCAAAGCTCCGTAGAGCACTTTCCATGCAAAATACGATTAAGTAGAGAACAGAAGAGCGATGTTTCTTCTACGAGTAGAGAACAGAAGAGGTCACCCACATCTATTTTATGCAATACCATATTATTTTTTTTTGTTGCGAAATTACACTTACAAATTCGTTTTTCAATTTATAAAGAACTAGCAGGAACATCTGACGTTGCTCGGGATTGAATGATGATCACTGTTTTGTACTTTTTCACTATGCTCATAACACCAAAATAGTGCCCACCCTTCTTCTCGTTTCTCCCCTTAATATAGTCGAAAGAAGCTGACATGTTGGAAAAATCTCTAAATTAGTGTCTTTATTATACATATAGTTTTAATTTCATTAAAATCGGCTATAGGTATTTGAAGTTTTAAGGAGCTTTTGTCCCTATGACACATATATATTCGCACATAGAGGATAACGTAGAAATTTAGAACCACTCCCATTGTCTTCCGCGGAGAATTCTATACGTATGATATAAATTTCATCAAAATAATATATATATTAAGTTTTAAAGGAAGTTTGGTCCTCCAATATTCCCCTTAGACGTGCACCTAGCGATTCGGAAGCACTTCCATTGTCTTCCTCGGTAAATTTTACATCAGAATACACTTATAGATGTTATTCGTTAGGGAATACACAAACATCACACGTACACATACACACATACACTGAGTTATATATATATATATATATATATATATATATATATATATATATATATATATATATATAGGGTAGGTCGATTTTACACTTTTTTTTAAATATTAAAAAAAGGCACGTACCGAAAGTTGTATATAGACCTATTAAATACTCATGCAAAAAATTAGATCAAAAACTTCAGCGGTTTTTTGAGCGTTTGATATCAAAGATCGTAGACAAGAATATACTGAAAATTTCTTCGTTTTTGCAAGATTTGCTTGAATATTGGTGTGAAAACCAAATAATTTTAGCATTTAAAATCAGGGAATGTCCTTTTCTTTTATAAAAATGAATTAAAGAAATCTTCAAATTGAAAATTTGCCCCCCCCCTCATTTTCAGTATCTGCTTTTGTAAACTACCTTTTAACGTTATGAATTAAACAGTAATATTTGAATACCTAAAAAAATGATTTTTTTCTGTTATAAGTGAAAATATAACAAGCAAAGAAATAAGTAAAAACCTAACACTATTTTAATGGAGCTTAATATGGAGAGTCAAATTGCTCCATATAAGACCCCTTATACAAAAATGCTGGTCTCAATTTCTGACTCAAAACTTTGGCTGTAATGTGTTGATGCCTTGCTTCAAAACCATATACAGTTTATGAAGCTTCTGTTATTAACTTAACTGCCCGTTCCACGCCCTGAGAATGTGAGGGCAAATCTGGCAAGTCAAGCGTGGTTCCATTCATCAACGATTCTCGAAGTTCAGATTCAGTAAAATCTTCCGTCATTGGTGGTTCAAAAATGCCGCATAATTTTAAATCTATTAATTGTGTCCAATGTGTGGCATTAAAATTAATAGGTGGTATTCTTTTTAATCTTTTTCTGGTTGACTTCTCACTCCTGAAAGAACAAATTAATTAATTGAATTATTAAAAAATTCCAATCTGTACTGCTTTAATAATTATGGTGAAATTAGCTAAAATCTTTAAAAATCATTCTATAAATTGGAATAAATAATTGAGTCAGAGATATATGAATAAATATTACTTACCTAATGGCCAAAATTATTTTTAAAGCTTCTTCTCTTACTTCAATCTCCTCAGATTTAACCATGGAATATAGAAAGTTTTCAGGCAGTAAACAAAATGTATTACCTTGTATATTTCTAAATGTGATATCTTGGATTTCCTGAGGCGGCTCCTTAATCCTCTGGATCATATTAAAAATGTGCACTTACTGATTGTGGAATTTACTATTTCTTTTAATTTCAAACCAAGAAGTGGCATACACATTTACAATAAAATTTACTACATAGTGTAGTTTTGTTGTGTGCCTTTGTGGGTATGCACCACGAGTCCATAAACACATGAGCCTGATGGCCAAAGTTAACCATCTTGCTTGGTTTAAAGGACCAATTTTCCAGGAGGCATATCTAGAGTCAACCGTACCTCTAGAAATACCTACTGTGTATTCATAAAGGAGTCTTTGGTTAGAACTAAGATCGTGCATTTCATCAATTTTAAAAATTGACTCTAGAGGATTGCTAATAGTGGAAAATGATATTTGGGGTAAATCATGGCAATCATTTGAGCATAATTTCCCCAGATGGCTACTGAATGTTGTAGGGCCCTTTGCGCAACCATCTATGTTTTTAAAAAGGGCTCTGAAAGGTAGTTCATTATGATGCAAAGAGCAACCAATTGTGTGAAGATTTTTAAAAAGTTTTTTTTCTAAAATTGCAACCATTCCACCTTCGCAACCTGTGTTGGTATTAGTGTTGTCAACAAGTATAGCCTTGATACTGTTCTCACTGTGGAATTCATGCAAAACATCCACCACTTGATCTGCATGAACAGCACCTGTTGCACCACTATTAGGAGGAACTCTATGTGTCAGATATTTACTTTCACATGGTGTTTCTTTTGTAAAAGTTAAATGGTGTTCTGGTCACTTAGTTTTTTTTCATAATTCTCTGTCTATTTTCATCCACAATTTCCTTATACATCAATGTGTCCTTATCCATTCTCCCATCAACTCCAATACATAGAATATTTTAGGTGGGGTAAAAACCCCTGGCTGAAATAGATTTATTTATCTACCTCCAACAAGGTAAGATGTGACACAAGGTCAGGAAAGTGGGATTAGATAAGCCTGCGCTATAGAGGTGAGCACTCTGGCCATTAAAAAATTGACTGGGCAGCCCCGTCGGCATTCCCCTGTAGGGGCGCCTCAGACAGTTAGCAATAAACTTACTCCTCCCCAAAGAGGGAAGGCAAAGCCTGGGAGGGTGCACCTCCTAGAATTGCACAGGACGGACAAGCCCCAATAGACGGGCGTAAATCCAGACCCAAAGGCCCGGACGATGCCGGTTTATTTGGTGGGGTAAAAAACCCTGGCTGAACTAGATTTTATTTATCTACCCCCAACAAGGTAAGATTGACACAAGGTCAGGAAAGTGGGATGAGAAAGCCAGTGCTCGAGAGATGAGCACTCTGCCCATTTAAAAATTGCCTGGGCAGCTCCGTCGGCATTCCCCGGTAGGGCCGCCTCAGACAGTAAGAAATAAACTTACTCCTCCCCAAAGAGGGAAGGCAAAACCTGGGAGGTGCACCTCCTAGAACTGCACAGGACGGACAAGCCCCAATAGACGGGCGTGAATCCAGACCCAAAGGCCCGGACGATACCGGTTTATTTGGTGGGGTAAACCCCCCTGGCTGAACTAGTTTTTATTTATCTAACTCCCACAAGGTAAGGTGTGACAAAAGGTCGGGAAATTGGGATTAGACCAGCCAGCGCTCGACAAGTCAATATATATTTGTGATAATTAAATGTGTAAACAGTGTTTACAAAACACAGAATCAACACGGGAACTCAAATTCGCTCGTTTAATTTTCAACCGGTGAATACCATAAAAAATATCCAATAAATAAAACGCCTATGTAAATAAATAATTATTTATATATATCATTAAATATTATAGTGTTTTATTCCTTTTTAATTTGAATATGTACATTTAATTTCTTAAGAAAAGGAATAATAAATTTTAAAATATTTATTATTAAGTAATGTATTACTTTTTTTTGTTAAAACCCGGGTTTAATTTAAGGCGACACATCTGCCGGTGAAATCTAGGCAGTGAGAAAAAATCTCGATTTATTTGATCTTAAAGTTGCAATGCTCAAATAAATACAAAGTTTTGAAGAAAAATATTTCTTGTGGTAACTTTTGACATTATTTGGCAACTTTCTTCGAGTGCGATTATTTACAGTTTCAAAATCGACCCCCCTAATATATATATATATATATATATATATATATATATATATATATATATATATATATATATATATATATATATATATAGAGAGAGAGAGAGAGAGAGATAGAGAGATTATGCAAACTGTCTTTACAATATTGTTTGATTTTTATTTAATTGTGTTTACAAAATGTTTGTATATAAAACTAAACGCGTTTTAATAAGACATTATGAATTTTTTTTCACACCCTGCCCAGTGGCAAAAGCTGCTGATGGCTCCAGCGGTATCAGTGCTGCCTTAGAGACTGACACTGTCTTATCAGCCCAGGTTGGCGGCTGATTAGGATGGGGTATCGCACATGCTATCACACATGGTAAAATATATAAACATGTCATAGCAGTGAGATATTTTAATTTTGTCATGCTTTAATAATAGCATGAGGAACTTTTCTGTATACCCCAAAAATTGGCAACCATAGAATCGTTAATAAAATGAACAATCCTTTCTTCAATCGAACTATATGATGTACAAATAAACTTCAATCCATCCTTGACTCTTTCACCAAGTTTGAAGTAATGAATGTTCAACAATTTTTGCTTACTCATTGTTCAATGATAAACACACCTGAATAAGATATGCAGAATTTTCTATAACTTTTACACATTTCTTTCTTGGCACTGTCCTTATTTAGGCTGTGATGGCTTTATTTATTTCAGGAATAGTCTGGGGATTGTTTTGATTGCCATTATCTTTGCGACAACCCCACAGATAAAAATGTAGAGGGTAAAGATTCAGTGAGTGTGAATCCCATTCAGGATCACATCTCTTACTGATGAGACGCCTACTAAAGTGGCCCCCATATCATTGAACAGCGATATTACAAAGACAGTTAGACATTCATGACTAAAAATTAGTGGCGGAGTCAGGCATAGACTGAAGTTTATCGTTACTAAATATGAGTGGATTGCAGAAAAGATTGTGAATTTTATTAACGATTCCATGGGTGACATTTTTAAGCAGTAAAATAATTGCTTACTGTCAAAAAAATCTTACGTGTTCACGATTTAAGAAAATGGTGGAGAATAAAATATTTTCCTCCATTTTTTTAAGTCACCACTTATCAAGGCCAAAAGCCACTCAAGTAAAAGGATTGTCAATTAAATGTTGAAGAATATTATGAGAGGATTTAAAATGATGAATGGAATTATTAAAATGTAAATATATATATAAGAACGGTTTATGACAAGTACTTGTTGATATTGGATTTGGAGACGACCATGTTGTTATCTGCAGGAAAACAGTCTCGTTTTTATATATCAAAAAAGATAATCAAATTAATGTTTATTAATTACTGAGTTCGAGATAAAGTTTACATTTAAATCGGATAATTCTTTAATTTTGGGGAAATATTTAAAAACAGGAAGTAGGTTATTTGCGGCGATTACTTTTTTTATTTTATTTTTTATTGTTTTAATAGAAATCGCTCTAGACAAGGCACGAAGCCACTTGATGAAATGAGCTAAAAAATACCACTTCAAGGTAAAAAACTAGCTAACGATAAGTGTTAGATGGATAGATTCCGACCCAGAAAACAGCAATTCTTCCACGTCTGTCAGAAACATCGCTCATGGAATGTGAGGACTAAAGTACAAAACAAGGGAAGCGAGAGTTACGAGGCTGCCGAAAGTAAACCCAAGGTCCACTTTCTACTCAAAAGTGCGCATGCATTTGACAATACGTAGCTGACAGTAAGAAGATGAAGAAGACGAAGAATAATTTGCTTCCAACGCAGCAACCGGTTTGACACTAATCTTCCAACCTCCAGTCCACTGCCTGAAGGAAAGCGGGGGGGGGGGTCGTTCTTTATGAGATCAAACGCTGACAGGATGAGCAAATTAAACTTCTTCCCCTTCACCATCTCGCCTCCTCACCCGGCCCTCACACTTTAGCTGTGACAAGCGAAAGAAATAACGGCACGCATTTTCGTCTTTCAGGGAGGGGGGATTATTTCTATAATCGGATTATCTACAGAAAACGGAGAAATAACTCATTTTTAATCTCATCCGCTCTTTTGCTGTACATAGAAATTCTTTTTTTTGTTTCTTTTCGACATTTTCCCAGCATTTCTAATAAAGCATAAAAATGATATAATATTAACGGCCATAGATCAATAATTTGCACGGAAACGATTTATAGATGGACGTTAACATTTCATTTTTTTGACGGATAATTGAATAAAAAGTTTCTTAAGCCTGTATGCATATAGGCCTATATTGTTTGTATCATACGTATTTGAGGTTTATGTTCT
>OY744520.1:113660119-113807619 GCA_963556195.1 Sepiola atlantica | reverse complement strand
TTGTATCCTGTTCCTGTCAAAATACTGTATGGTTCGCATCCTGTCTTATTTGATTGTCTCTATATCTACAATCCTCTCCACGAGAGTCAGATGCGACACAAGGCCATGTAAGACACGTTATGAGCACCACAAGAACGCCTAATTTTTCGTTAGAGATAATAAAAGCACGCTCTGTTCGGACAGATGAGTTATATAAAACTGTATTTGTTTTGGGCATTGACGGTAATATAGCTCTGAAAACAAACAAAAGCAAAAACTGACGTCATTTTTAACGCCTTTTTTGAATTTTTAGCAACTTTTAGCTTGTTTGACTGTTTTTTTAAAAGATATTTCTCGGTACTATAGCATAACACTTTAGTACATTAAACAGAAGATCATAGAAAGAGAAGACACCGTAAAGATTGAAGGGAGAAAAAGGACAAACTAAAGAATTGGGAAAATAAAAACATTAAAGGAAAAATGTACGGGTCTTTTATAGCAGAAGGGATAATCTCGCTTTGAAAGCAAAAAGAAAAGAAAAAAGAAACCCGGCTTTCATATGGTTATGACGATTTTGAGCTTTTTCAACCAATTTTTAATATATATATATATATATATATATATATATATATATTTCTTTCTTTTAATAATTACTAGCAGGGCTTCCTGGCGATGCCCGGAGATAGTTGACACAAATTTAAGCGTTCAAAAAATCTGTGCAACAGCAAAAAGCTACTGAATGTCAATAATGTCTACTGACTAATTCATTTTACTTGATTAATAAATGCTTAATATTTTTCCTTTTTGAACATACTTCATATTAAAAAATATGAACATTTAATTCATTCGGCTTGGCTGATAATAAAAATCTAAGAAATCCACCTGAAAGTTCAGTTTTTAAGTTATTGTTGTCAGACAACGCTGGGGTTCCTTTATAATATGCAACATTATGAAGAAACACATATTTTTGGTACTTTTATTCGAAATGATAAAATAAAGCAAGATACTCATCTGAAGTTTAAGTCTTGAAGTTATTGATCCAAAGAAACGTCCACGTTTTTCTCTAGTATACAGACAACCAATTATAAAGTTCGTTCCTTCCGTCGCCCACAATAATTTTCCTTTCTCGGGTTAAATCATGATCATGGCACCAATTTATAAAGTAAGATTACCTCGATCCGTTCGCTCGCCGGGACGATTCGGTTTCTCTTCTGCAATGGACACGTTCTGTTATCTCCAGCCAGATAGATCAAGGACGTTGTGAAGTGGACAATGTTATAAGACGTCGGCTAAAATCCGATTCTATCGCAGGTTGAAACTAGCGTCGTTGTATTACCATCGGACAAGTCTGGAATGTCTGAACTTCTTCGAGAGCCGTGGTAACTCTGTTCAATGTATACGGAAAAGCCTGGTAGTCTGAAATGAGTACCTGGCGTTTGTTTAGTAATATTACCCTCGCAAAAATATAGTTTCAACAAAATAATCAGCTTACTACATAACATACTGTCGTAAATAAATTTCCAATATTGAAAATATATAAAAACGTCCATCGCATTTCACTGGCTGATGCAGCAAGGAGATATTGTTACATTGCTAGTAAAAACGTAAACAAAGATTTTCCGTAAAACTTATTTTGGCTTTCTCTAGCCATATAGTTCGTTAGTCAAGTGGTCGAAGACGACCCTCATGATAGGTGGTTCCTCTTCTGTGACACATGTTCGAATCCTGTCATGCTTAACTTTGAAATAGTATTTCCGTTGGCCTGCCACACTTAAGTTTAAAATAGTATTTTTGGTGGTCTGTCACTTTTAAACTTATGGTATGTGACGATTAAGTTTAAAATATAATGTTCGTTGGTCTGTCACTATAAAGCCTAAAATAGAATTATCATTGCTAAACGCGCAGATTGTATCTTTAGCATAGCTATTCATTTTTCACGCCAGAGAAAATAAAGAAAATTTCTGTCTAATATTTTCCTCTTCAGCCACAGCAAAATCAAAATGGATGAGGTTTGAAATTGCGGTAGAAGTCACAGGAGAGCGAGATTGGTCTGAGCCATATAGGTTTTTAGTGGAGTATGATTAAAACCATGCATCGAGTGCAAGTACTGTACGTCTGTGTTTGTCAAGGACAGCGAAGAAGTCAATTTCTCCCTTGATAACACCTGGTACCTGGCACGGGTTGAACCTGTTTCCTCCGAATGAGAAAGTTTCTAGGGGATATTAAATTCACAAGCGGTCCCTAGTCGTATTATATAATAATTATAGATGTATAAATAAAATAATTAAAGAAAAATTAATAAATGAATAAATAAATAAAATTAAAAAAAAGTTATATATATATATATATGTTACCTAATTACATAGTATAAATTTTCTAGGATACTCTTAAATAATAATAGAAAAAGACGATAGATTCACCTCCATTGCTTGTCTGATTAATTGATGTTAAGTTATCAAACGTTCAGTCGAGATTAATAAAAAAACAGCAACTTTTTTCTCCAACGTGATTAGCAATTTTTTTATAATTTCAATTACGTTCAACTCAAACAAAAAGCAAAAATATTATCTCCCGACCCCCGAAGTGAACTCCTGAAAGAAACAAATCTAGTTTACTTACCTTCTGATAAAGGCAAGGAATTCTGCATCATCTCTCAAGACTCCTACAACACACTCGCCCTTGAACACCTTAACAACAACAACAACTTATACACCCCCGCCATTTCAACCACATTAGTCCAAAAATCCGTTGACAACACCTGGTCCAAAAGCTGTATCACACGTAACCTTCTAAAAAATACAAAATCAACTTCACCACCAAAAACAGCAAACTCCCCACCTTCTACCACCTCATTAAAACACACAAGACCAGCACACACATAAATTAGACTTGTAGTTTCAAGCATTCAAGAACCACTCTACAAAATTTACTGACTTCTCTCTCAGTTACTCAAACCGCTACTCCCCACCTTCCCCGCACATGTCAGCAGCTCCGACCAAGTCATTAGCAGACTATACTCAGTCCAACGCCAACAACTACAGTCGAACAACTACACATTTAACATCGACGTAGTCTCCCTCTACACTTCAATATCCACACACCCAGCTATAGACCTCATCACCGACCATATATCTTCCTCCGACAACCTAGAGCTCTTCGGACTAACACCTACTGACATCCATAATCTCTTATGCATCATCATCGACAACACATACTTCACTTTCAAGCAACACACATTTAAACAAATCACCGGCCTCCCCATGGGTTCTAGCCTTTCCGGTCTCTTAGCCATCACCTACATGAACCGGCTAGAGCAACGAACACTAAGAAACTGCCTCTTCTAAATATTATTTTCCAGATACATAGATGACATACTAATCCTCCCATCCTCTCGTGATGAAGCCACTCAAATATTCAACATCTTTAACAACACCGACCCTCACATACATTTCACCATAGAACACACCAACGATTTCTGCTTACTCTCCTTGACTTCAACAGTAACATCACCAAAGACGGCTCTATACATACCAACTTCTATAGGAAACCCGCATGTAATAGCCTTATTATACATTTTAAGTCTGCCCTGCCCATAAAAGCCAAAATAGGTTATGCCCACAATGAGATCACCCGCATACAAAACAAATGCTCTTCTGCTGCTGACAAAATAACACAAACTAAAAACTTCCATCAAACTCTTCAAACTAATAGCTACAACGCTCACACCATAGCCCGCCTAAATAAGTCGAAAACACGCAGAAACCGCACCCTCTCCAACACCTGTTTCTTAAAACTCCCTTTTTAGTGATAAAATCACCACCTCCACACGCAAGGCTATACACAAAGAAAACCTTGACATCCAACTAATCCGCACTGGCACTTCCTTACGCCAACATATATCTAAGAAACATACTAACCACACACCCGAACCCTGCTCCCTGACCAATTTCCCTATCCTCAACACTGATCTATGCCACCGCACCAACTGTGTATACAAACTAAAGTGCACCAAATGCAACAAATTCTACATAGGAAACACAACAAGACCACTACACCTACGCATCAAAGATCATATCAACGCCCGTATATCCTCTTTCCACAAGCACGCAACATTATGCTTCACTACTCAACGTGACATTCACGTCTCTATCCTTGCCTCTGTCAGAAACATTGGGGACCTAAGAATCACAGAATCGATCCTCATCTCCAGATTAAACCCCTCACTCAATCAATCAGCGTCACGAGCTCCACTCACCGTTCATTTTGTAATAATCTACCCTCTCACCCAATCAAGTAGGCCCCTCCCAATACGAACATTCATCTCAACACACATGCATCCACATAAGAATAACAACCCCTAACAACTAAAAACCATAATCGACCTACTCTTACTACCCCACCAAAATAATTCACCTCATAACCTGGCATTATTAATTATTTAACAACTTGCTCTCTATCACCCCACATCTAAATACATATAAAATGTATACAAATAATATACAAATATAGAGAAAAACAAAATACATATAATACATACATAAAATAAATAAATAAATAAAAATAAATAAAATAATATTAAATAAAGAAATAAAAACAAGAACAGATTATAACGAATAAATAAATAAACAATAATACACATATATATAAATAATATAACTTAATACACAGACTTCTACCGATTGAATCTATAAATTAATTTGCATTCAAGACCCAATTTAATAACAGGCAGAGTTATTCCCCTTACACAGTCTTATGGTTAAAACCCGAATTAACTAGATTCATTTAAGCCTAAACTAAATTTAAAATCCTATAATAAGTAACATATTACATTAATTCGATAAACTAATTTAATGAAACTCATAATTAATAATACTTTTTGAATATATGATAACCAATAAATTTAATAAAATTTTAATAATAAAAATAAGAGATTAATTAATTACTTTATATAAAAAAACGAATAAAAAACGAAAATAAAACAACACACAGAAACAAATAAAAATGACTCTCGTCATGTGGGTAAAACGGACGCGCACATATCCGAGGCAATGGCTGAATCCTTAGAAGGTGACCTCCAGTCTTTAATGGAATTGAGTAATAAATGGATAGTAACATTTAATGACTTTAAGACAAAGCTCCTTTCCTTCAACAACAACAATAACCCTCTTCAACCACCGATTGCCATGGCAAATAACATCGTACCCGAGAGTCCAACGTTAAAACTCCTCGGCCTAACATTCACAGGTAACATGAAGTGGAAAAAAATACATAGAACACATTGCCAAAGCTGCTAAAAAACTTCTCACACCTGACAACATCCTATATCTCTACAAAGCCACTACTCGCCTATGCATGGAGTATTTTTGTTACATCTGGGCTAGTGCACCATCCACCAGTTCATCTCTTAGACAAAGTTTAAAAAAAGTCTCTAATCTAATAGGCCCCCAACTATCCAATAAGCTCCAGCCTCTGTCCATTCGCCGCAAAGTTGCATACTTGTGCTTGTTTTACAAGTACTTCAATGGAATGCACTATAATAAACTGCTCGGATGCCCCCTTAACGTAAATACACTCGACCAATCCGACAATCAGCTAAATCCCATTCATCCACTGTGGAGGTCCTCAGATGCCGGAAAGCCTTCTACTCCAATTGCTTATTTCCTCGCACTGCCGGGCTTTGGAACTACCTCTCTGCTCCCTGTTTCCCAAATTGTACCGACATGCAGAAATTTAAAACTAATGTGAACAAGCATCTCGCTGCACAGCTTCCAATTTAGGATAACCCACTGAACTTTCACCCTAATTCTCAGTAACCACTTACGTCTACAGTAGCAACTTGCCCTGTTTGGGGTTAACTAAGTTAAAAAAAACACCCAAAACTATGGTTTGTCTGTTTGAACTTGTTTCTCTCTGACTAAGATTCGTTTTAGCGAACGTATGTGTTTCTCTCTGTGTATCTGCACGTCCCTGTAGATATCTCTGCGTCAAAAGCCGGATGTTATTCATTATGGGAAGATGTATTCTGTCAGCCACCTGCATATATTCCTGTCATTACGGCACCTCAGATACGGATATTCAACACATTTCTAATGATCAGTACTGCCAAGAAACTGCAGTAAAATGCTAAGTGCAATTTATTATTATTTATTATTTATATATCACAACCTAATGCTCTGGTATCGATGGGAATAAGTAAATAAATGCGTTGAATAAATTACAACGCTAAAGTATGCACATAAGAATATTTTGTTTTCGAAAAACTTAATTGCCAAAACAACTTCTTCTTCTTCTTCTTCTTCTTCTTCTTCTTCTTCTTCTTCTTCTTCTTCTTCTTCTTCTTCTAAAGATGTGGCTGCCCCCAGCGTCTTCGATTGACTTTTGTGTTGCCAGAATTTAGCATCACGCCAAGCGCTAGTAGGCGTAGGCGTTGCAAAGAAATGACCAGACCGTTTACAACTCATTGACAAACAGGAAAAAACAGATATTTGAGTATATATATATATATATATATATATATATATATATTATTTTATACGTACACAAAAGTACTTTTATGTACGTATAAAATAAATAAAAAATATATATTAACGAAAATACGCCATATAAAGTTAAGGGCGACTAATAATGCAATTTTCCGTATCTTAATCGCTTAGGAAGTGATACAATCGAAGTAGTAGTGAGCAAAAGAACAACGAACGCTGCAATCACCCATAAGAAATAATTTCATAAAAATACAATATATATATATATATATATATATATATATATATATATATATATATATATATATATATATATATATATATTATTTGTAGCTCCTAGAAACCCCGTCTAGAAGGACACTGTAAGTGTAGTATTAACACAGCATGACGTCACTAGCTATATGTGCATCGTTCGTTTTATTAAGTAGAACGCTCTTATGACGTCAAGCCGCGAGATAAATTGTTAAAAATTATCACTGTTTATTCGCTATTAAGCATTGGCCGAGTGGTTCTGGGCGTCGGCATTTGAGTTGCAAAATACTCGGAATCCGGAGGTTCGAATCGCATGACCGGTAGTGAATAGTCATATCTCTATGCTGATGAGTCCCGATTATAAAGGACGAAACGTATACATACATAGATTATAAACAAAACAAATATTAGATATATATAATAAATATTAGAACATTAAATGTAGAATGTTTTTATTTTCACATTTTTTTTTAAATTAACAAAAAAATTTTAATTAAAAAAAACCCCAATTAAAACAAATAATATTGATTTTTTTTACAAGTTGCAAAGTTTATTATTAAACATAACATTCCACATTGACTGAATGTTTTATTTATACCGGAAATGGTCTTGGATGCTTCAAAAAGCAATGCAATATGCTAATATATTTCTCATACAATTTTGGAAGATCAAACTGCTTAAAAAAAGGCCAAATTCGCAAAATTTGACCTTAAAAAGTCCAATCTAGAAACCCTGTTTTATATTGAAATCGTTTTAATTTTAAAAACACGCTTACTTTGCACCAATAGCTAGTGGTCACTTTCATTTAAATAAAGTAAAAACAATTCGTTTCCTAAATTTGAAACAACAATTCAATATATTTTTATCTTATTTTACTTCATTCTGAAAATTACAATTCTAAAATAAAATTTATACTGAAGGCATAACTAAATGACTTATAATATTTTAATTTATTCTGAAATAATTTAAAAAATTTAAAATTTATTTGAAACTCAGAAATTTAAATTTATTCTTATTATTCAAAAACTTATTCAACTTTATTCCGAAAATTAGAGATTTTTTAATTCATTACTTTTTAAATTTGAAATATTTAACATATTTTTGTCTTATTTTACTTAAATTGTGACAATTACAATTCTGAAAATAGAATTTACTCTGAAATCAATAATAATGGATATTTACATTTATTCGGAAATAATTATGATTCCTTTGAACTTGTTTAAAATTCATGAATTGAAATTTATTTTGTTATTCTGAAACTTATCCTGAATATCAACGTTTTTCTGAATTTATTAATATTTTAATTTGAAATATTTAACAGATTTTTATCTTATATTACTTCAATCTAAAGATTACAATTCTTAAAATTTTGAAAATCATTTAATTTGAATTCGAATATGGAATAAAAAAAAACCCTGAAATTATTAAATATAACTAATAAGAAAAAATATTTTTAAAAATATAATGTTTAAATAGAAGAAATATTATCATTTTTGATAATTATTTACTTATTAATAATTGAATCTCTAAATATTAGATAGAAGGAGAAATTTTATTTAAAAGAAAAACAAAAGAACCACAAAAAGAACATTTTGGGGAATTTTAGATCGTTTAAAGGGTATAAGTTCTAAACAACCCCATTAGTCATTTTGCTTGTTAACTTATTTTTAATAACTTAACTTATTTAAGTAAATAGAATATTGTCATTTATGACTTTGTCTCTATGAGTAGTACTGCATCATGTAGTAAGGCTATCTAGAACAGACTGATGCCCTTTTTGATAATATTCTAAAAATATTTTTTTATAAATTATATAAGTAAATATATTTTTTATTGTTTTTTATTTATTATTTCTACATAACTTCATTTTTAAACTTAATCTCTAAATTTATTACTAAAGTATAGTCAATTGTGTTTCTGTCTCTATGGGAAGGACTGAATTATGTAGCAGGACTGTCTAGAAAAGGCAAATGTTTTAATTGATTATATTCTAATTATGTACTTTCATTTTTTATAAACTAAAAGAGGAAGTTATTTTTAATTGCAAGCTTTATTAAGAAATGTATAATAATTTCATTTGTAAAATTAAACATTTTAATGATTGGGTTAGAGTCATTTGTGTTTTGTCTTTATTGGCAGTCCTAAATCATGTAGTAGGACTGTCCAAGAAAAAGCAAATGTTTCATTTGTTTATATTCTATTAACAAAAAATTTTGTTTCAAAATATACAAATGAAGTTATTATTGTTGTTAACTTCATATTTAAAGTTAAATTCAAATTTATTACAGTATAATTTGTTGTGACCTTTTCTCTATGGTCCGTACTGAATAATGTAGTAGAGCTGTCCAAAACAAACCACTGTTTTAAATAATTATACTAAATATACTCATTTTTGTCTAAATCATAATAATGAAGTTAGTTATAATTTTTTATTATTGCTTTTAGGGAGATAACAAAAGTTAGTTTGAATTAATTTATTTTTCTTCAGCGAATAAGAAGTAATAAATACAAGGCTAGTTCACTAGTGAATTAGATGCTTTCATTATTATGATGTCATAATGATTATTGGTTCAACTCAATTAGCAATTGTTATTAATATTTCCACCAACTCAAAGTATAGGTTACTCACAGTGAATTTGGTCACTAATGCTTTGGGGTCTTGTTATTTGTTCCTTTTTTTAAATTATAATAAAAATACATTGTATATTCTCAAACTGCAATGCCTTAAAAAGTGGACTAGACTGAAAAATGCGGACGCATGTGTATTAACTCTTAAAATATTGAAGCTGGAATTGAGATTTGAAGAATAAAATGTAGAGTAAAATTAGCAATGTAAAAAGAATAACAAACACTAATGAATTAGGTGATTCATTAAATAAAGTATAATTTGCTTAAAGCATCATTAAACATGTAAATAATCCATTAGCGATTGCTTTTTACCACATTATCTCGAGTAAGGGTGGATTCTGTGGCTGACTCTTCTCAGCTATGGAATCTGCATGTATTTAACAATGTATCCATACTGCACAGGTCAGGAAATTTTGATTTTTTTTTGTGTCTAATTCAAAGCACGTGTTTTTTTAATTTTAATTAAAAAAAGATTGGGCGTTTATAACGACAGTTAACAGAACAAAAAAGGGTGAAAAAACCCAACAAATAGGCAACAAATAAATTTTACCAAAGGCTAAATAAGTTACTCTTTTACCTACCTGGATTAGTTTATTTGTATTTGAACTTATTTTTAAGCGTTTTTCTTAGTTCGATTTAAAAGTTAATTTGTCACATATAAATAATTATGATGAAAACAAACCACCAACCAAATAAACTATTCATATTTTCGAATCTTGACAAAAACATTTTTTGAAAATAGAAAGTGTTTGCATATTTAAAACTCGTCTAACTAAACAACAAAAAAATGTAAGAATAACAAAGAAAATCACATTAGTGTCTCTTCTCATTAAGGTTAAGTAGACATTTGGGAACAAGCATTTAAGATATTATACATAATTAGGTTTTGTACAGTGCATTAAGAGCAACACACTCAGCTATTTCAAAAAGATTTCAAATTGGTTTCAGAACTTAGTTATCAAGGAAGAGACTAAAATGCGCGCAGATATATACACTTATCTTGATATATATATATATATATATATATATATATATATATATATATATATATATATATCAAGTGTGTATATACAAAACTAACTGGACACACGCGCAAACACACACATATATATAGGAGTTGGAATTACCTACTTGACACAATCCTCGAGTGTCTTCGGTCTCCCTGTACAAAGGTTTGTCAGGACAACCTGACATGAAGATACTTTACTCTACAATTAAACCCTGACAAAATATTCAAATTTACATAGTATTCGAAGCCCAAATAAGATCCCATCGACGCTGCTATACACTGGCTCATACGAAGAACGGTGCACCTACTCCAAGTAATGTTACCTCAAGTAACAGCACTTAGCTGGATACTCCACCAGACTAGATGAATTCTTGTCCTGGAATCCGGTAAGACCAAGAAACCAAAAGAAATATATACTATAACATAGTTAACTGGTCAATTGGGGAATGGAAAATTACGTTTTGAACTTTTTTTTACTTACTCAACGTTTGACAGGTAAAGGAGAAATATAATGTAATATTTAAATATCTATGTATCTCATATAGAGATCAAGTGTTAGCCCTAGGAAGGGGCCCTTTGATTTCTGATAACTTCGACCGAAGTAAAATGAAACACAAACAGATATACATATATATATATATATATATATATATATATATATATATATATATATATATATATATATATATATATATATTTATATATAAAGTTACGTATGTTTATATGTTTATATAGTGCAACGATCTTATTCAGAACTTTGCTTTAAAGTGAAGTAACAGTCCATATTTAACATCCCCAAGAGTACTCGACTTTAATTTCCTAAAGGGGCTTCATAACAATTGATATATATATATATATATATATATATATATATATATATATATATATAGAGAGAGAGAGAGAGAGAGAGAAGGAAAGAGAGAGAGAGAGAGAGAAAGAGAGAGCATAATATATTTATTATGGTAAATAATATAGAGTAATCATTTGATTCGCGGTTTCAAATTTTCAAATGATGCGCAAGATCCGGCCACTTGAGCTTGGAAAATCACAATGCTTTTATCTTCAGTCAACAGACTAATACCTGATTGAAGATAGGGTTGTAGTGAGTTTCTTTCGCTTGATCACGCTCAAATTTGTTATATAATTTTCTATCGCTAAACGAACGGATTGAATGGATTCATCTTAAGAATATTCGTTGTTGTTTTTGTTTTTCATAGCAAATTTTTTCATCACTTTTTCTTATGCAGCAAACTCTCTGATTACTTCTTTTTTTTCTTTTTTCTGGATTCTGTGTATAAAATCTTCGTTCGATTTTTTTTGACGGAAATAATGACGTACACAAAAACTAACAGAAATGAGAACACGTTAGATGCAATCGGTATAAGCAATGGTAATCACTTGCAAAGAAAAAAAAACAAACTCCAAAACGCAACAAACAAATTCAACAACTCAGGATTTCTGTATAATGAGAGAGTAAAAACTGCCGTCAGTAAGTGCGACCCCGTTGCACGCAAGTTAGATATTACTGAACGCTGATGAAGAAAACATCAGAGAGGTTGATTGGTTACCGCTAAATAAGACATTCTTTAGCAACAGGAATTATTTTGCAATTTTGCAGGACAAAAATAAAAATAAAGAAATAAATAAAAAAGCGCCCCCCCTCAACTTTAAAAAAAGTTTCATTTAAGGAAAAAAAACGAAAGAATAAATAAAAGAATAAACGTAATTTAGAAAAAAACTAAACCCTGTCATATTATGATGGGGACTTCGTGTCTGTTTGCAATCGATTCTTTAAATAATATTAAACTAAAACATGGCGTTATACAATATTCGTCCTCATATATTTACATTATTTTAAGGGATATTCGGTGTCAGTCTGCAATTGAACTTGAAAATGTAACAACAACTTTACTTCCAGATAGTTGTGATACTATAGACTGCTCCCCCCACACAGCTAGGACCACCGAGAGAGATTATGCAATGGTATTTGTTGTCTGTCTGTCTTTCTGTCTCTCCATTTTTCTGTTCGAGAATGGGTATGACTATAACCATGTTGACACACAGGTTCCCGTAATATTACCGAAGTTAAGCAGCATTGAGCCTGGCCAGTACTAAATGGGTGACAATTTGGGAAGACCAGGTGCTCTATGTAACAAAAATCTCATCAAATTAAAATTAATTTACATATCAATCGTATACAAAAAATACATGTACGGTATCGGCATTAAATGCCCCAATGATAGTTTACATGTCGTAAAAGCCAACAACAATACCTCCCCTTGAAGTCCAACGCTTCCTCGTCGTAGTAGAGGGGGAGGGTCAAATCGCAGTGTCAGAGCTACGCAGTTAACAGGGCTCTGGTGAAAATCCAGGAGGAGTCAGCATCATGATCCGTCGTCGTCCTCTCGTCGTCTCTGCCTGTGCAAGTGGCAGGCAAATACGTGTCAGGCGTGGAATCATAAATCAACGAAGTGAGAGTGACAACATTGCTTCTACACCATTTCTTTGTGCGTTCTGGGTCAAACCTTCCCCAACTTCGCAGGCAACCGCGGAGCCTTGCTGTTTCTTGTTGCAAGTGGTAAAAGCTGTGATCTTGCAGGCTAAAGAATAGCCGCCACCAACAAGGAGGACTTTGTGCAGACCAGACAATCCTTAGGCACGATCTTTGTGAGCCCTATGCAGAAGTCCGATTAACCCACCCCCAATACCAACAGTTCAGAAATACAATAAAAACATGAAACACATGTTTCAGAGTAAATTAATATAACGAATCCAATAGTTATATGCCTGTGCCCCAACTATTATTCGATAAAAATGTCTAAGATTCTTTCTAAAAGTAGACGTTGAAATATATTTGTAAATTCGAAATAAGATGAACAAATGTTAATATCATGCATTTTGGAGACAAATAAAAGTTGATAATTACTGTTTAATCATACTTTATCAGGACACTTTAAAAATACGATGTTCGCACTTCTACTTCCCTCATTCACACTCTCTTTGAGCCATGTGGTGTCACATCCATTTCTATTAATTCCCACTAACCTTCGAGTTCGCTAAGTTGACCCCGACTAAACTTTGATTTCTTGTTATTTTAAACAAACGAAATTATATACAAGCGGGTCTACTCGCTTAATATTTATCATTTTTATTGTTTTTTCCTTGCATACATATGCATACCATAAATACTATAAGGAACAATCGACTGTCACAGGCAATTAGTGTGTAACCCCACAGGTCAGGTGTTGTCTAGTGACCACCATAATAAATTCTTCTGGATCCAAAGCGACTCTGATCAGTTACCAAGTGTGGAATTTAGTAATTGCCTCAGACATTTATGAAACTGATTTTATGGGGGTCTCGTTTTAGACCAGTCGTTTGAATAATTGATATTGGCGTTGTCGCTCGGTGGTCGAGTGATATGAATTTTAAGTTTTAACAATTGTAGAGCGTGCAAGCAGAACAACAACTATACAAAAATAAAGCAATTACTGAGCTGCGTCATTCACTTACTAGACGAATATATATATATATATATATATATATATATATATATATATATATATATATATATATATATATATATATATATATTAATATATATATTAATATATTAATATATATATATATATATTAATATATATATATATGTATATATATAAAGGATGTTACCATGTCAATTACGTCAATCACGTGCTTATATGCGTATATGTAGCTGGAGGAAATGAAAGTTCATATCATTCCTGATAGTATTAGCATATAATTGAACACAATACACTCGATAGGATTTTAGTTTGTCAGCATAATCGATTTCCCTACAATCTGTGTACACACAGAGACAGTCATACGCACACACACACACAAACACACACACATACATATATTTATATACATATATATTGATTTATATTTATATAAATTTGTTTTATACATATATATTTTACAATGTTGTTTCGCCCGAGCCATATATATATATATATATATATATATATATATATATATATATATATATATATATATATATATATAAAATAAAATAAAATATAGTAACACGAAATTACATTATCATCGAAGCAATAATTTATTTCAACCTTGTGGTATTGTCAAGCATCCAATTATTGCATCGATGACATTGCATCGATGATTATGTATTTTCGTGTTACTATATTTTATTTTATTCTTGCTCTGTTTATTACATTGAGCTCTCATACCCGAATTTCCTCCTGGAATGTATTTCATTATAACACACACACAAACACACACACACACACACTATATATATATATATATATATATATATATATATATATATATATATATATATATATATATAAATCGCAAAGAAATTACAATGCTAGAGCTAAGCATTTTATTAAACCATTTTATTTCCTCCCAAAAGCTGTTTCAACCGTGTTAACTCATACATCTTCCCTAAGCTCATAATACCATATCATTTTTTATTCTTGTTTTTTAAATTTATTATGTTCAGTTTGGCGATTGGATCCCTACAAATGTAATCAACACTGGGTTAACCTTTATTCTCGAGTGGCGCTTGGCCTTGATAAGTAATGACCCAACAGTAAGAAAAGTGTGAAGTAATATATGCAAATTAACATTCATTTAAATACTTTTCGGTAAAACTATCATATTTAATCAATTGAAGCACACTCGATGTTTTCTGTGAACGGAATTTCATCTTAACATTTTTATTTGTTGTTTCTTTTTATTTATGTGATTTTTAAATCATAAATGAAATAAAATAAAGTGAAACGATGTATTTCCTTTTCATAAATGTCAGGCGCGAACGCGTATCATCCCACGAATTTTCTTTTATTTCAACATTAAATATAATTATCAAAGTATCCTGAGTAATGTAGTTTCAGAACCCACACCTACTAGACATCATCCTCGAGTGTTTTCGGTCTCTCTGTACAACAGTTTTCTAGGACAATCTTACATGAGGATACTTCATCCTAAAGTAAACACTCACGAAATATTGAAAATAACATAGTATTCGAAGCCCAAATAAGATCTCCTCAACACGACTATACACTGGCTCATAAGAGGGATGGTGTACACTCTCCTAGTGATGTAACCTAAAGTAACATCACTCCACTAGACTAGATGAATTCTTGTCCTGGAATCCGGTAAGACACAGAGACCACAAGAAATATATACTATAACATAGTTAACTGGTAAATTGGGGAGAGGGAAATTAATGTTTTTAACTTCTCTACTAACTAAACATTTGACAGGTAAAGGAGACCTTTATATAATATTCGCATATCTATGTATTTCATATAGAGATCAAGTGTTAGCCTCATGAAGGGGCCCCTTGATTTTTGAGAACTTCGACTGAAATAAACATATATAAGGAGAAGTTTTAATTACCTACTAGACAAAATTCCTGAGTGCCTTCGGTCTCTCTATACAAGGGTTTGTCAGGACAACCTGGTATGAAGATACTTCACCCTACAAAGGAAACCCTGACCAAATATTCAAAATAACATAGTATTCGAAGCCCAAATTAGATCCGCTCGACACGGATATACACTGGCTCATACGAGGAATGGTGCATCTTTTATTAATGTTACCTCAAGTAACAGCACTTAGCTGGATACTTCACCAGACTAGATGCATCCTTGTCCTTGAATCCAGTAAAACTAAGAGACCACAAGAATGATATACTTTAACATAGTAAACTGGGCAATTAAGGGGGAGGAAACTTAATGTTTTAACTTCTTTACTAATTCAACCTTTGACAGGTGAAGAGAATATTAATGTAATATTCGAATATCTATGTAGATAAAGTGTAAGCCCCAGGAAAGGGGCCCTTTTATTTCTGAGAACTTTGACTGAAGTCAAATGAAACAAAAAGGGATATATATATATATATGATGAAATTAAAAGACAAGCGAATGAAAGGACAAGCTGACCGGTTTCGAACCTCGCTTAACAGAGCTTGACCGAGGTTTAGATTAAGAGAAAAAATGCTATGGGTATTTTAGCGAGGGACAGGTGGACTATATATATATATATATATATATATATATATATATAAGAAAATCGCCCCAGACAAGGTTATACGCCACTTGATGTAAGAAGCTAACAAGAAGCTAACAAGAACGAAATATGATTATCGCAAAGGCAGGATATGCCTATTGGATTTAGTATTGAAAAGACTAAGGCTATAGATAGGAGGAAAACAGTCAGCAGGAACAGAGTTCCACAAGCCTGCAGTTCTTGGAAAAAAGTTACTGGAATAGGAAGCTGTACTACAGTAGGTTATCAAAACAGCGAATTGATTGAGACCACTAGACAAACGAGTCAAAAGAGCTGGAACAAAGGAAGCAGGGAATAGATTACACAATTCTGAAGATAATAGTGCTTATAGAAAAAATTGAGACTTACAACATCACGCGTGTTAGAGAAAAAAAAGAGAGAACAGAGAAGGGTGAAGTTATATATATATATATATATAAAACAGGATAATACAGATATAATATATACCTTTAAATTAGAACCTATCATGAAAGAATTGATGCTCTATATACGAGATAGAGCAATTATATGGACAAAGGATGAGAATAAAGATTGTAAAAATACAAAATCTATTACGTCACTAGTTGTTCAAAATAAGGTGTTTTCATTTTCATGACGCCTTCAACGATGAACTTTTTCATATATTTTCAACCTTTTCTCTTTGTATTCGACATTTTATACACTTTCTATACTTGTATTTTTCTTATATTATATTTATAACTTTTCAAATTATGACTTTTGTAATTCCCTTACCAACTTATCTCTCTGTATTCCTCTCATAAGATTTCATTCTTTGAAAAGCCATGGCTTAAGGAAGGAAAAATACATTTCTTGGATTGGAAAACATCTTGTTTTGAACAACTGAGGACGTAATAGATTTTGTATTTTTATAATCTTTATTCTAATCTAATCCCTTATCTATCTATCTATCTATCTATCTATCTTTATATATATATATATATAAAATATTTGTTGTTGTTTATTATCTATGTACGTATACGTTTCGTCCCTTTTCAATCGGGACTCATCAGCATAGAGATATGACTATTCACTACCGGTCGTACGATTCGAAACCCTGGATAGCAAGTATTTTTCAACTTGCATCCAACGCCTTAAACCGCGCGCCCACCAGTTGAATAGCCGATAAACAATGATAATTTAACACATATAAAAGCGGCTTGATGTCGAAGCACTCTACTTCTATTAAAGAAGGAGTGATGCATATAGAGCAAGTGACGTCATGCTGTGTTAGTACTACCATTAAGAGGGCTCTACTTGTTTTACGAGGAGCGACAAATATAAAATATTTGTTGTTGTTTATTATCTATGTACGTATACGTTTCGTCCCTTTTCAATCGGGACTCATCAGCATAGAGATATGACTATTCACTACCGGTCGTACGATTCGAAACCCTGGATAACAAGTATTTTTCAACTTGCATCCAACGCCTTAAACCGCGCGCCCACCAGTTGAATAGCCGATAAACAATGATAATTTAACACATATAAAAGCGGCTTGATGTCGAAGCACTCTACTTCTATTAAAGAAGGAGTGATGCATATAGAGCAAGTGACGTCATGCTGTGTTAGTACTACCATTAAGAGGGCTCTACTTGTTTTACGAGGAGCGACAAATATAAAATATTTGTTGTTGTTTATTATCTATGTACGTATACGTTTCGTCCCTTTTCAATCGGGACTCATCAGCATAGAGATATGACTATTCACTAGCGGTCGTACGATTCGAAACCCTGGATAACAAGTATTTTTCAACTTGCATCCAACGCCTTAAACCGCGCGCCCACCAGTTGAATAGCCGATAAACAATGATAATTTAACACATATAAAAGCGGCTTGATGTCGAAGCACTCTACTTCTATTAAAGAAGGAGTGATGCATATAGAGCAAGTGACGTCATGCTGTGTTAGTACTACCATTAAGAGGGCTCTACTTGTTTTACGAGGAGCGACAAATATAAAATATTTGTTGTTGTTTATTATCTATGTACGTATACGTTTCGTCCCTTTTCAATCGGGACTCATCAGCATAGAGATATGACTATTCACTACCGGTCGTACGATTCGAAACCCTGGATAACAAGTATTTTTCAACTTGCATCCAACGCCTTGGGGTCCAATTTAGAATAGTTAAACTTCGTACATTTACAGTTAAATAAAAGGAATGGTATTTCGTTGCAAGATATAAACCTATGCCTTACACAAAGAGAAAAACGTCGTATTCCCTTTTTACAAATGTCGTTAGTGTACGCAGATCCAGCGAGGTTATTGTTCCTTATTTAATCAAAATGACATATATATATATAATCATCCAAGTACCTTGGATAATGGACATGAAGAATATATAAGATTTATTTGTCTATCTTTCCAAAAATTAAACATTGTATTTCCTTTTTATATACTTTCTGTGCAAAAGCAGACCCCACAATATTATTGTTCAATCCTCGATCAAAATAAAATATAATTATCTAACTACAGTGGATAATCGAAACTTCAGAATATATATATATATATATATATATATATATATATATATATATATATATATATATATATATATATATATATATATATATATATATATATATATATATCGGAATCTATCGCTATTTTCAAGTTTTTAATACAACAAGATATCGCCGTCCAATTCGAAATTAGACCCCCGCGATATCATTGTAACAATACTCCCTAGTATAAAATACATATTATCATTGGCTTCTTCGTAAAATGTCACCCTAACAAATTGTGTTTCATCTTAGGATAGGACTTTATTATCAGTAATTGCATCACGAGACAGAGACACAGACTGGCATTAGAAACAGATTAACCACACATTCACTGTTGTAACGTTTTACGTTCTTAAAAGTCTTTATACGACTATTTTCTACTTACTTTCTTTTACGCGCCATTCGCGCTCATTCAATTCATGTGTTCTTTACTTCTTTTTTAATCGTCAAGCGACAAGCTTAATTGTATCTGATAACTATAGTGCGTGAAATACCTTATTTCTCTTTGTTTTTCTTCTTCTTCTTCATTGCAGACTGACGCTGCACGATACTCTTCGTCGTTTTTTTCTTCTCTCTCCTTCACCTTTAGCGACTATCACGTTGATTCTTGGTCTCATTTATTCGCTGCATTAATTCCTACGTCTTCCTCTTCACCATGGCTTTGATCCATCTAGTGGTTGTTCGTGGTTCATTTAGTGTGGCTCAATAAATAAAACTTCCCGCACAGAATGGCAGACAAGAGACGACCGTGAGTTTTAGTTTTAAGTTTATTTTTTGGGAGAAATATTACACGGGAGAGAGACTAAATGTCTCTTAACTAATTACTTAACTATCGTATTGGGGATTATCGAACGGATTTCTTGGATCTACATTTCACTCTTGAAGTTTTCCTTTCAATTATTACAGAATTATTGGCGATCTGTCCCGTTCCAAGAAAAACTGATCATAAAGTCTTTGTTTCCTCTCAGCTCGACAAAACGTGACGTCATTCGACATCTCGACTCATATCTATATTTGTATAACCTATTTAACCTCATACTTTGTGTTTTAACCTTACAGGTCATCCTATTTATGATTCAGTCTCTGGTAACCAGTCTGTTTTGCAAATGTCATGTCAGTACGGCCTGTCCTTAGTTCGACCTTTGTCAAAATTCATTCTAGTTCATGTAATCGCTTTGGGCCATCCATAATACAACACTATTTATTTTTCAATTCAATGATATGAATTCCTTTATTTATACAAACATTCTGGGCTACATAATTTTCAAATAGATAAGTAATCTTATTATATTTTTGCGAAAATAAGATTAAAAATTATTGTTAATCAGATTCAATTCCTAAGTTTTATTTAGACATTTAAACAAAATAAGAAACAAATATATTACATGATCCATTCGGTGAAAAATTAAACTATAAGATTAATTAATAAATCCATTATTCGTCATTTGGACATTGTTTAGTTCAACATCGAGAAATCCTGATTCTTTATATATAATTGTATCACAGTCCATAGTTTTCTTCGAATGTCCGGCTGGCATGGCAGGCCGAGAGCAAACTCAAAGCGTTTCCACGAATAATGGCGATAGAGAGGCGCTCGTAAAGCCAAGACAATTTGCGATTGTCTCCGGTGTTGCGCATCATTAATAGACCAAGGCTACCGAAGAAGTCGCGTATGGCAGAGCCAATCACTCCACTCGTTTTAACAGCGATCGGTTGAAAGACATATCTGTCGAGAAGATTGGCATATTTTGATCGCTTGCGACTCTTTGCTGACGTTGCTGCGTGCCCAGGGTTTGTTGCCGATTCTATCACTGACGAGGGCGCAAAAGTGTCGACACAAGTCGCATCGCATATCAGTGATTTACTCCTCAGTCAAGGACAACCGGTTTGAGGATCGACGGGAAGCCAGCGATGTCTAGTGCTCGTCGAACTGCATCATTGAGATCGCTGTGCCTAGGAAATCTGTCGGCGCTCCTTCTACATGAAAGGGTATGGAGTCCATATATGTCGACCGGCTGGCCACAACGGCATTTGTGACTGCTGCAAACTATAGAACCTGTGCGCAGAGCTACAGCAAATCTCAGGCAATCGTCATCAACCAGGTTACCAACAGCCGATGATGGGAAGGTTGTTAGCCATGCACCACTGTGTGGTGAACTTTCAGCTTGAAGGCAAGCCAGACGCTATTGGTCGCAAGATGATTTTAGGGATTCGACACTTGTCGTATCCCAGCTCTTCTGTCTTCCTGTCTGCTCTAGAACGATTAGACCAGTCGGTGGAAAGGTCATGGATCAGTTGGTCGAGCGGAGATTCGAATGCTTCATGCAGAATACTCTCAACGAGATCCTGACTGACGCAGATGGAGGAGGCATAAGCAGGTAACACTATAGATTAGGAAGTGGCATATCTGGTGACAACTTATCATAATGTAAAATATGTATATTACCGAAACCACGTCACTACCTACACCACTACTTATGTCACATCTTAATATAGTTAAATTAAGTATATTTTACAATGAAATAAGAGTGAATGGGCAGACAAGTGTTTCATTCCAAGATATAAACATAGGCCTTACGCACCCTACTTTTCTATATAAGTTTAAGGCAATACGTTCCGATTGTAACGTAGCTTTGTTAAGGCTACCACTTGCAACTTGCTAAGATGTTATATCCCCGAAACTGAAAAGCTGCACTTGTTTTTTTTTGATTGTCTTAGGATTTGGAGGATATAATCATTTTTCAATTAGACCACAAAGAAAGACTTGAAACAAAATGATTTTAGTGTTTAACTTTTATTGATGTCAGCACCATCGTTCATAAATTTATCTATCTTCAACACGCCCCATAGCAAAGTCCCGCCCCGAGATTTAATTAACTGTTTATTTAATGGTATTATCTCCGTAAACACACGTGCCAATAAAAAAACAGCGAGATACATAACATGTTGTCGGGAAAAGATTCAAATGTAACCCCTATAATAAAAAACCCAGTAATATAAAAAAAACAAAAACTAGCTGGACCCGTTGCCCGGCGTTGCCCGGCGTTGCCCGGCGTTGCCCGGCGTTGCCCGGGAGAAATATAAGGGAATGAATTAAAATTTGTCAACATCCGACAGAACGCAAATAGGTCACATCGGACAATTTTAATGTTTAGAAGAAATGTCGGTTTGGAATTGTGAAAATGTATTTACCCACGATAAGGATTACTTCTGAGTTGAACAAAAATAGCGATTGCTACCGTGTAGAAGACTATCTCCTTGACTGACCGATTATGGAAAAGGTTACTTGTTTCGGGCCGGGATATTTGTAAGTAAATTATATTTTAGGCAAGTATGATTAATATATACTGTGTAATAATTAAAAGAAAGAAAGAAATGAAACCAAATTTGATCTGAATTGCGCAAATTAAGGTGTTGATTAATTACTATTTTAGTCACGTAAATCCCAATTTCGTGTGGAGCTAGAAATGCAAAACCAATCTGAGGTGTCAGTCAGTAAATACTGTTTGAAGCAAATATGAGTGTAAAAAGACGGATATGATTATTTGGTATGAACCATCTGTATAATATGTATTATTAAAATGCCGACAGAACGCAAATAGGTCCCTCCCGGTGTAGATGGGGAGAATGTCAGTAGTAAAGTATTAGAGGGAAAACTTTTTGCTATAACCTCTATGGAGTGTGTTTTGGGGCAAAAAGATGGTGGGCCAAAATTAATATTTAGTGTTAGATGGAGAAAGTAAGCAAACATTTAGTATAACACGCTCGAGTGAATAATAGATTATGGAAAAAGGTACTTCTTTCGAGCCGGGATATTCGTTGGATCTGTTAGCTATTCTCTCGTCTGTCATTGAAAGCAAATCTTTGTAGAATGCGGAAATGTTTATTTATGTTAGTGGATTTTCGACACACACAGTAAGAACTTACGTTGTATCTGACTCTGCCCTCGTGGGGAGTTAAATGTGACTGAAAGTTGACCATATTTAACGAATGTACCTTCTAGTTTAGGTACGTAAGATAAAATATATTGCGTAATAATTAAAAAAAATGAAAGCAATTTTTATATGAATTGCGCAAATGAAGGTGTTGATTAATTACTATTTTAGTCACGAAAATCTCAATTTCGTATGAAGGTAGGAATGCAAAACGAATCTGAGGTGTCAGTCAGTAAATACTGTTTGAAGCAAGTATGAGTGTAAAAAAGACGAAACTATGATTATTTGGTTTTGGTCACGTGTATAATACATATTAAAATACCGAGAAAACGCAAATAGGTCACATTATAAGTAGCAGTTTTAGCAACGAAGAAAGTATATAAAAATACTTATTTTAAATATTATGCTTGTCTGTGTTCGAAATTGATTTAAGAGCTTTTTAACTGTTGTGAGTTAAATAAAAGGACGTTATTCGTCATTATCAAAATATACTTAAATAAATCGACGAATGCTAATTTAAATCGTATGTGAGCAGAAAGTAATGTACGTATCTTTGTAATGTTTTTTGGCTGCGAAAATGTAAACAGGATTTTTTTAGAAATTGAATGAATATATATATATATATATATATATATATATATATAAACAGAGAGATACGAAGATAGGGGAGGGAGATTGAGAGAGAATGAACGGTATAATAGGGAAATAGGGAAATGTAATGAAGAATAGAAAACGTCTTACGTAAAATACCCCCCCCCCACACACACACAAATAAAAAAGAAGAATACCTAACGTGAAAATGAAAACACAAATGTTGGATTAATGTTAATGTTAGGTTTGTATGGATGGTCGAAAGTGAGACAATGCACTTGTGTTGTCTGTTAGTTAAAGTAGTGTAGGGTTCGTGAAGTTTGCTTTAATATTGTTTTTAATGTTTTTATTAAATACGCTTTAAGTAAAAATAAGTTTTGTTAGTGATTATTGTATTTGTTTACAAAAAGCGACAAACAATCTTCGTACGAGAATTCGTAATTTGTTTTCATTTTTCACAATTCTTGTTAAATATAATTTTTGAAAGTATATGTAATCATAATATTTATTAGAACTAATAAGATTTAATCAATAAATATATATTTAGAAAAATACTAATAATAACTCCATTTTAAAAATTGTAACTAAACTTAACATTTGAATCCGTAAAATAATGAATTCATACAAATTGTAATATTCACTGAGCGCTTGAATTGTTCTTCCTTAGCTAGCTTCTTTCGACTTGTTTAGATGGCGACTATATTTTTCCGAGCTAATTTGTATTTCAACGTTTTAAGTGTCCAATGAAACTTAGCATAAAAAACATTAAAAACCTTAAATAGATTTTGTTTTTTAGTAAAGCATGGTTTAAGTTAAAAAAATGGGAGCAAAAAAAAGAAGAAAACATTAAAAACCCAAAATTGTTTGATGGGAGGATCCGCCCTTAATATAAATCTATTTCAATTTAAATAATTTACGTGACTGGTATTATTGAAAATTCCGATTCGACCCGACAGTATTTTTCCCGACTATAAAATAAAAAAAAACTCTCGTAGTTTAAAAACAATTAAGGGTTTTTAATTAAATTTTTTTGTTATGCTAAGTTTTATCGTACACGTGAAACGCAGACATACACATTAGGTCGGAAAATTTTAGTTGGCATCTTTATAAACAAAGAAAGATCGTAATTATGTTCGTTAATTGTATTCTTTAAATACCAGAATGAGATTAAGTCTATACGCAATAGTTTTAAATAACGTAATCCTAATGTCTCGAAAATTAGCGGAATGTGAGGGAGCGTCTATTAAATGCTTGTGGAGCGTATTGTATTATGCATGAAATCATTAGCAGATGAATAGAAAATAATAAGGGTTACGTTTTTAAAAAGTAGCCGTTTTTTATTAGGTCCTTCCCGGTGAAGAAAGGGGGGGTGTCAGTAGTAAAGTATTAGAGGGAAACACTTTTGCTACCACCTCTATGGAGTCTGTTTTGCGGTAAAAAGATGGTGGGCCAAAATTAATATTTAGTGTTAGATGGAGAAAATAAGCAAAAATTTAGTATAACACGCTCGAGTGAATAAGCGTAATGTAGTGGCGAGTTTAGTAGCCTGTTATGAATGTGGTTAGTTTCTTAATCTTGCCGAAGGTATAGGGGAAACACGTCTTTACTTTATATAGAAGAAAGAAAGAGAATGAAGAGGGCACTCTACATTTATACATTTTTATGACCGAATTAACAAAATTTTAATCAATTTATTTAAGTTTAACGTAAAAGTTGTCCCCGTTTTTTTCTTGATTTTTCGTCCGTTCTTTAACATAAAAATCTTAATTACAAATTACTAGAACTTTTAATAGAGAGATCATTTAATGCGAAATTTACAAAACAAATTGTTTTTCTTCTCTAAAAATTAAAAACGTAATTAAAAAAAAAATTTTTTGTCCTAACTTCATAATTCCCAGTTAAATAGAATTGATATAGTAATCCGGAAATAAAAAAAGCGAAATAAAGATTTTGGGTAAATATCAATTTTACTATCAAATTTTTACCTTATACTTACGAAGTTAACCTCTCTCCAACATACGAACACCATCCTAAAATGAAACAGTTTGGTGATTAATAGTCATCCGAAATTAGTAAGAAACAAATTACAATTGTAGAGTCCAACTTTTAATTTTATTCTTTACTAAATCCCCAAGGATCAGATGTTCATCTAGTAAAGGATCTCTTTCCCCTCTCTCTGAATTGATGGATGCCATCGTCCACTTTGCACATTTATTGTCATATATTTGCTAACTGATACGTCATCCATTTTTAAGCGTCATCCCTTTGTGACATCATCCATTTGCACTGAGATAAATAAATAAAACATAAGCAAACATAACAATCAAACAAGATAAACAAACCAACATCAAATAATATCCAGAGTTTAAATGGTATATAGATCAGTAATCCTGTTAGAGAAATATTTAATTTGATTCAGTAAATTTATTAAGTAATAGAAATCGTCTTTACTAAAAGATCGCTTATTCTAATATGATCCGTTTTTTAGTTTGACTGTCTCTGATGCATGTATAACCCATTATACACTGTAGCTGGAACCCACATGTGGTCGTCGCCTCTACCTTTGATCAAATCACAGGGTATCGGTCTACTTTTCGATAGAGGCTTTTATTCACGTTGGGAACATATTCTAGCATCATTTACAAAAATCATATATATATATATATATATATATATATATATATATATATATATATATATATATATTTGAACAAATTTTTTGTGGTACAGAATTTTATAATGGTTTTAAATATGATGAACGGAGTCATAGCGAGTCGAGGCACTATCACAAGAAAAAAAGAGAGGAAATATTAAATAGTATATTTAATCGTCGATTACAAACTTTTAAAAAGAATAAAACGATCGACTAAAATTAACAGAATAAAAACTAATTCTCAAGGTACCTTTCAGTCGACATATTGTCAAGAGAAACGTCGGCGAATATCGCTTAAAAACAGGGGAAAGAGTAACGTGGGGAGAAAAAAACAAAACAAAGTTAGGTATGTTGCGGAGAGCCTACATCATTATTAGGTTTATTTAGAGACTTCTAAAGAGGAAAAAAATACTTTGCCTATTATGTCTATTTATTCCTTTTCGGTTTAATGGCGTTATTCAATCTCCCCTTTTCTTTGTTTTTTCTCCCACGTTACTATTTCCCCGTTTTTAAGCGATATTCGCCGACGTTTCTCTTGACAATGTGTCGGTTGAAAGGTAATTTGGGAATTAGTTTTTATTCTGTTAATTTTAGTCGATCATTTTATTCTTTTTAAAAGTTTTTAATCGACGATTAAATATATTATTTAATATTTCCTCTCTTTTTTTCTTGTGATAGTGCCTCGACTAGCTATGACTCCGTTCATCATATTTAAAACCGTTATATATATATATATATATATATATATATATATATATATATAGAGAGAGAGAGAGAGAGCGAGATAGATAGATAGATAGATAGAGAGGGAGATAGTTATATAGTTATACACCCTTGGCGAAGAGATAGATAAACAATCATTGGTCGCCCTTATGCTAGACTATTACATTGTTAGCTCGTCCAACCTCATTAGGGGTTTGGGACGAGCACCGACTTTCTGCATCAACTCGCTTTGGAATCTGCCAGGTGAAAAGAAGCTGCAATGCACTTCGAGGGAAATGACGTCAGATTCTTAAGTTATTCACTGAAATCACTTCCTGACTACCCCAGCCGTCAATCAAATATTTGTCTTGTTTTTGATATGCCAAGTAAAGCGGACGTGTTTGGAACACCCTTCCCTCCTCATATGGAGGATGCCCTGGAGGAAGACCCACGGGCTATTATGTAACATCAATATATACTGTATACTATAAAGGAAAATCAAACTTCGAAAGAATGATTTTAAGTTTAATCATTCTTTCGAAGTTTGTTGTTATTATGCACCCGCTGTCAACATTCCGTCGTATTATGCAAACTTTATACACACAAACAGAGAAAGAGGGGCATTATGCAGACTTTTACATAAAGGCGGTAGCAAACAGAAAAAGAGAGGCAAACATACTCTACACACCATCAATACTTCTATGTGTCATCAAGTACTACTACTACTACTACTACTACTACTACTACGACGACGCGTAGGCAAGGTATTTTTTACAGTCAGAGAACAAAGAATTCTCGATTATAGTCTCACACTCGTATGTTGCGGAGAGCCTACATCATTGAAAAATGTGAAAAGAAAATGTGCCTTCAGTGTGAATTGAACCTGGTTAAAGTTAAACTGAATCTGGTTAGTCATTAGATAGATAAATATTTGAGAATATCAGGCGTTATAACTAAAATACTCCACCCAGGTGTATAAATGGATACTAGTCTTTCTGGGAATAAGTATGACTGGAGACAGATTAGCATCCAGGAATGGTCTAGATTTATACTATAATAAACCCCAAAAGATTTATAAAACCCACAATTTGAGCTGTTATTATACACCCGCTGTCAACACGTATACTAAAAATGAACCCGTTTTTATTCGTTTTTTTAAATCAGTTTATTCTTCAGTTTCAGTCTAAATAAATGACGTCATCAAAAACAAATTGACATTTTTGTTTGTTTTCGGTAGAAAAATATTCTTAATAAAATAACATTTTTTTCAATCTCATATTTGTTCCACTTCGGTGTTATTTCAAGAGGACACTCCATTTTGTTTTTATTGTTATTCGATTTTATTTTTTATGCTGAATTTTCAATGACGGGTCATGTTCTGTGTGCAAAATTAATTATCGATAGCTGTCTCAATTGCTTCAAGAGTAACACATAGATGAATTCCGATTTCAGGTGTCCTCAAAGGTATTCAATTACATTTCCCCATCTTTTTTCTTTTCTTCTCTCTTTCTCATTTGATTTTCTGAATCGACGGTCGCTATTCCAGCCTCGTTGTTCAACTGGCATTTGGGAGAAAGTATCACAAAAACGTGCTGTGAATGTACAATTGAACTTTGAGCCGCACACAAACGGATGCGTTTCTAATCGTAACGAATCTATGAAAGCAGGTAAATGTGGAGAAAAGAAGATATTAATGGAAGTCACTTTTGAGAATAATGATGAACTGGAGGAGGATATGCGACAACGTTTTCAAACACATAAAGGACATATATCTATTTTAATACTAAATGAGAGTTAATCAACGTGTCTTTCTCTTAAATTCGTTAAAATTAAGATACCGTAAATTTTGTGAATTTTTAACAATGAGTATCATTTACTAAGTTAATTGATAAATATTTTCTCTAATTTTAGTTTCTTTGGAGTATTTTAAAGGGTTTGTATAGGGCATATGGGTACAATTTCCCATTTGAAAATTTAAATATTTCAGATTTGCATTGAATTTTTATCCATAGTCATTAGACACTACCTAAGCAAGCTTCTCTGAGTTTCAATTCATTCTTAAGAGCCATTAAGCCTTAAATTTGTGATATTTTCTAAAATCAAAATCATTAAATAGATTAAGATCGAGTCGTATGATTCCATTGCCGACCACTTGGAGAAAGGGAAAGGGTGCTCGAGCGAGCGAGCCTTGCCCTCGCCCGACTGCTGGAAGAGATGGGGGCGTAAACGAACGAGCCTCGCCCTCGACACAACGCATACATCGTGTGTAGTTTCAAAGGAGCGGTCCGGAAAAGGGATATAATAAAACAAAAGAGAAGGATACGAGTGGTCATAGCGTACAGTATGCTAATTCCCGGGCCAAAAAACACGGCGGGAAATAAAAGAATTTTAATAAGAAGTCAGTTAGAGAAATTATTTCGGTCGAGAAAGCCCTCTTATGAAAAAGTAGGATTCGCTTGCTAACCGGATTTGAAGACGGAATTCTCCTTTTCTATCTACTAAGGTGGGATTTAATAAGGACAAGTGGGATATCGACACATCCCGGAGCTAAGTAAAGAAACCGCTATCATCTCAACAAACTTTTTTATCCATCTCATGTCAACTCACATTGCATCACATTTCGTTTACGGGCATAGTCTAGTTTGGCTTTAAGGGGCAGGGCAGATTTAAAATGAACAAATAGGTTTTTGCAGGCAGGTTTTCTGTAGAAATTGGTCTGTATAGAAGCGTCTTCTGTGATTTTGAGACGACGTAGAATTCTTTGCCTTTATCGGAGGGTAGGTAGATTAAGTCTTTTAGTGTTTTAAGTGTAAGGCGTTGGGATCTGGTGATGTTAGGGGTGATGTGGTGTTGTTCCTGTTGCAATATGGTAAAGATTCTTTGTTTTAATCTGGTGAGTTTGTGGTCGAGTATGTGGTTGTTGGGTGGAGGGTGTAGAGGATGGTCTAGTTGGTAAACCGGGAAGGATTCGTTAGGGTTAGTCGTGTTATTGGGGTAGTCAGGGGTATTAGAATTGAATGCCGAGAGTCATTTCAGGTGGTAGGCTGTTCTACAGAATTATGCATGGTCGTTCAGTTTTTGGGTAGTAATGAATTTTGGGCCAAGGCTGAGTAGATTTGTTTCATCTGTAGAAAGGGAGTTGGTGAGGTCAGTAACTAGGGGGTGGGTAGCTTGAGGAATGTTAAGGTCATGTGTGTGGTTGAAATTTGTTCTACTAGGGGTTTGATGTTGAGGGTATTTTAATGAAAGCCAGGTGAATTTCCGTTGGAGTCTATTCTTCTCTAGGATGAAGCATTGGAAATAGGTGTGGTGGAGAGATGTGGATAGGGTCTGTGCCGATTGGTCAGTTGATTCGGGGTCAGATGATTTCATCTCTGTGATGTTGCCGATGATTTTGTGTAGCTCACTATAGAAATCCCTAGCGACCCCGGCTCACTATCTCTCCTCGATTCTAACCTCAAAATCACAGAAGACGGTTCTATACAGACCAATTTCTACAGAAAACCTGCCTGCAAAAACCTATTTGTTCATTTTAAATCTGCCCTGCCCCTTAAAGCCAAACTAGACTATGCCCGTAATGAAATTACCCGCATACAAAATAAATGCTCATCTACTGCCAATAAAATTAAACACACCAAAGACTTCCATCAAACCTTAATTACCAACGGCTACCCCACTTCCACAATAACCCACCCCAGCAAGACCAGATCACGCAGACACAACACACTCTCCAACACATGCTTCCTAAAACTACCTTTCTTTAATGACATAATCACTAATGCCGTCCGCAGTGCAATACATAAAGAAAAACTAGACATTCAACTCACCCACACCGGCACCACCTTACGTCAACACCTTTCCAAAAACGCACTACACGCACTCAAGAACCATGCTCACTAGCCAATTGTCCCATTCCCACCACTGGACTATGCCACCGCACTAACTGTGTATACAATATATTATGCACTATTTGTAACCACTCTTATATTGGATATACTACAAGACAACTACACCAGCGTGTAAAAGAACACATGAACACAAATATATCTTCCTTCTTCAAACATACTTCCTCATGCAATACTACACAACAAGACATGAACGTTTCCATTCTAGCCTCGACCAGGAACCTAGGCGACCTAAGACTGATGGAAGCTATTCTCATTTCCAAATATAATCCAGTTATGAACCAGAGACACGAATTACATTCTATCTTCATCATATAATCTACTCCCCCAGAACCCAGATAATAACCCCCCATAACAAACACTATTAACACAAATCATACCTATTATATTAAGAATTGACCATTACATTAGTACCTGACATCCACTATTTGATCTCAAACCCCACACCACGCCCCACCTCATCTTAATAAATAAATAAACAAACATTATACAAATAAATAAATAAACAAATAAAACATACAAACAATTGAATAAGAAATCTGAGATTAGTTAAATAAATTCAATAAACAAAGCCAATTAACAGAATTTCCTTTATAAATTAATACCAAAGATAACAGATGTGTCTCCCTTTAACCAGTAAACCGATCTATCTTCCTACCTAAAACAAAAGACACCTAAGAGATAAATTAAAACCAATAAATAAGGATTAAAATTAACCAGACATAACTAAATTATAATATACTGCACCGATAACAAACTAATTAAATATCTACAGCATATATAACATCTAATGCCGGAACCAACCTGTTGACAAATATATATATTATAAGTAAAATCAACGTTTTATATACGATAAAAAAACAATAACAATAATAGTAAATATATAAAAAAAAAAAATTTAAAAAATTAAATAAATAGAAACAACATACAAATATATATATAAAGAATAATAATATAAGATATAATATCTAATTATTATCTTATCAGAACTTATTACGATCTATTTCATTTTCCTCTGAATACTTTATCCTTAACACTTCCGGTTTAACCCCCCAGCGCTCCTGGCATTTTCTCGGAATCCGGGATTTTTCTTTTATTTATTTTTGACAAGGAGAGGAAAAAAATCTCTCGAAATATATAAAATTGATCCTTGATAATCCGGAATATTACAAACTAACACCCTTGCTGTCTTGTAAGTTCGTCTAGAAAAATAAACAAGCCTTTTCGATCTATATCCGACTTATTTCGGTTTTGTTTTGTTTTTGTTCTTCACAGCTTCCAGCGATCCGGAACTTCGCATTGCCTTCAACCTTTTTAAAACTTTTATTATTACTCCCAGCAATGCTTCCAGCAAACTACCAATTTCTATTATATATATATATATATATATATATATATATATATATAATGTGTCATCATCATCATCATGGTTTTTGATCACCCCTCCCTGGTTTCCGTCCACCTCATTGATGAATGTCATTCAGGAATTTTTGCCACAGTCTCCACGCTAGGAACTGCGGGTGGGCGACGCTAGTTTTCAATAGCTTGGTGTCCACATACAGCGCCTCGTATTCCCAAATAGGTGACCCATCAAGTAGTGACAAGGCTGAACGTCGCTTAACTTCAATGGTCTAGCGGGAACCGGTGTGTCAACGTGATTATGCTTTATATAAAATAGGTACACAATTCACAAATACATTTGAATAAAATGGACGGAATACTCTCTAAGTCTCTTTCAACTAACATCTTACCATGAGAAAATCGTTAGTTTAAATGAATAACAAAAATTATTACATGAAATGAAAGACGATCACAACATACAGCACAGTGACAAAATGAAAGAGCGCAACAGGGGAAATTGAATTTGCCGAAGAATTGACGGCAAATTAATTACACACGATTAAAATCGATTTATTAATGTTTGTGTAAAAACTATTAAAACGCACAATACGGGGTTATTAAAAAACCGTCTTGCTTCCGACAAAACGAATTCATTAAATTACTAAATATCTTTGAGGTATTTTGACCAACCTGTAAAAAATATTTTGGTTAATGACTATTTTTTTCTAAACTAACGATTTTTTTCTGACGAGATGTTAGTTGAAAGGGCTATAGAGAAATATTCCGTCCATTTTATTCATATATATATATATATATATATATATATATATATATATATATATATATATATATATATTTGTTATTGTTTATTATCTATGTGCGTATACGTTTCGTCCTTTTTAATCTGGATTCATCAGCATAGAGATATGACTATTCACTACGGGTCATGCGATTCGGCACGAATAAAAATGTGTACGTATACAACATCCTAAATTCTCTCACAAAAAACCGTCATTCCATACAATTATTTGATTTGTAGTTTTACAATTACATTGCAATTTAAGATTTAGTAACAAAGGAAAGAATATTTCTAAAGATTTAATTCAATATCGATTCCGTTTTTAAAGAGAACTTATTTTCTTTCACATATTTTGAATATATATATTTATCATCCTTCCTTGAATGTGAGTTAGGAGTTTTTTCTAATATTAAAGTAAGCAAAACAAAATACTAAGTTCTCTCAAAAAGAGAATCGATATTAAATTAAATGTTTATTAATATTTTAAATTGTAATGCATCATTGAAACTACAAATTGAATAATCGTATCGAATGTCAGACATTTTAAAAGAGAATTTGAAACGCTGAAAACGTACACAACCGCAAAAATGTTTTAAATATTTAGTATATTTTTAATTCCATGTTTATTTAAAGTCTTGTAAACACAATACAATAATTGTCAACACTCTAAATAAATAAGGAATTCCAACAATACAAACTACATCACAAACTAAAACACAAACATTAAAAACGAAAGATTTTTCAAAAACTCACACATCTAATGCAGGAATAAATACTGTCCCATGCAATAATTGCTATCAGATATACGTTGATGAAACTCAACGGTACTAAAAAAAGGTTTGGTGAACATAAGAGAGATATGAAAATTAACAATTCCCTGAACGCACTATTCTCTAATACATTAAAGCATTATCATTCTTTCAACTTTAAACAAGCTAGACTCATTAAATTCATTTTAAATAAATCTCGGCGAAGACTCCTTGAATCAGCATTCATTATGAACTCTAACACAAGTAAACAACGTAACGTCTTCTAAAATGTATATCCTTTCATCAGCAAATCAATACTAACTGAACAGACCTTGAATTTCGATCCAGGCTAGCTATTTTATACCTCATTCCCAACAAAACTTTGTACATAACATCAATATTACAAAAAAACATGAACAAAAAGAACATTTATTTCATTTCATAAACGCATCACACATTTTGAATTTTGTTGTGGCCTTGCAGGCCGGTAATAATGAAGACAAATACAGTAGTATAATTAACAAAAGTGCACTTGGGGCCATAACTGGCACACTCCGCTTGCCTCTGACACTTAGATATATTTATTGTGTCTGTGTAAGTCGATTTATTCCTAAAATAGGTAGATCAGCTTACCCCATAACAAATTCTAACGGCTATGGTTCGTTCGAAAAAAGGACAAACACATATTTTTCACGTCATAATCGCACCACATTTTTTTCATTCTAACGACTATGTTTCGCTTAAAAAAAAATCTTTTATATATCCCCTTCTCCTTCAATGAGTTTACGTGAAGAAGAACTTCCATGGACAAAGTTTCTTTGCATATACATAACTGCCTGTGAAACACATAACTATTGACAACAACTTAGTTTTCTTCAAATCCAATGTAGAAAGGTACTTTTTGCAAAGCGTCCCATAAGTAATAACACTTAGTCCAATGCATTGATACATTTTAGGGGCTAATCATTCCATCGCATTAATTTTTATCTTCGAGATGTCTGGGCTTTGATAAGTGATGACAAAAATAAATAAATATATATATATATAAATGAAAATAGAAAAAACCCAAATTATTTATATATTCATCAACGTTTCGTCTTTATTTCAAGACTTTATCAAGATGACTGATTTAAAATAATAACATACAAGTACAATATTTGAAAATATGTGATGCGTTTGTTACATGTTCAAACAGAATTACAAAAATGTGTATCGATTATGACGTGAAAAGAAAATATATGAACACTAAAGATCTCATAAGATTTGAACTTCTAACCGGCCAATCATAGTCTATTTTCTTGTTTCTGGCAATAGGTCACCTGATGGGCTACGGGTTGCCAGTCACGGCTTGGCGTATTAATAAGTCGAGGTCAGAAATTCGTGCAAAGAAGCTGTGTGTGTCTGACTTCGATTACTTTCATGATTAGGAAACAGGAAAAAAGCGTCTGATTAATTAGGAGAGTAATATTTTTTCCTGTTTCCTGCGCACGGAACTAATCTATTTCAGACACATAAACTCACTCACTCACTCACTCACTCACTCACTCACTCACCATTATATATATATATATATATATATATATATATATATATATATATATATATATATATAAAATATTTTTTATGTAATTTTATACCATTTAAATGTTATAAAAGACAGATGTACGTCATTTGATAAAACTTTTTTTTTATACAGCATACTACTGTTTCGTGAAGCACCAATATATTTGAATAATTCTCCTGTGCATTTATTTCTTGGTGTGGGGATCTTCAGTGCTAATTGTATAAAACAAAGTAAAAACGCAAAAACATAAAAACACATAAAAGCCTAGGCGATCAGAGCCCAAATTACAATCAGTACTCATTATATATATATATATATATATATATATATATATATATATATATATATATATATATATATATATATATACATATATATATATATTCTGCTTCGAGTCGAGCACTGTTGCTAGGTGATGTCTTATGCTGCTTCTTAGCGTAATGCAAAGCTCTTTGTAAATACACAAATTGAGCACAGTAATATTAGCTTTACATAACAGATTTTCGTCTAATTGTTCAGCGTACTTCTCTTAGCTCTGGTTTAAATAACAATACGGGTTCCCTCTTTAGGTGGTGATTTAAAAAACGCTATAGATGGAAGGATATTCAATATGAGTTGTGTTTTTTTCTTACTTTTATATTTTTTAGCATCGCAATATATATTTTTTTCTAATTGGGAACTTTTTGTCTTTTTGTCTTTCTGATGAATTCAGAAAGGAAAGATCCGATATTGACATACAAATGTCGGTTGGTCTTCTGTTTAACGACAAGGAACCGTAAATTGTACCAAAAATCATTGTTTTGAAAAAATGTTTCGTAAGATAAATACAATCTTTTATATATATATATATATATATATATATATGAAGCAATCCAACAAAAGATATAAGCGTCAACTAATATCTTATAATTAGTGAAACATCCGGATAAAAAAACTGAAGCTCAATATACTGGATAGAGCATTAATATTATAATATAAAATTATTTTGATTGATTTATTTATCATTAACATTGAATATGGACACATTTCGCGACTGGATAACTTTGCCGGCCCCTTCAATTTCACATATTTGGACTGCTATTTGTATCTTGGAGTAATGTCCTTCCTGATTATGCTTCTCAACTTGTATGACCTGGATGGACTGTATGGATTCAACAATAGTATGTTTTTGGATTGATATGTTTGATGTTATGTATTTTTATATATTTGTGTATATAATTTTATATATTTTCAAAGCGTAATTTTATTGCCTGTAGTAGTATAACTGCGGTAATGGTCCTCTGAAGAGAAGAATTATCTTTGAAAACTCATGAGCTAAGGACTTAAGGATGCTTTGCATGAACTTTGAATTCTAATAAAATTTGATTGACACCTTATTTTATTACTTCATTTTATATTATAATATATATATATATTTATATATATATATATATATATATATATATACATATATATATATATATATACATATATATATATATATACATACATACATATATATATATATATATATATATATATATATATATATATATATATATATATATATATATATATATATATATATATATATAAAGCTAAGTTGTCTGTTGTTTCGCGACATAATAGTTATACAGTTGATCTAAGGGCAAAGCTAACCGCAAATTTGGAATCAGTATCTTCGATTCCATGTTCTTTTCGATGTCAGAATTTCTTATCATTCAGAATTAAAGGTACATTAACATAACATTAGAAACTAATCATCTGACATTTTTAGCATTCCCTTTTCCATGCAGTCCGAACAACATAGTCTGAACCTTTTCATTACCGGTAAAAAAATTATTACACATATATATATATATATAACTTAAGTTGTTTTTTTAGTCAAACCATAGCATGTGCTTGACATTTTTTAAAATTAAAAATAAAACTTTTCTTTATTTTTCATTATCTATTGTAGACAATCGAACTATTTTATGCGGAGTTTTTATCCTTATGCCGAACTCATAAACAGTTCATCTGTTGTTAGAATCATTTCTTTATATTTTCTTAATAAGCCGGAAGTTTACGTTGCTTTTGGATTATGTAGTTTTATTTATAAAGTGTTAGCCTTCAGTTTCAATAGATTATCTTATCATTAAGGGTTCGAATTTCACACTAAATAATTACTTTTATTTGCTATTGCGTTCCAGTTATTTCCTAGCTGATATCGATCATCATTATAAACCTGAATAATCCACTTGCTGATTTATTTTTGATGTTATTTTATAGGGATTTAAAGTGAAGAAAAATAATTTTAACTGACGTGTAAAAAAAAAGTGTAAGAAACTCTGAGTTTAAGGGTACTTTGTCTAATATATATATATATATATATATATATATATATATATATATATATATATATATATATTATAACTCTTAATTAGAGACTAATTTTGAACACGAATAATTGTAGCTCTTTGTCCGTAACGTTTAAAAAAGATTACAGATTCGGGAATACTTCCATTTTCTTCCCGGTAAAATTCACATAGGAATACACTTTTTGATTTTATGTGCATTCTCTAACCTTTCCTTCTATAGGGAACGCACACACATACCCACATACATTGAGTCATATATATGTGTATATATATATTAATATATATATATATATATTAATATATATATACACATATATATTAATATATATATATATATATATATATAGTGTGCGTGAATTTAGGCAGCATTTTCTCATTTATGCAAACAGTGTTAAAAATAACAGAAAACTTGAAAAATAAAAAAAGGTATAATTAAACAGACGAATTCTGTTATTTTTAACAACGTTTGTATCAATGATATATATATATATATATATATATATATATATATATATATATATATATTTCATATATATATTTTAAAAGATGATATTTTATCTATATCATATCTCCATTATATATATATATATATATACATATATATATATATATATATTATTTCATATATCAACATAAACCGTTATAAGGAGACATACTATTTTATGTATCGTTTTTAGTATTTACTTCAACAGTGCGCCATACGTGAGTAGTGCTAGGTAGTAAGTTATGAAAATATATCTATGGCAATCCAGTACTGTCCGAGCAATTAATGAGGTCACACAACATGTGTACTCTTGTTTCCAAGCCTGAAATCCATTTTATATATTTTTTACTTTGTATAATTTACAATTTTCAAGATTATAAATAAAATAAAGTTTTATGTCATCCACCTGTTTAAAGGATCTTAAATGAAGACACAACGAAATTAAACAAACAATTAAATTTTACAGTTATAAGTAGAATAACTATGTAAAAAAGTGTCTTTGCTATTTACGGATATCCGCATAAACGTGTTGCACTGTGTTTTGTTAAAAGAAACTGCTGATTCGAGAGTCGATACGTACTAGCAATATTATCTATCGCTGATTCTTCGAACACCATAACTTAATTTTAATTAAGTTGCTTCACGACCAATATTTTGCTACGATGATAATAACCAGAACATATATTTATATCGAGAACGGCGACCTTCTTTATAAATCTAGTCAGCCTGGATCAAGTTCCATTTTCGTATAAGACATCTATCTGTACGTCTTCCTATCTGTTTCTTCCTCTCTCTTTTAATAAAAAAAACAAAACACACCCAAACGTTAAACGTGATATTATGTTCCGGAATTTCTTTAGATGAAGATTGAGAATTTGTATATTTTGGATTATTCGGACTATAGTCCTCATCTTGGATGTTATTCTCAAAACGTTACGGCCGATGTAACCCCCGACCTTCTTCAGGTGCGTCTTGTCGACCTCGGGAATCTGTAGGAATTTCGAACGCAACCCTTTATGTAATCCACGGGGTATGCATGGACCCGTGGCGCAACAGGTAAAAGTACTAAGTTATAATAAGTTCTAGGTGACAGTCTGGAGATTGAGGGTTCAATCCCCAGTAAGGGCGATATTAAGAATTACTTAAGACTTCTACCCGGTCATTGCTGAAGGAACAAGAACAATCTACCCTAGCAGATCAAATAAAGAGTTCCGTTCGAAATTCGGTACTGATTCCCGAGTTTGACATAAAAATTTACGAGTTTGACAAGACGCACCTGAAGAAGATGATCTGAGATTACATCGGCCAAAACGATGAAAAGAGTAGTCCGAATAATCCAAATAATCTAAACTTAAGAGTGGTTTCAAAATTAAACCATGGAATTTCTATATTTTTCAATCTATGAAGCTAAAAGTAAATTGAACTTACTATATAAAAATATCAGATAGACACAGAAGAGGCGTCGAACAACACAAAATCACGTCCGCAGTTAAGATAAAAACTGGCGACATAAAAAATATCGACCCGATAAAAACAAAATGACTGTTCGGTGTTACCATAGCGAGAAAAGAAAAGAAAAACTATGTTTCTGGATCTCTGTCTGATTAAATGGATTGCTAGGATGTTTTTATGGCGTAAAGATTAATTTTTCCCCTGTTTCGTCCGAATTCGTTAGTCGCGCTTAAGTAAAGCGACCAACCAATTCCACGGGCCAAAAATATCGCTGTCTATATCGAAAACATTTTTTCTGGAATTGACGCATGCGCATTTGCACGAGGAAAATTGATCTGTACACTAACATATATCAATGTTACATTATATATATACTAGCAATAATATGCTCCCCTCCAGTTGTATAATTTGGCAAGTATATATAAGTTTGCTAATGAACAACCGATTGTGACAATAATCGGGACTAATGTATTAAACATCTTCAATACTTAATTAAAAAAACAAAAAAATAAAAAATAGATACACAACTTCGTATTATAAAAATAAAAAATAAAAAAGACGATAAATAAATAAAACAAATAAAAACAATAAATACATAAATACGTTAATAAACAACATACTTTTTTTCCTTCTTCCGTCAAAACTACCGAGAAAATAATTTTAAAAAACACAAAAAACAAAAACCAGAACATGGTAAAAATAAAACAAACTCTGGAAGACGATTGTGACAATCGAAAGCGCCCGAGAGAGCCAATTAATAAACTCACAAAGACACTCCACGAATCACCACCAAAGACTCGGTATTTGCTCGCCGAGTCAAGATAATAGTTTAAAAATTACGAAACGAGAAAATTTCGGTGTCTTTAATCAGACTTGTATCAATAACAACTTGCTGCCTAAACACACACAGACACACACATTTATATATATATTAATATATATATATATAGTTTTCAGTGAGTGACGTCAACATTGATTGGTGTCCGATCTGAAAGTTTGCGCATAAAAAGTACAACACTGTTGTATCAGAACAATAATTGAGATCAACTGTCATGAAAAATGAGAAAACTTGACGCCAAACATCTCCTCAAAATGATAGTAAGAACACCTCTATTAACCATCTGCCCAACCTGTCGACTTAATTGAGTTTATAGTTCCACAGAGCATATATATATATATATATATATATATATATACAATAATATTTTTTCAATAAATATTAAATATTTAAATACCTAGAGAAATCGATGTTTCATGCTAACGCAATTTTCAGTCTAGGAACTAATTCCCGACGGTCGGTGGGCGCGAACCTCGAACACAAATCGCCACTGATTCGTAGTCGGTGATCTTAACCAAAGGGCCATCGTCAATTAGTTAGTGAATATAGAGTAACTTTAACTGTAAATAGCGACACGTGGCCGCCATTTACCAGGCAGCTTAGAGTGATCTTACGAAACGGTGTTCGGATCTCGCATATAGCTATTAGTACTGCTTTATATATAAGCTCTATTTGATATTGAGCACTTTTTATAAACCCGGTTGAAATTCTTTGGATTCCTATCTTGTGGATGTTTACTTTACCTGGATATGTACAGAGATAAAGAAATACAGCGAGTAGTATTAGAATCTATCACGATGCAAGAAATAGAAATATGTCGGTGTTGAGAAGGAGAAAAAAATGTAAATCTTAATTGTTAAGTCGCAACTTCTGCTCAGTGATCTAATGTGTGTGACCGTGTTTCATTACATATTTCGAGGTAAGATCCCCTTCGTCCAATTATGGGTGTTTAAAATCTGAGACCTGTGTGGACTGCTAATGCTGTTTTTATGGCAGTACTGCAGCCAAAGTTATAGTGACCTGCGACAATTAAAATGAAATTAAACTATTTTTATTTTTTAAAAGATAGAAGGATTCTCGTTAAACTTATTTTTAATTGTTATATTTCTTACTTATTTTAAAATTATCTGGTGTGTTAGAATGATTTAAGTTAATTGTTATTACATTAATTTATTCCAATCTTAAAATTCAGAATTCAATGCGTTATTGCTTTATTTTAAATTAAATATTTAATTTTAATAATGGAAGTTAATCACTTAAGACTTTGAAGTGAATGATTTCTCTTGCATATAGAACCATTTTTAAATGTTCAGCAAGTAACATTCAATACATATCTATGAGTTTATATATCTCTTAAATTTTATAAACATTATATTATTTTGTTTCTTTTTAAAATTAATTTTTTTTTTACTTTATAATAAATTGATTGTAGATCTTTCTTCTAATTGTATTAGTATTTGTGATCGTTTTATTTATTTATCGTTTTTTACATTTTACATACATCTTTTTAATAAATTGTTAATCTATCTACTAGTATTTTGAGCATTTTATTTAATTTATTTTTATTAAAATATTAAATTGTAAATCTATTGATATTACTTAACGTGTCATTCAATTATTATTCAAAATCATTTTTTCCTTTCATTTTTATTAATTAAATCCACTTTTTTGTTAGGGGTAATTGTAGATCGATATACTAAGTGTGTTATTCTATGAACAATTTTTGAGGGGATTGTAATTGTAAATCTATATACTAAGTGTATTATTCTACTAATATACAGGGTGGGCAAAAATAAGGGTCTTATCTTTAAAAATTCATAACTTTTTTATTTATTGATTTTTTAAATTTTTTTTTAAAGAATAAGTAAAGGACCCCTTCCGAAGCAAGCATGAGCCGTATTAGCCCTAAGGAACGAACCCTCATTTAGAAAACATTATTTTTGCTTAAAAAACTCAAAACAGTGTAAAAAACAATACTTTAGTTTTTGTAAGTTTTAAGAAGTGTTTTTCGGCTAAAATTTGTTTTGTTTATTTCAAAAAATCTCGGAAGGGTCAGTCTACACACACATAAAGTATGGTGAGTTTAACTTTTATTTTGTGGAAGTTATTCAAATTCAAGTTATTCAAATTTAAAGATAGGACCCTTATTTTGGCCCACCCTGTATATATATTGATTTTTATGTCTGTGGGGGTGTTAATTGTAAATCTATATACTAAGTGTGTGATTTTAATAATATTTCTTTGTGAGGGCGGTAAATTGTAAATCTTTATTATAAATGTGTTATTCTATTAATATTTAGAGGGGCAATTAATAACTCATATACTAAGTTTGTTATTGTATTAATATTTGTGATCTTTTTAATTTATTTGTTCATATTTTTATATTCCACTAATCATTGTAAATCAATCTACTAAGTGTATTATACTATTGTATTTGTGATCATTTTGATGTATTCATTTAAAAAAATAGTTTTCGAAACTTTTTTGCAATGTGTGTAGGCTAAAATTAAATATGATATATACTATATTATAAATGTTAAACCAAGTTCAAGTCTGCTATTAAGTTGAGGGCGAAACCTAGAAATAAATAAAGCTTTCTTTAGTCGAAGATTTCCAATGTTCCTCTGTCTTACCAATATGGTAACTTTGATTAATCTGTTAGTGTTGTTGCAAGTGTTTAGGGGCTTAAAATTATGATGCTTGTGTTTGTGTATGTTCCTTAATATTGATGTGTAGGTGTCTCATGGTACTACCCACGTAAAATCTGTTGAAAGTGATGCATTCAAATCTGTAAGCAATATATGTACGGGACAAATGCCTGTAATACTCATTAAACAGTTAGCCATGGTGTACGGTCTTGGTCTGCCTTGGTGTTTGCATGTGTCTATTTGCTGTCTTAGTGAGATAAGCATGCTGATTTTATCACTGAAGTGAGATAGCTTTAAGAAACAGGCGTTGGAGGTAAAGCGTCTCATCCGTTTGTTAGTGTTCTTGACGTGCCTGATGGTGGTGTTGGAGTATGCATTCAACTTCAGCACTTGATAGAACTACTTCGTGTCGGTGGGTTTGTCTGCTTTTAAACTGCACTTATCCTGGATGCGAGCTATTTCGTTCACCGCATATCCTATTTTGGCTCTTAGCGGAGGCCTACTTGTAATGCAAAAAGAGGTTTTTGTCGACAGCTTACCTGTAAAAGTTTGTTATTAGCACTCCCTACTTAGACATATTATGGTTAAAGTCTAAACGTGATAGAGATCCAGAGACATCGTTGTGCTTAAAGGGGAATTGTATACATGGATCTGCGTTAGAAAATACCGGGAAGATATTATCAGCTTCCTCGTGTGACGATGTTCGAACCAAAACGTGGTAAAAGTATCTAGTTAGGAATATGGCTGAGTAGCGGGTAGTAAGGGCTTGTGCTCTAATCTATCCATGTATGAGATGGCGAGTAATCCAGAGAGGCTAGATCTTACAGGTCGTCTTGTAATCTGTTTGTATGTATGTTGATTGAAAGTGAAGTAGGTATTGTCAAATATTATTCGTATGATTTTCTGAATGTCGGTGGCCGTAAGACAAAAGACGTATAAGTCGTTGGAGGAGATGCAGTCAGTAATTAAATAAACACCTGTGTGTGCGGGTACTGATGTGTAAAAAGCAACGACATCGTGGCTGAATGCCGTGTCGGTTTGTCTTAGTTGTTGTGGATGTATCATGTGTAAACAGCGGATGACGTCATATGAACCTTTGACGTGCCAGGGAAAGGTAGAGAGTAATCGTTTTAGTAGTTGGGATTTTATATAGGGGTCACTGCAAGTCACTATGACATTTGCTGCAGTATTGCCATAAAAAAACATTACAAGCGCACGCGAGTTTCAGATTTCAAATACACACTATTTGATAAAGGATTAAACCTCGACATATATTATGGAACACTGTCACATACATTAGATCACTTTGTAGAAGTTGTGATTTGATATAAAAAGATTTACAAAATTACTTTATTTTTGTCCTCCTTTTCAACACCGACATATTTCTATTTCTTGCATTGTGATACCCTTCTAATATTCCTTTATATACACATAACATGCAATGCTTCAAACAAACTACATCTTATTATATCTCCCGTTTTTGTTTCATTTTACTTCAGACAGAGTTCTCAAAAATCAAGGGGCCCCTTCCTGGGGCTAACACTTGATCTGTATATAGGATACATAGATATTCGAGTGTTCAATTAAAGTTTTCCTTCACCTGTCAAACGTTTAGTTAGTAAAAAAGTTAAGAACATTAATTTTCCTCTCCCCAATTGACTAGTTAACTATGTTATAGTATATCTTTCTTGTGGTCTTTAAGTTTTACCGGATTCCAAGATAAGAATTAATCTAGTCTGGTGTATTATCCAGCTAAGTGCTGTTACTTGAGTTAACATTACTTGGAGAATGTGCACCATTCCTCGTATGCGCCAGTGTATATCCGTGTCGAGGTGATCTCATTTGGGCTTCGAATACTTCGAATATCTTTGCTCAGGGTTTACTTGTAGGATGAAGTATCCTCATGTTAGGTTGTCCTGACAATCCCCTGTACAGAGATACAGAAGACACTCGAGGATTGTGTCTAGTTGGTAATTCAAACTCTCTCCTGTTTTATTTTAAATTTCTCTTATCTTTCCGTTTTTTGTTGGAGATGGGACATCCTACCGGATGCCAGACATTCACCGGCTATTTCAGACACTCCAGCATAGAGATTTTTTAAAGATTCTAATCGTCCCTTTAAGTGCAATTGTTTGTATTTCTCTTGCACTCGGTTCACCGGGTATACTCGCCACATAGCTTTTGAAATTCTTTTTCATTAGTCCTGTCGTTCCTATAATTACTGGTATGATGGAGATTTTCCTAAGGTTCCAGTTTCTTTTCATGTCATACATAAGACCTTGGCATTTCGTAATCGTTTCCCTTTCAACTCTGTTTAATCCTGCACCATTAGAAACTTCAACTAGGGTTGCTACTTTCTCCCTTTTGTCCCATATTACGATGTCAGGTTTAACAGCTCCGTTTTCTAGATATGTAGCTGTAGGTATTGCATAGTCATAGTGGATTGTGTATAACTTATTTCCAACTGTTCTTTCTGGTATATGCCCCCAGGACCTGCTGCTACACTGGATATTCAACTTTTCACAAATAGTCTTTTTGTTTTATTTTACTTCAGTCAGAGTTATCTGTAATCTCGATCTCTATATGAGATTCATAGATATTCGAATATTCAATTAATGTCTTTCCTTACCTGTCTAAACATTGAGTTAGTATAGAAGTTAAACATATTAATTTTCTTCTCCTCAATAGCTTATAAAGGTATTTGTTTTACCTGTTCCTTATTAAATTTAACAATAGATGCTTTTTAAAACAAAAAATATGAACTTTAAACACTTATACAAATTACGTGTTGCATCACGTTCTTCATATTTGATGATGGGAAACGACACCTTGCCCATTCGGCTGTATAACAACAAGCCGTTAAGAGATAAAAAAATACTAATCCGATGACATCAGGATATATTTACACACCGATGATGCCAGGTCTTGGCGAAATATCTGTATCACTTTAAACTAACAAAAAAATGCTAGTTTTAATAAAAAAAGGAAAACGAAAAAAAAATCGGTTTCGATTTAATGTTTTTCTTTTTTTTTATGGAAAAAAAAAATTGATATCGCATCTTAATGCTTATAAAGTTATTTGTTTTACCTGTTCCTTCTTAAATTTAACAATAGATGCTTTTTAAAACAAAAAATATGAACTTTAAACACTTATACAAATCACGTGTTGCATCACGTTCTTCATATTTGATGATGGGAAACGACACCTTGCCCATTCAGCTGTATAACAACAAGCCGTTAAGAGATAAAAAATACTAATCCGATGACATCAGGATATATTTACACACCGATGATGCCAGGTCTTGGCGAAATATCTGTATCACTTTAAACTAACAAAAAAATGCTAGTTTTAATAAAAAAAAGAAAACGAAAAAAAAAATCGGTTTCGATTTAATGTTTTTCTTTTTTTTTATGGAAAAAAAAAATTGATATCGCATCTTAATCCTTATAAAGGTATTTGTTTTACCTGTTCCTTCTTAAATTTACCAATAGATGCTTTTTAAAACAAAAAATATGAACTAAATAAACACTTATACAAATCACGTGTTGCATCACGTTCTTCATATTTGATGATGGGAAACGACACCTTGCCCATTCGGCTGTATAACAACAAGCCGTTAAGAGATAAAAAAATACTAATCCGATGACATCAGGATATATTTACACACCGATGATGCCAGGTCTTGGCGAAATATCTGTATCACTTTAAACTAACAAAAAAATGCTAGTTTTAATAAAAAAAGGAAAACGAAAAAAAAAATCGGTTTCGATTTAATGTTTTTCTTCTTTTTTTTATGGAAAAAAAATGATATCGCATCTTAATGCTTATAAAGGTATTTGTTTTACCTGTTCCTTCTTAAATTTAACAATAGATGCTTTAAAAAAAATATGAACTTTAAACACTTATACAAATCACGTGTTGCATCACGTTCTTCATATTTGATGATGGGAAACGACACCTTGCCCATTCGGCTGTATAACAACAAGCCGTTAAGAGATAAAAAAATACTAATCCGATGACATCAGGATATATTTACACACCGATGATGCCAGGTCTTGGCGAAATATCTGTATCACTTTAAACTAACAAAAAAATGCTAGTTTTAATAAAAAAAGGAAAACGAAAAAAAAAATCGGTTTCGATTTAATGTTTTTCTTTTTTTTTTTTATGGAAAAAAAAAATTGATATCGCATCTTAATGTTTATAAAGGTATTTGATTTACCTGTTCTTTCTTAAATTTAACAATAGATGCTTTTTAAAACAAAAAATATGAACTTTAAACACTTATACAAATCACGTGTTGCATCACGTTCTTCATATTTGATGATGGGAAACGACACCTTGCCCACTCGGCTGTATAACAACAAGCCGTTAAGAGATAAAAAATACTAATCCGATGACATCAGGATATATTTACACACCGATGATGCCAGGTCTTGGCGAAATATCTGTATCACTTTAAACTAACAAAAAATGCTAGTTTTAATAAAAAAGGAAAACGAAAAAAAAATCGGTTTCGATTTAATGTTTTTCTTCTTTTTTTTTATGGAAAAAAAAACTGATATCGCATCTTAATTCTTATAAAGGTATTTGTTTTACCTGTTCCTTCTTAAATTTAACAATAGATGCTTTTTAAAACAAAAAATATGAACTTTAAACACTTATATATATATATATATATATATATATGTATATATATATATATATTTAATAAAGTTAAAACAATTTTTCCTTGTAATTTCTTGAAGAATAGGAAAATAACCACATGCATCACAGGCTACTAAACTCACCATTACATTACGCTCATTCAGTCGAGTGTGTTTTAGTAAATTAGTTATTATTTTTCTCCGGCTAACACTAAATATTACTTTTGACCCACCATTTTGGACTCTCCTTAGAACATACGCCATATAAGTGGTAGCAAATACTTTCCTCCTTTACACTTCCGTACTGACATTCCTCCCTATCGACACCGGGGAGTAATAAACAATGTCTACTTTTCAAAAAAAATGTCTGTTATTATTTCCTATTTGTCTGCTATTAATTTATTACATAATACCAAACATTACGCACACATTTAATCCCGCCAATTCCGCTGACTTTCGAGAATTTCGGATTACGTTATATCACGTATACATTTATACTCATTCCGATCTTTAGAGAATGCAATTTACAAACATAATTCCTTGCATCATTACAACATTCAAAATGGCGGCTACAATTTCTTGATCGACTGGACTTCCGAATTATGTCCGTATAAGCCAAGATACTCGACCAACCATAAAGTTGACATTTCCTGAATCCTACACCTTTCACACTCATAATATTTAAAAATGGTAAAAAAACATCGATTTCTTGGTATAGAACACACTGAAAACGTGCGACTAGTGGGCCCTAGATTTGGTCGCCTTATGGCGGATCGTAAAATAATACGCATGCCAGCTACCGTCTAGTTTCGTTTACATGAGCTAATCTTTCCTTAAATTTTCTACTCGCGTTCGTGCCCGACACGTTAGCAGCATAGATCAAACACCAAGAGGTTTATTGTTCGATCCCAGTCGTCTCACACAATTTCATTTTTTTACATTATGAAACTTCTACCTACGAGGGATGGAGGGGAAGGACTATGGGCCAGATCTTTTTTTAAATTCAAGGTTATTATGTAATAATTTGAAAATAAATCAATGTACTATGTAGTACTTTAACTATTGTGAATATGATCATTTCTCTTCAAACACACATGGTTTATTAGAGCCCTGCACCTCCTTAATTATATTTGTGTGTTTCAGTCGTACTCAAAAAGCATACTCATTTTTCTTTTTTCTATTTTCTATTTTCTTTTTTTTTCTTCACAAAACTAGAATTTATATACAAATATAACGGGGGAATGGGATTTAATAGGGCTCTGTAGACCTTTTTAATTTTAGAGAGAGAGCGGGTGTTAAATTCAAAAGAAAGAATTAGAGTAAATACCGGTACCATGGGATTAGCAGGAAGACTTCTACAACCGCGTCTCCTTCTTTCCTTTCTTTCCTTTCTTCCTCCTTTCACTCTGCAACAATTCCAAAATGTGACTTATTTGCGTTCGGTCAGATGTTGACAAATTTTAATTAACTCTTTCATATTTCTCCCAGGCAACGCCGGGGGCGGGTCCAGCTTGTATATGAAATAATGAAGGATTATTAAACGGATTTTCTATTTCGGATCAAAAAAGAATTGCATATAAAAAAATTGATATTTGATTCTGCCTAGCCTTCTTCTGTTGAACGCTAGTGCATGTCATTAAGAACAATACATTCTAATTAGATTCAATTAATCTGTAAATACAACTAATCCTGCTCGGATTATTTTTTGCGGGAAGCAAATCTTTCCCGTTAGCAGCAAATATAGATTTAAGATGGAAACCAGTTATACTATCAGCAGAAAATATCGCTAATAATATTAATTAGCCGCACTAATACATTTTCTCCTTTCATTACTGATAAATGACTGTGAAACACATATTATATGTTTCTTCCGATAAGATTTACGTGCTAATAAGGTGTGCATAAGTTCTTGGTCTGGCGCGTCACTCAGTATCGTGTTGTGGTTTGAGGCAACAAATGTGATACTATTGTGCCGTGGATATATCCCGGGGTCGAATCCTCGGACCACGAGAATCGCACGAGTTCCGGCCAGTTACTTTGCCGATAGTTCTGTTCCCACGCTGTGATTTAAAGATCCTTAAAACTGTATATTGACGTCGCTTGTCCGAACTTTTCAGTTTAGTCAGCATTTCTTTTCTGCCTTTGTCAGAGAAAGTTTTCGGATTAAAAATAAATATTACCAAGAATTATAACGCACTTTTAAAAAATAAATTTGTAACTTGCACTGCATTATTCATCATTCCCCTCAGTGCACTCTCACGAATAATGTATTAGGTCGTTGCAAAAACAATGTCCACCTGAAGCGCTAGGTTTTAAAAAGTAATTTTAACACAATTTGCAGTTTATTTCTGGTAAATTTTAACATATATTAAAGTGGTCTCAATAATAATTTGTAACTTTTTCCAGGTAGAAACTATTTTTGAAGCATAAAAGATGAAAATGCCAAAACATGACCTTCACCTTATTATGTTGCATGAGGTAAACTTCCTCCGACACTTCTATTATTATTAATAGAGCGTGGGAAGATGGATTCATAAGACAGTACGAAGATGGTTCCAGAAATTCCATAGTGGAAATGAGAGCCTTGAAGATGAAGAAGGTAGAAGACGGTAATCTTGACAATGAACAATGAACAATAGCAAGCATTTGTTGAGCAGAATCCACGTCAAAGTGTCAAAGAAATGTTTCAGATATTTGCTGTCAGCACTTCAACACGATGGCAGAATTAGACACAAGGTCGGTTTTAATGTGGAGAAAAGTCAGCTTCATCAAAAGGGGCACTTCAGATCAGAACAAAAATAAAAATCGTTTCAAATCAAAAAGTATTTTTCCTTCACTGACTGAGAACAGAATAGACTAAGTGTAGCATCAGAACAGATACTACATTTTGTTCCAAGCCAAAAAGCAAAGGAACATTTGTTTTTTGGATGTATTCCTATTTTGATATATTTTAAAATTTTAAAATTGAATGCTACTATACTGGTATATACACGACTATTTTTTCTCTTTCAAAAATAGAGTTGAGAGCTTGTGAGTACTAAAGGAAGTCAAGTACGAGTACGTGGCGCATACGGTTCATGGCCATGTTGGATTTCAGCTTGGTTAATGTAGCCTCGAAATAGTTTAGTGAATGAGTACTGTCCAAGTCGTTCCTAAATATAGGGCTGTAGAGCGTACGCGTTTATTTTCTGACTGAGGAAGATTGTTTTTATATTTTGTTTTTATATTCTGTAAGTCGCAGTCAATGCTAACACAGTTAGATATCAGATAACACTTGAATCGAATCTTTTTAGTAGGTATTCCAATATCTTTTTATAACATTTTTTGACAATGTTAAATTTGAATGCTACCGTACTGGTACACATATAACTATTATTTTCTCTTAAAAATGAGTCTCAATGTTTCAGCGCTGCCTACAGATTTCTTTTCAAATATATTTTTTATCAAATTTTAATTTGCTGAAAACAAATTAAAATTTGATAAAAATATATTTGAAAAGAACAAAATAATATTATGTCCCCACTAAGTATTGAGGAAAAACATTATGAATATTTTGCAACGTCTTAGTCATTATTAGATTTGGCATAGTCTCAAAATTAGATGATTTTAATTTTCTAAATTTTCTGAAAATCAGAAATAGTGCATTCTTTTAGTTTATGAAGTGTATGTAAAAGCTAGGAAATGTATTCTGTTATACTGAAAATCCTGAAGGATTAGCAAAAAAAGTATTGGGAAAAACAGTATTGAAATAAATGGTAAAATGCTCAACTAAAAATAACTGGCACTTACTTTTTGACGATGCCCACCTTTTAAAAAATATTCGGAATAATTAGATTACTATTTCATTCTGAAAACAAAAAGATATAAAAATGGGAAGTTGTAAAAGGTCTTTACGAATATGAACATCTCAGTTTGTTAAATTATTAAAACTAACTGATGTGGCAGTTTACCTAAAAACTGTTTAGTGACAAAAAGTTTCTCATTGGTTAAACGTTTTTTGTGATAAAACTGTAGCAGCAATTAAATCGCATCTATTATTAGCTGAAGAGGACCCTGCAAAAACAATTCGGTGTATGTAATAATATTTAATAATACAAGTTTTATTTTCAAAACTATGGAAATGTTTTAAAATAAATAGATCGTGGTGATTTAAAAGTTTCACTGGATATGACAGTTCAGTGGATGTTTTTCTGTTTTATAATGTATGCTGTTAAATTGAACACTTGCAGGCATTCTTTGACAAAAATATGCATGCTCGTTTTTGATAGTTATCATTTCACTATGAAATAAGAACATCGGTCTGTATTGTCCAATATATTCTTCTAAAATTATTGTTTGTTTGATTCCTCTAAAGCAATTCAAGAACCAGCATTTAAAGTTTTGACATTATCTTAAAATACTATTTATAAAATAAAACCCTTCATGCAATTCTCTTGATAACATAATCTTGATAATACATAGTTTTCCAAGTAGTTATCAGATATGTTTTATATTTCATCCCTTTTTACATATATTTTATTGGTTTTCCAAGCAGTTATCAGATATGTTTTATATTTCATACCTTTTTACATATATTTTATTGGTTTTCCAAGCAGTTATCAGATATGTTTTATATTTCATACCTTTTTACATATATTTTATTGGTTTTCCAGGCAGTTATCAGATATGTTTTATATTTCATCCCTTTTTACATATATTTTATTAGTTTTCCAAGTAGTTATCAGATATGTTTTATATTTCATCCCTTTTTACATATATTTTATTGGTTTTCCAAGCAGTTATCAGATATGTTTTATATTTCATCTCTTTTTACATATATTTTATTGGTTTTCCAGGCAGTTATCAGATATGTTTTATATTTCATCCCTTTTTACATATATTTTATTGGTTTTCCAAGCAGTTATCAGATATGTTTTATATTTCATCCCTTTTTACATATATTTTATTGGTTTTATGTTCTTGTTAATATAAGTTGAATTTATTATTAAAACTTTGTTATTTTTGTTATTTTAGTTTTACGGCATATCAACCCTTTTCGGGTTATTTAATGCCTAATACGGTCATTTTGGTAAGTTTTTATGCTTCAAGTTCTTTATGTCTTCAAATATCTATTCATGGTGTTTCGTTTGGTTGTTTTGTTTTACGGCATAATGCTGAATCCGGTCATTTTGGTAAAAAAATTGTTTCAAGTTCAATATATTTTCAAATACTTATTCATGGTGATTTTTTGTTGTTTTGTAAAAGAAAAAATGTTGTTTTTGTTTTTGTGTATTGCAGAACATGATTGAGCTTTGCAAAGGAAAAGGACAAAAAACAATAAGATCAATGTTTGGTGAATTTTTGGACAGGAAGCCGGTATCTTTAGACAGCCTGATCTGCAAGCACCAGAATTAAAACTGTGTATCATATGTATTACTGTATCATAAAAAATTAACATATTTTTTCTTCTGTAAAACAAATTGTACATGTAACAAACATCACAAATTTTGTAAAAATTATAAAAATTGTTAGTCTGGACATTATTTTGTCATAAAGTATTTGGTTTAGTAACATCTGATTGTATTATATCCTTAAATGTTCGGTAATCAATTAGTCAATATGAACATATTGACTCATGATTTTTGAAATAACTAAAATTTGCTTACTTTTTGGTGAATAAAGTGATTTTTTGAACATTTAGTTCATTTATATATTTTTACATTTCATTTTATGCAAATAATTCAATAATAACACTGGTGTACAAAGAAATTGAGGCAAGCACAAAAATACCCGTTTTTACCTAATTTGAGGGTGCTGAATTCAAATTTGAAATCCGGTTTTACTCATTACCTCTAGTTGTTTTAGATATGCATAGTGTGCATTTTGTGCATATACGGTACATAAAGGCGTATATGCGTTTAGGGTAAATTCTAATAGTGTAAGACTTATGGCTTATTTTTTAGTTATTATGCACTAAATGTAAGTGATAGCATTACATTATATATATATATAGTTATATATCAAGACGGATTTTGGCAGTTAAGGCAGCAGGTCTCAATCGTGTGTGGGGACTTCACAACAGTTGCACAGCGTCGAACCATCACTTCCCCCAATCAGAACCGTCTACTTTCACTATGTTTACTGTAAAATTGGTGATCAGGACAAGTCTTAGGCTCCACACATCTGTTGTAAACCCTGCTACAATGGACTAACTGCATGGTTTAATAGCAAGAAAGTGGCTTTCAACTTTTCAGTCCTGATGGTTTGAAGAGAGCCACGAAGCCACGCAGATGATTGTTATTTTTGTCTAACTAATATAACTGGTTTCAATGCATCTTCTAGGATAAAAATCAAATACCCCAACCTTCCATTAGCTATGAGATCTGTTCCCCATTTAGATGATCTCCCTGTACCCACATCTCCAGTAAATAAAGATCTTCTTTCCTCATCAGGTGAAGAAATGCCTTCAAAGGAGGATTCTGCCGAGTCAATATCTTTGGAAGATATTGAGTCTACATATTCACGAACAAGTAGCAACGAGCCACACTGGATCACGCAAGAAGACCTGAATGATCTTGCTCGTGATTTGTATCTGTCAAAACATCAGTCAGAGCTCTTGGCTTCTCGGCTTAAACAGTGGAACCAAGTCCAGGGAGATATAAGGATCACCAGTTTCAGGAATCGGAACAAAGACCTTGCTTGCATTTTCGACATGGAAAACAAGTTGTGCTACTGCACAAACATACCTGGCTTGTTCATGTCCCTTGGTTTGCCACATAATCCTTCAGACTGGTGTCTTTTCATAGACTTTTCAAAGCGAAGTCTCAAGGCTGTGCTTCTGCACAACGGAAATAAATATCCCAGCATTCCCATTGCACACTGTGTCCAATCTAAAGGAGTCCTATGACAATTATGAGCTTCTTTTAGAAGCTATTAAGTACAACGAGTACCAGTGGAGTCTGTGTAGGGACCTCAAGGTCATTGTTCTTCTTATAGGTATGCAAGCAGGCGTCACAAAGTACTGTTGTGTTCTCTGTCTATGGGATAGTCGAGCTGTATCCCAGCATTACAAGCAGAAATACTGGAGGTCTAGAACCACTTTTGTTCCTGACGAACACAGCGTCAAGGAGAATCCTCTGGTGAACATGAATAAGGTACTTCTTCCACCTCTTCACATCAAGCTTGGTTTGATGAAGAATTTTGTGAAGGCGTTGGACTAAAAATGGTGCTGTCTTCCAACACTTGTCTACTGTGTTCCCAGGTCTTAGTGCTGCTAAGCTCAAAGAGGGCATCTTTGTCGGACCTCAGATCCGAGAAGTGCTGAAGGATACTGATTTTGAGGAGCTTCTTAACTTAAAGGAACTGAGAGCATGGGAAGCATTCAAGTCAGTCTGTAGTGGCTTCCTTGGTAACACACGTGTACCAGATTACCAAGCCTGTATTGAGAAGTTGCTAAAGTCTTACGAGGATATGGGGTGCCGAATGTGACTCAAGATTCATTTCCTCCATTCCCACCACCTTCTTCCGCTAAAACTTTGAGCAGTGAGTGATGAGCATGGAGAAAATTCCACCAAGACATTACGAAGATGGAGAGCAACTATCAAGGCAAATGGAATCCCGGCATGATGGGAGACTTCTGTTGGATGCTCTTGTGTGACATCCCGGAGGTAAAATGCACCAGATCTTCTAAGAAAACACACTTTTGACTGTCTGTGGTACTATGAATTATGTAATTGTGTCATCCAAGTATATTTATTCAATCAGTGTTCTTTATCTATCCTGTTTTATCTGTTATAAGATGTTGCAACTCTTGAAATATGCACATTTATTCTCTGTTTATACTAAAATGAGACTATTTAAAAGCCAGAAAAGTAGAGGTGATAGAGAAAAACTATTTATAAATTTGAATTCAGCACACCGAAATTAGCGAAAAAACACCTATCCCCATTCTTGCCTCAGACCAAATTTGTTTTTGTAAACCAGTGTAATTGTAAGCTATAATATGTATAGTTGCTAATGAACTAATTGCTGGACATTACTAAGAAATTCCTTACTATAACTTTTCTCAGTATTAATTTTTTAGTAGTAGTGTTGGCCTTCCCAGTCGTAGACTCCAGTCGCATGTTTGTCAGGTCTGGTATAAGTATCGCTATAGTTCTATCCGTTTTTATTTTTATTTTTGGTAATGTTGATCTTCCAAGATTCTCATGTCCACTTTTATTTTGTTCTAGGCCGGTTAAACATTTTTTTAATCTTGGAAGAATATCATCCACTCTTAGACTTCAACTCTATTTCATTTCATCTCACTAAAGTTTCACTCCGATTTATAGGTCGGCATGCTTGGTATCGGTTCTAAACGAATTTATTTGCTTTCTTTGTTATTTCTCTCAGTTTTAGATGTTTTATTGTCACACTACCCATCATTTTCCAATAAATGTATAATATATATATATATATATATATATATATATATATATATATATATATATATATATATATAATATATATATATATATATATATATATATATATATATATATATATATATATATATATGAAGAGAGTGGGGAAGAAAGTATTTTACTTTAACCCTTAAATGTGTTTTTTTTAAATGACACCTTTCTAAAAAACATGCCTTTTTAATATAATATTAAACGAAAATGTGTCAAACTGCAACTTTTTTCACATCTACAATGAGCCTGTTCGCAACTGTGAGTAGGTATTAGTATGATGTTGCATCAGCACACCCGCTAAATATCTATGATGCAACATCATACTAATACCTAATGAAACATTAGTAACTCCCAAGAGTGTTTTTTAAAAAAAATAATTCATTATGTTGGTTGAACACGGGATTTATCGAGCTGACAATGCCGGGTCTGGCGCAGAAACCGGTTTATAGTGGCAGACCGACTCTCTAGCACCGTTCAGTAAGCGAAGAATTCTGAGAAAAATGGAAAACTAAAATCATCGATTTAAGACTGGCGATGTTTACTTTTTTCTGTTCATTCTTCGTAAAGAGCTGTCTATTTTCATTGTTTTAAGGGGGATATTTTTTTACCGTTTGTTACTTATTATATTTAAATTTCATTTTAAAGGAGTTTTTATTAGTATTTATTGTTTGTTTAGGCTTATTTGCTTTGAAAACTTGCATACGCGTCATTTTTCTTTCTCTCACGACTTTCGATATTTGTGGACTAATTCGAGCGCGTATTTCTACAAACTCCGGTGGTTTCTGATAATAGTTCCCTTCTAAAATATCGATCCGGGACAAATACATCACACAGTGACCTATATTTTTATCTAGCTGCTAAATCCGGAAACAGGGCATCTTTTATAATGTGTATGAGAAATAATAATGTGGTCAAGTGACTGATTCAAAGTTGTCGCTGTGATTGTGGGGCTGCCCGCTTTTCGAGTGGGTATATAAGGAGGGAGAGTTTTTGAATGGGGTAATTTTTAGTGGTCTTTTATGTCAGCATTTGTTCTTTATATATAAAAAGAGTGGGTTTGTAATTTGGGGTTATACTGATGTAGTGATTTGGGGCTAGGTAAGGTGGATGGTACTATCTATACTTGGGAGATTATCTTTGTTTTTATATGAAGCTTTCTTTTTATCTGTGTAATGTCCTTTTATTTTTAATTTGTTTAATTTGTTTATTTGTTTATATGTATATTATTTATATTTTGTTTTTTTGTAATTTATATATTTTAAATATATTTTTATGTTTATTTTTCAATTTTAGGGTGTGTTGGAGTGTACTGTGTTTTTAAAATTAGATAGTGGAGATGTATTGCAGTATAGGAGTTGTATTTGTGATAATAGATATAGAGGGTAAGTGTGAGACGGTGATATATAAGTTATTTAAATAGTCAGGTCTCCAAAGTGAAACTTGAGGACTAGTTATTAATTGATGTCTAACCCATTGTTAAAATTTCGCAAAACTGGTTGTTTGTTTTATAAGAACTACTGTTCTTATCTTGGATGTTATTCTCACAACGTTTCGGTCAATGTTCCGACCTCCTTCAGGTGCATTTTGTCGAACTCGGAACTCTTTCTGTCGAACCCGAAAATCTGGACAGAATTTCGAACGGAACTCTTTATTTTATTCACGGGGGTAGCTTCCGTCAACCATGACAGAGTAGAAGCCTGAAGTAATTCGTAATTGTATCCTTAGCATCGCCCGTACTGAGGATTGAAACTTCAACCTCACAAAGACTGTCACATAGAACTGATTATTACTTAGCACTTTATCTGTTACGCCACGGGTTCTTACGGACAATTCTCGTATAGAATTTTAGGAGCCTTAAATCTATTCTTGTTTTAGAGGTGTAGTATTACTACTCATCACTATAGATTACTACTTATTATTATATATTACTACATATTACTATATATATATATATATATATATATATTAATGGTAATTTAATCTATCATTTATCATTAATGGTTCGTATATTGTATTAAATTCTATACTAGGTTTACGTAGGAGGTCATTGTCGCTCAACATATGCGCTGCTTCTTTGAGTCATCTTACTGTCCACCGGTTTTCTCTGTCTATAATTTTTACTCCGTCTCATAAGAGTAGATGGTTTCTCTTTTTCTCTGCATATATGGTCAGTAATGCCCGTTATTTCAGCATCTCTACGTATTACCGCTTTCCGGTGTTCTCCTACCCTTACTTTTAGTTGGTAACATGTTTCACCTTTTGTATATTTTTCCACACTTACATGAAATTGCACACACAGAGTTCTTGGTCATGAATTTTTGTGTAGGAGGATTTACTAGCACAAGATGCTTTTGGAGGGTTGAATCTCTCCCGAATACTGTCCTGATGTGATATGAATTAGATATAGTTCGAATTTCTTGTGACGAGTCCTTCACATATTGTATACAAACTGTGGCCAGTTTTCGGATTGTGTTCTTTGATGTTTAATCCAGATATCTTGGAGCTAATGTCATGCTCTCTGGATAGTTATTTAAGCTGTTCACCCCCTCTATATATGTATTACTACATATTGCCTTTCATCGATGTTGTACGCAACGTTCTGAGATGAGAAATATTGTCCTAATAATCCAAATAATACAAATTATCAATCCTCATCAAAAAAATTCCGAAAGATAAAATCAATGACATCTGAATTTTCACGAAGTGCTACCACCCCTATGTTTACTCCTTTGTATAGAACTAAATTAGAACGAAATATAGCATAGATTACGCCCACTTTTGCAGAGCAGCCGTGTTCAAAAAATCATAATGATCAGTTAGTTGAAGATGTAAATGTATACATACAAATATATAAACATATACACATACCTAACTTAATATAAATATATATATATATATATATATATATATATATATATATATATATATATATATAATTTAGGCGATAAAATATCATACATATTCCGGTTAAGGTTACATGGTCCGGAGGTAAAACTTCAGACTACAGACAATATCATTGATGGCTCGATATTTGTCTAGGTTAACCATGCTAATGACGGTTAATAGCCAGAAACATGTCCATAGATTACTTTTATATACGTAAAAATTAATTAATTAATTTATTAATATATATATATATAGTCTAAAGAAGCTTTGAGTTATTTTAAACAAAAAGACAAAAAAAAAGAAGGAAAATGCAGTTTAAATTCCCAGAGAAACTAACTAAATCCGAAATAGTGTAGACTTAACATTTGTTGGAAAATTCATAAATAAATAATATATAATAGTAAGTAAATAAAATAAAAAGGGGGATTTAGTATCTAACAGTGAAACAAAAGCAGGAGACCTAAACGTAAGCATCTAATATTAACACGGGGATCTTCAGCTGTTTACCATGAAACTGTTTCGGAGATTTAAAAACAGGACAGTTATATGCATGGCTCTCCAATGGTACAGATAAAACTACCATTTCCCCAATAATTCAGCCTAAAATGTTACTTATATATATACATAAATAAATAATAAAATAATAATAATAATAATAATAATAATAATATACTACCTTAAAACTACCGTGTGATATGGTAATTTGCATATCAAATAAAATTCTTTATAACAATAGTAATACTAGTAATAATAATAATAATAATAATAATAATAATAATAAAATACTATCTAAACACTACACCTACGAACCATTCTGCGATATGGTAGCTAGAAATAAAATTATATAGGAATTAAGGTTGCATTAAAAAAAAAAAAAAAAAAAAGAAAAAAAAAAAAAAAAAAAAAAAGCTTTAGCACCTTTGGTACCAGAAAGGCAAATAGATAAGAGGAAGGAAACCTAGCCATACAGATCCAAATACCCAATATATAGTCTAAAGAAGCTTTGAGTTATTTTAAACAAAAAGACAAAAAAAAAGAAGGAAAATGCAGTTTAAATTCCCAGAGAAACTAACTAAATCCGAAATAGTGTAGACTTAACATTTGTTGGAAAATTCATAAATAAATAATATATAATAGTAAGTAAATAAAATAAAATATATATATAGGAAGTGGCAAATACTAAGAAAAATAGCTTTGTTTTTATGTCTAGAAAAAAACAATAACAAAAACCTTCGTAATTAATATTATGGCGACAAAAAGTCGTACATATTTCGGCAAGGTGTTTGTGGTCTGGTAGCAAATACGCCAGACTGCAAACAATAATATCGGAGGTTCGATCCTTGCCCAGGTTAGCCATGCTGATGACAGCTGATAGCTAGAAACACGTGTCCGTGGATTCCTTTTATGTACGCAAAAATTAATTAATAAATATACATAAAAAAATAATGGCCCGTCCTATATTAAAAAAAAAAAATATATATACAGTTTTATTTTAATAGCATGTTCTCGTTTTAGGAAGTCTTGTATAATCAAATAGACACACTTTGTTTCTATGTGTCTTCTCAGAAATGTGAGAAAAAGTTTGTTGGCGAGAATGTCACCCTCAATTGTTTTGTTGAGCCAAACTGGACACATTTTACACGAAACCCACCTACCCAGAACTACAATGGCCGTTTCGGCTGCTTATTAAGGGTCGAATTAAGACAATTGACATCGTTCGAATGTTGCCACTCCTGGCGATGTTGTTATCAATTTTGATGGACTGCCATCTCGTCTGTTCTAGAAGTGAACGAACCTGGCACAGACATTCACTGACTGATTAGCAAAGAGCAAGGATTTGGCCGGAAGTGTATTGGCTTCGAACTGAAAAAAAAAGTGACGGGCGAAGAATAGACGAAAAGGTAAGTAAAAAATAAGAAAAAATAAAAAAAGAATGTAAAAAGGATACAAATTGTGAAAACTAAACATTTTTAAAAAGTGCGGAAAAGGGGAAAATCATGAAAAAAACAAACAAACAAACAAACTAACCGGAGAAAAACGAAACAGAAAAGAATTATTAAAAGAAAACAAAGAACAATGAGAAAATAACATAAATCTATACTTTTTAAAAAAATATGTACTGGTTTATACACGTTCCTTGTGTAGCGTTTCAACCTTGTGTCTTACGTGAAGAAAATCAAACTGCCGTAATCGTTACAGAAACATTAACGTCCACAAGTTGTATCCATATATTGGTAGCTGTATTTCTTCCTTGTACGTGCTTCGCAGTAGTCCTTCTAGACCGAGAAATACCGTCCGGTAAATAAACGTCTTTCATACCTTCAACTAACTCGAACAAGACTGGGTGACATTTATTAAACTTGGTCTTTGTTCCAAAAGTAGAAAGTAGAACGTGGACCTTGGGTTTACTTCCAGCAGCCACATAACTCTAGCTTCCCTTATTTTGTGATTTAGTCCTCACATTCCATGAGCGATGTTTCTTACAAAGAGGGAATAATTGCCGTTTACTGGGTCGGAATCTATCCATCAAACACTTATTGTTGGCTAGTTTTTGACCTTGAAGTTGTATTTTCAGCTCCTTACATCAAGTGGCTTCATGCCTTGTCTGGAGCGACTTCCATAAAAAATCACAGACCAATGGGGAGAGATAGCTAGAGAGATTGAGACAGATATCAAAATCATTAATTAATTATATTTTGTACGCCCATATCATTTTAGACGTCCATGCGCTGCGTGCCCACAAACAGATTCTTTCGTTCTTTATCACACCCTCTTTTTAAGCCATGTGTCGTCATATCCGTTTCTATTATATTCACGCAACCTGTCAATTTTAACATCGGCATCACCAAGTGAATCCCGGTTGAAATCTCAGCGGTTTTCATTTTCTGTTAGTCTCGACTATTTTATATACTAGTGGATTTACTTGACCAATATCTAACATATTAGCGTTGTTGGCACAATACCTGACCATGTCAATTTCCATCTTTACCTAGTCTCTACTGCTTCTATAAGTTATGTTTTTAAGCAAAACTAATCCGCTTTGAACAAATGCCGAATACCGTTTATGTCTACTTTTTTTCGGGGTATCAAAAAATGTGTCACTTAAAAATATTTATGTAATGTGTTTTTATATTATGCTAGTTTCTTTAACCAGTTAAAACAATTCTTTAAACTTACCTGAGATTCGAACTCGTGTATTCACATAGTAAAATTGACTGCCTTAGGAATGTGTATTCAACCTATTCATTTTTGTCAATAAATAAGATGTTTCTATTTGCGTACGAACAATTCCCTGAAACACAATAACATTTTGATAGTATGAACAAAAATAGTATGAAAAAAAAAAGAAAATTAGAAATAGATCTATACTATATTTACATGCATTATTTGGATTATTCGGACGTCTATTGTCGTATTTAAAAGGTTTCAACCGATATAACGTTCGGCCTTCTTCATGTGCATCTTTTCAAGCTTGGGAACCTTATAGTTAAACTTCAGAATCTTAATTTCGGGAAACTGTACGGAATTTCGAACTGAACCCTTTATTTAGTTCACGGGGTAGATTGTTCTCATTCCGGATAGAAGTGATCATTTATGTCATAATTATTAGCGTTCATTCTAAGTGACAGTCTGCTAAAGGTTGAAGGTTCAATCCTTACGACAGGCGATAATAACTACGAATAGCATAATAATTGAACTTTCTACCCAATCATGTCTAACAGAATGAGAACTACCTTATTATTAATGAATTAAATATAATAATAACCAATAGAAACATTTGGTTATAATTATATTTAATTTAAAGATATTAGTAGTAGGTTCTGTTTGTTTACTATTATATTTAACTAGAAGGAAGACCTGGCGTTGCTCGGGATTGAATGAGGATCATTACTATGTACTTTTTCTACAATGATCATAACACCATGTTGCTTATGTTGCTTTTACTGCCCCTCGTTCCGTTTTGCCTCTAATATAATTGAAATAAACGCAAATGTGGGAAAATTCTCTGAATTAGTGTCTCAAATATATGGTTTAAATTTCATTAAAAGGGGTTCTGTCTCAATGCTTGCCTAGAGGTGGGCACATAGAAGGTAATTTGGTAGAATAGAAGGTAGATTTGGGACCACTTCCATTGTCCCCCCTTGAGAATTTTATACATATGACATAGATTTCATAAACATAGGCTATATTTTAAGTTTTAAAGGGGGTTCAGCTCCATAGCTTTCTCAGTTTAGTAGGTCATTTAGAGATTTGGGATCGCTTCCATTGTTTTCATCAGAAAATTTTATACATATGATTTAAATTTAATAGAAATAAGATATACAGTATTTAAAGTTTTAAGGGGGTACTTAGAGATTCTGGAATATTTCCATTTTCTTTCCCGATAAATGTTCCATGGTAATACACTTTTCAATATTATGAAGATTCTCTAACCTTTCTTTCTATAGGGAACAAACAAACATCACATGCACATACACACATATATTAAGTTATATATATATATATATATATATAAAATTTAAAAATATTTGGTTATTCTTATTAATAATACATATTTTGATTATTTAATTTAAATAAATGTTTTAATTATTATATTTAATAATGTTCCGATTAGTTATTATTTTGTTTAATTTAAAGATAGTAGTAGAGGTTCTTTTGTTCTCAATACGTTTTACAGGACATAAAATCATTTTTGTAGTTTGAGTATGTGTGTAAGGTGGTTGTATGGATGAATGCGCTTATGCGTTAAAGTGTGTGGATTGGGTGTGTGTGCGGCTTTTCAATGTGGATGGACTCTATCGTATTCATACCTACGCATGAAGTCTTTAATCTATAGCTGGACTCATTACCATCACCTAGATAATATCAAATATTAAAAGAAGGAATATAGCTAACGAATATAAAAAAACTGAATGAATTAGTGAAGACCCTCTCCTCCTTTTTAATTTTATACCACCTTCTAGATGTTGGAATAATTTTGTTTCGAAACCACCATGTGAAGTTTATGCTCTTTTTCGGAAGTGAAATCAAATATTCAGTTGTGTCTGAAGATTCTGTTGAAACGTCGATGAAATAAATTATTACATATAACTGACATGGCGGGTTTCCTTTGTAACTATTGCTCTGTAATTACATTGAGCTCTCTAACCGGAGTTGCCCTGAAAAGAACCGTACATCCAATACATATCTAAGTTTTAATTGTTTTACTTAATCGTAATTTATAATTAACTGAACAAGCAACCCATCTCTCTTGGCTATCTATGTATTTCTCTAATCCTCTCTCACTCCTTGTGGATTCAACTGCTCTCTTATATTTTTAAATATTTCTGTGAGTATTCGAAGAAAGAGTAACTCTCTTTATTTTAGCATGACCATTTAATTTATATACGTGCGCCTGTATACACCACCTATACGTATGTAAATTAGACGGCAACATAATTAGTATCTTTACTTCTATATAAGAATCATAAAGAATAATAATACTTTTATATACTACTACTACTACTACTACTACTACTACTACTACTACTACTACGACTACTACTACTACTAATAATAATAATAATAACAATATTATTAATGATAATAATCAGTCATGATTGATGACGGTAACAGAAATTTAAATTTCTATTCTAAAATTCAATCATTGTAATAAAAGATTCGTCATGAGACTTTTTTCTCATAAATATAGTTTTAATAAGTTAAAATAAAAATAGGGTTTTTTAACAAGTTAAAAAAGTTTAAAAAGCACAGACATGTCACCATAGTTTGATCCTCTCCCGACTAATCATAACAGCAGGAAAACTTAAGAAGCACTAATAATAATGAGTCGAGATTGACGACAAAAACAGCATGGGGTAGGAGAAATTAAAATTTCCAGTTCTAATGAAAGAAATCCCTTTTTGTGACTGTCTCGTCTATTGTTACAACTCCTCCTTCATGTGCGTGTTACAGTGTACCTCGTCCCTCATGAAATTCATTGCTGAACAGTATCCTGTGATAGGGTCACAGGTAAAATAAGCCTGGGTATGGTGTTGTCACAGATACCAAACAATGAAAATGTCAGAAATCAGAATGAAAATCGTGAGACTCAGAAAAAAGTCATGATCGAGAGATGCACACTCGTTGGCCAACAGTAGGCATCGTGTGGAAGTTGATTCTTCTAATTTAAGGTACAAGAATATCATGGATCAAAAACAAGTAAGTAACCCTTCTAATTTAAAGTATGACAATAACGCCGACCAAATACAGGAAAGTAGAAATGAACAATACAACAAATAACAAAAGAAAAAAAGAGACTACAGAGGCGAATTCAAAATCTATGGGATATGTCTACTGACTACCATACAGTGGAACAAAGAATTGCATATCAAGAAAACATATCCTAAAGAGAGGTTGGTTCTCAGAGATAGAACTAATGGAAATGCAACGAAAGATAAATGATGTAACATATCATGAAACACCCATTAGTGATAACCCACAGATAGAAGACTAGCAAAACATAAACATTGAAACTAAGGAGACCAATAACTATGAAATCACAGAACTCCTTGAGTGAGAAGCAGCAGAAGTTAAACACATCAAACTAGTTATGAACGAGGACAAAACAAAAGTCACATCCATAAGGAACAAATAATGAAAGAAATTAAAATTAGAGACAGAAAAGGTGAACAGACTCTTTCCATACATCTCAATAATTACTATAACAGACCTAAACAATTTAATTTATGCAGGGTCCAAATCAGTAAGTATAAAACCAAAGGTAGAAACAAAACCTTACCAAATAAATAGACCGACAAAGTCTAGGTTGGGAACTCAGACTGAAACTCCAGATCAACAAACTTCAAAAAGAAGTTAAAGCTGTACATAGGCTGAAAGAGGACAGAAAATGATAAAAGAGGGGAAACGTGGCCCACAAAGACAACATACTAAATAAGAAACATGAATGACTAAAACAAAAGATATCAGTAAAAAAGGGATAGTGAGACAATGTAAATACCAATCGGAACAGTCCAAACATATAATCACTTTGCAAAACTATGAAAGCCAGTTTTATCAAAACGTAAACGGAAGAAGAACGGAAACAGATAAACGGATCTGACAGAAACAAAATACTTCTGAAGCAAGATATGGTGAAAGCGACAAGACCACAAAAAAATGCTGAATGCCTTAAAAACATAAAAGACATCTTGATAACCATGGACTACTTCCGGAAGAACAGGAAGGATGGCGGAAAGTAAAAGATGGACGCATGGTCTGTTATACATAGATCATAAGATCTTGAAAGAAGGTAAACAGCAGGGAAACCATAGCCATAGCATGGATCGACTACAATAAAGCCTACGAGCTAATCCCTTATGCATGGATAATTTAGTGCTAAGGATGCACTTATTAAGAAAGTAATAGAAACATGTTGACCGGAATTGACAGCTGGAGGACAACAGCTGACTGATATGAAAATACGAAGAAGCATCTTCCAAAGAGACTCTCTATCACCACTATTGTTCAATGTACTCATGATGCCACTCAGCCACACACTCAGGAAATGCGATGCCGTACACAAGTTTACAGACACAGAAAAAAGAACAAACCATCTTATGTATATGACCGACTTGAATCTATTTGCAAAAACAAAAGGTAATTGGAAATACTGATAAACAGGACCAAAATCTTATGGCAGGACATTCAAATGGAATTCGGAATGGAAAAGTGGGCATCGCTAGAGATGAAAAAGAGAAAACTGGGGAAAACGGATTGGAGAAAATGATACCTATAAATATTTGGAAGTTCTAGAGCAGAGACTAAAAAATCAACAGAAATGAAAGAGAAGATTCGAAAAAAAATACATGAGAAGAACAGGAAAACTTAGAAACTAAATTATAAAGTAAAAATCTAGTAAAATGAATAAATATATCATTAGTAGGATATTCTGAACCATTGATAGGCTGGACAGAAGAATAACTTAAGCATCTGGACCAGAAGACTAGGAAACTAATGACCATGCACAATGCACTACATCAGAAGAATAGTAAAACAGAAAAGAAAGGGGAAGACGACTAGTAAGTATTAAAGACTGTGTGGACAACACAAAAGCGAACAGAAAAATACATAACCCAGAACACAGAAAGGCTGACCCCGCAGTAAGAAACAACAAAAACTGAGCAATACAGGGAGCATCGAAATGAGAAACAAAAAGAGGAGAAAAGAAAAGTAGAAATAGAAACAACTATATGTACTATTCATAAGAATGACACGAGAAGAGACTGACGGACACACCTGGACATGACTACGGAAAGGACGCTGGAACAGAGAAACGGAATCGTTACTGACAGCGATACAAAACAATGCAATTAGAACTAACAATATCAAAACTAAAATAGACAAAACCCAGGAAAGCAGTAAATGTAAACTGTGGACAAAGAGCCTAAAACGGTGAATCAATAAGTGAATACAGCAAAAGAGCATCAAAAGAATGAAAAAATAAATAGACACGACTGCGTAGGGAAGGCTGTACTCTTAGAACTATGCAAACGGCTGCATGTTGAACATGCAAATAAATGTAAGACACAAACCGCAGGCAGTACTGGAAAACGAAAATCACAAAATTCTCTCGGATATGGAAGTACAAATAGATAAACTCATCCAAGCAAGGAAACTGGATGTTATAATCGTTAACAAAAATGAAAAACTGCTAAATTGTCACGCGAGTAAAAACGTGTCGGACGAAACCATTTTAACTATTTAGGGGTAGGGAGCAAATAGCAAATTAGACATCTCAAATAAATTGGGAATAAATTCTTCACTTTATTTCCATAATGAGTCCTATTCGTTTTCTTTTCCTTTCTTCTTTCGATACCGATTGATACATTTTTCTTTCTATGTGTAAAACTTTCCACTTTGAGTCGTTTTCATTCATTCTTATTTCATTAAAACTGAATAAAAACTGAATAAAAAACTGAATAAAAACTGAATAAAAACTGAATGAAAACTGAATGAAACTTCACCGCTTCAAACGTTCTTTTATATGAATACTAGCAGGACCCGTGTCCCGGCGTTGCCCGGGGAAATATAACAGCCTGATTTTAATTTTTAAGTTAAATAAATAGATTCAGAAAATAAATCATTTCACTGGAAGTAATTTAAGTAATTAAAATAGGAGCCTACCCTTGAACATCCTACATAAAACTGCCCATGGCTAAAGCAAGGTGGAGTCCAGTTTAGACCAACCACTGCCAATGATTGTCCTTGGGACTTGTTAATTGTCATGGCAAAACACAATTTAACTGGGAACTGAAGCCTTTTAAATTCTATTGCAGAATCCGACGGAATAATGGGTATTCTGGGAAGGGATGTCAGTTTGCTCCTTGCCACACCAGTTAGTATTACAGCTTCTATCACATAAGGTTTCATGCGTTTAACACACAGTCTCGTTCCATTACATAGCCTTGGAACATCAAGATTCCGGAGTAACATAATTGGGCATCCAGCTTTCAGCTTTAATTTGTGTGTTGGCATACCAAGCAATTCTAATGAATTTAAAAATTCTGTAGGGTATTGTACAGCCTGGTCGTCATCGAGAGAAGAATCCACAGAAGTGAAAGTTTGTTCATCACCTGGAATTTCATCAAGCAGTTGTTGATTGATGACATTACCATGTCATATTTAGTAGCTAGAATTGCTCTCTCCGTTAGCCATTCAGGATGCACATAGTTTTCGGCTATATTTGGATAAACTTTGCTACTAAGTTCTGTGAGTGATGAAACAATTGAGCCAATACCTGGAGTAATAACAATCGTGCCATTGTTGGTTGTTGCAAGCTTGCCATCACCTATTTTTAGGAGTAGGGAGACAAACTCACCAGCCATTGGGTCACTATTGAGATGTACACGCATGTTTGTAAATAACGTTACAGTCTTAATGTACTTCCACAAATATGACAATTTAATGCAAGCATTAAGCTCGTCAGCGGGACTTCCACATGGAACAATAGGAAGCGTTTGTCGGAAGTCACCTGATAATAAAAGCGTTATGCCGCAATGTTTTATCTAGAGTATCGAACGCTTGTTTATGTGCCATTGTACATTCATCCCATACAATCAAGGAACAATTCTGTAAAACTTTAGCTGGATCTGATCCTCTTTCTATTTGACAAATTGGATCAGCATCTTTTGTTAAGGATAATGGCAACTTAAATGTGGAGTGAACTTTCCTACCACCAGGAAGAAGAGTGGTTGCAATATGAATGTGCTCATTATTTAGTTGTGCGATACCATCTCGAACAATTGATGCTTGCTCATGAGTGTGATAACTAATTTCACGCGTCCATGTAGTAATGACCGGATGTGTATTAGATCGATTAGGTGAGGTAAGACCCAATTTTGTCAGTGTTTTACCATTCATCCTATAAGTTATAGCTTCTATATGTACTAAAGCCATGTTGAAGATGTCGTCCGAAAGTGTTATATCAACTTGAGGCTGTTGATTGCGTTTCCTAAGAAGGAAATCTTCCGTAAATGCTTCTTTGTGTGCATCCCAAAGTCGATTCGGATGAGACACTGCACATGATCGCAAACAAATGTCTCAAATTGTTTGCAGAATCAGATATAGATGCTTCCTGTAGTGTAGCATCCCAGTGGTTATCATCTTCAAGTAGTCCTGGTGCACTACATGCATCCCTGAATGTAGTCATAACTTGACCATTGATCGTTTTTAGGTTATTAGAGCTCTGTGTACCTCTAACATTGTGTAGCAGCAGTCTCAAACAGAAGCAGTGAAATTGATTTGGATGCACGGTGCATACCCTGCCAAAAACCTCTGTTTTATTAACGCACGGATAGCCTGGAACTGGCTTACCCTGTAATCGTTGCTTGAATACCTTAGTTTTTGTGTCCCAGGTATAATAAAGTGGAACTTGTGAGTACAAAAGTGTACATGCCAAAAAATCTGTTTGACACAATTTGAAGAAAGCTGTTAGAGTGGTTGAAGGTGGATTTGCAACTCTATTTGCCGCAGTACTTTCAGTAAAGTATATCCGCTGTCCATTTTCTAGATGAACTGATAGGTGAATAACTGGGGGATGATATACATGTATGTGAACGTTAAGTATTCTCCAAATGGTTTCATTTGTTGATATGTAACGTCCCGTATCGTATCTCTTAACTTCATCATGAGCATTACTTTCAATTGTGAAAATAGCTCGATCACTAACTTTATTTACATATTTACAAATGTATTTTATTGATTTCACGCTGTTGCAATATTCAACATTGATATGTGCATTAAAAATCTTACAAAGCAGTTTATTATGTGGTACAACGCATCGGTTGTCTACAGGAACTGTTATGTTGCCAGGTAGGGTAACTGTCATCTCAAAACCTCCAGCTAAAGGAGATAGTCGTCGATATTGTGGGTAGCCATTTGTATCCGATTGAGTTTCACTCAAGATGTGTCTGGGATATCTCTTACTGCAGTGTTCATCTTTGAGACAGAGTGAACATCTGTTTATGTTTCCACATGGTCCATGAATCATATGGTGCCTAATGATATCATGTAAAAGCGGATCTGCCACTGGATCCGGAATTTCCACACTGATAACTAAATCTATGTCAGAGGATCTCAATTTTTGTTGCACCTCCATTATGCTCCATCGCCATCTGAAAGTGTTGGATATATACATTTTCTCTGTGAAGCATGCTTTGCAATGCAAGAACAATCTCTAATTTAGTGTTTGAGAAAGAGTTATATCTAATCGCCCCATACATTTGCTCGCCAGAAGGTGAATCGTAACATAAAACGGGCAGCACTTTTCACGGCCACTATCGTCCGCCACCAGGCATTTGGCTCATGTGACTCAATCGCAGTCATTTAAAAAAAGAGAATAGTCTTTATTATTATAAATAATCATATAATAGGCAATTCCCCCCTCCCAATACATGTGTTTTTTTAAAATTCGGTTTAGTTTTATTTGTTTTACTTTTCGAAATAGTATAATTAACGTTGATGGATTTTCCGCACATTCCTGAGTCTTCTGTCGATTTAAATATATTGTACAATTCGGTGTTTCATCCCCCCTCGAATACAATATTTTTCTTTTCGGTTTATTTATATTTTGTTACTTTTCAAAACAGATCCACCACATCAACCTATCAATTCCGTCACACCCCGCTGCTAGGCATTTGACTCATGTCACTCAATCGCAGTCAATTAAAAAAAATAGCGAATAGTCTTCTTTATTGAAAATAATCATATAATCGTCATTTTATTTCCCCCCGACCATCCGAATACAATTTGTAATGCTCTGCAGGTTACATTAATTATGTGTGTGTTTCAGTGGTGCTCATTTTCCATTTGTCTTTTCAGCCAACGGAAATGGAATTTCTATACAAAGATAATGGGGGGTGGGGTAATTTTAATGGGGATCTGTAGGCCTCTGTAATTAATCGCTGAGATTTCAATTTGCCCCCCCCCAACATTGGATTAAAAAAAATGTATCTATTCTGTTTGTGTATGTTTTAGTAATTTTCTCAAAGTATTTAACGTTGAGGGAAGTTTTCACAAGGAAGCAATTGTTAGTGTTAATTTATTTATTAATAATTTATAAAAATAATAATATTTATTTTTATTGTATGAAATAAATTGTATCAAAATAGTGAACAGTTATTTTGAAAATAAAAAGTTATCATTTAAATGAATAGCCATTAAAAGAATGGGAAAAATACGTGCGAAGGAAGAAGTATGGAATGTCGTTCGGCTAATCTATAACCTTTTTTTTTCCGAACGTATTACGTTGGGTCAAATTCTGTAGAAGTAAAGTTTTTTTTTTTTAGTAAGTAAAAACGTAATTTCTTTATCTCACTTTTTATAGTTGAAATGTTATGTATTTGTTATGTAATTGGTGTCGTTTATGTAAGGTAATGTGAAAAACGTAAAGAATAAATGTATGTAATCGGTTTGTTTATGTTTTAAAAATGTATCTATTCGGTTTGTTTATGTGTTGTTTATTTTCTCAAAGTATTTAACGGTTAGGGAACTTTTCCCCAAAAAGCAATTGTTATTGTATTTTATTTAGTAATAATTTATAAAAATAATATATTTTTTTTTTATTGTACGAATTAAAAGTTTCTCCAAATAGTCAACAGTTATTTTTGGAAATGAAAAGTTATCATTTAAATGAATAGACATTAAAAGAATGGGAAGAATCCGTGCGAAGCAAGAATTAGGGAATGTCATTCGACTATTCTGTAACCGTGTTTTTTTTCTTAACGTAATCCGTTGGTGTTTTGTTTTCGTAAAGTATTACGGTGGGTCAAAATCTGTAGAAGTAAATTTATTTGTTTTGTTTTAGTAAGGAAAACGTAATCTATTTATTTTATTTTTTAGAGATGAAATGTTATGTATTTGTTATTATGTAATTGGTGTCGTTTATGTAAGGTAATGTGAAAAACGTAAAGAATAAATGTATGTAATCGGTTTGTTTATGTTTTAAAAATGTATCTATTCGGTTTGTTTATGTTTTGTTTATTTTCTCAAAGTATTTAACGGTTAGGGAACTTTTCCCCAAAAAGCAATTGTTATTGTATTTTATTTAGTAATAATTTATAAAAGTAATAATTGTTTTTTTATTGTAGGAATTAAAAATTCCTCAGAATAGTGAACAGTTATTTTTTAAATGTTTAGGTATAATTTAAATGAATAGCCATTAAAAGAATGGGTAAAATCAGTGTGAAGTAAGAATTAGGGAATGTTAATCGGTTAATCTGCAACCGTTTATTTTTTCTTAACGTATTCCGTTGGTTCAAATTCTGTAGAAGTTTTTGTTTTTAAGTAAGGAAAACGTAATGTTGTTTATGTTAGATGTATAATGTAAATAACTGAACAGGAACGGCGTATTACCTAAAGTAGTCGTAGATCGGTAAGGGAAATCGGCATAACTGTTTAAGCGTCGTGAATATGGCAGGCGTTTCGTGAACTGTATACGCTGTTCGGGCTGAGAGTATGAGATTGCGTAAGCGTATTTAACGGAAGTGACGTAGGCACATGTATTGAAGGGAGCGTCTGTTATATTTTCTGTGCAACGTATGTTACTGTGTTGTAATGTGAAGACGAACGTAACATAAATAATAAGGTGTAAAATGTGTAAAGTATCCTTTGTGTAGTTGTGCCCGGTGTAGACTGGTAGCGTGGGAGGAGTCAAATGTTAGAGGGAAATGTTCTTGCTACTACCTGTATGGTGTCTGTTTTGGGGAGAGTGACTGATGGAGGAACGAAAGTAGTAATTTGCCCGAGGTGGATGTAAGAGTGTAGAGTTTGCTAAGAACACGCTCGAGCGAATAAGTTTGATGTTGTAGCGAGTGTAGTAACCTATTGAGTTCGAGTTTATTTTCCTATTCGACGCGAAGGTACAGGGGAAAAAACGTCTTTACTTTATATATAAGATTAGTGCGAACACTTGAAACGCATGCTTTTTCTTTGATTTTGAACGTATTTAATATATATATATATATATATATATATATATATATATATATATATATATATATATATATAACAAGTTCTAACAAACTTTGTCTAACATCCTTAAATCTTTATATATTTTTTGTAACTTTGTTTTTCAACAGAATCTTCATCTAAAACAGCGCGCTCTTTGAGTCAACATATTATTGAATAGAACATATGTTACATTCGGTGCGTGCACTTGTTCTACACTCATTGAACCTTTCGACACAACAACGCGGAATTTTCCCTGTCACTCGATCGATTTTATCAATTTATCTAATCGTACACTTTATATTTCTTTCTGTTTATTTTCGGTGAGTGCTGCAAATCTTTGGGAATCTTTGGAGAACTTTGAAAACAAACGCCTACGCCAAACGTTCAAGATAGTTTTAAGGTTTCCTTGTAGTAATTATCTGCAGTCATTTATTTAATATTCACCATCTCCGGTAGAGTGAGACTATATTCAATTTGTCGTTAACGAAGACTTACATCAAATATGTTGCCAAGGTCGCTGGAAAAATGGTTGGACCACCCCTACTTCTCCATAAGTACTTCAATCCTGATGATTTTTTTTCTACCTGTGTAAAAGTCAGATTCACCTTAATATGAAGTACTGCTGCCATATATGGGAAGGCACCACTGAGAGAACTCTTTCTTGCCTTGACAGAGTATAAAAACCAACTTCATAATCTAGTGAATGAGATGATGTCTTCTCTTCCCTAAGAGAGGTTGCTATTCTTTCTCTACTCTATCATTATGTTCATAGTAAATGTTTAATAGAGTTCTAATATATGGCCTTTCTCCCTATCAGTTTATAAACGGTCAAATGTCATAGATAAAGAAAAGAATAAAAAGATTGAACCAGTTTATTATAAACAAACGGGAATTACACTACAAGTAGTAGAACTATTTAATTCGTAGTGGATGTAGAAATATAGATAGACTGAGAGAGAGAGAGAGAGAGAGAGAGAGAGAGAGAGAGAGAGGGGGAGAGAGAGAGAGACAAGAGAAAGCGACTCATTTTTTATTTTTTATCTTTAACTGGATTTGCAAACTCACTTTATCCTGATTCATACATTCTAACCCGAGCTCAAGGAGTGGCCCAACGGTCATATTTTTATTAAATTTTATGACGTGAACACATTATGTTACGCACCATAAAATAGTTCTATTTCTATTTTGCGTAACGATATACGTAAACAAACACAACACTCGAAACCAGACGTCACTCGGGAAAACGGGTGAAGGAGAAAATATCGATCGACGCCGTTTTGTCTTAAAAAAAATATAGCATGTAAACAAGATTCAAAATGATTACGGCATTTTGAAAGAATCAATAAAATGTATTTCTACATTGCATGCAAATATAGAAACACATTATAAAAAGAAGTGGACGCATCTTCAGTTTTGTAACGGAGTTGATAAAAAAAATCAACACATCCAGAACCGTTAACAATAAGGTTTATTACTTTTTTTACATAGTGAAAACATAACCAGAAATAACTATGGAATGTCTTGAAATCTCTTCCCAACCATCATATCTTTTTCTCTCTGATTGCTCTATAAAATTGATTATTCATGCACAGAAGTTTAAAGCACATAGTATTAACGTTAGCGTGCATAAAGGATCTATTCTGGGTCTAACATTCTTCCTGAGCATCGTTAATGATCTTCCAAATAATATTCTGGGATCATTTATCGACATCTATGACATCTATGTAACATCTGCGTATGGCAGCACTTCGAAGAGCATTGGCGATCAAGATCTTGCTGATCCCCCTATTCCGACTTGGAGCACGTGGTGCAATAGGGAAAAAGTAGGTTATTACTTTTAAAAACCAAGTCTCTCTTCTTTCATCACCAACGCTCTGGTTCTTGTTTCGTTTCAGTTGAAGTTGAAATTTCGCACCTCGTATCCACATGTGCTTGCAACGCAGAAGTGTACATTTAGAGCACATCATTGAACGGCGATAAAACAAAGACTGTTAGATATTCATGAGTGAAATTTGGTAGACAAGTTAGGCATAGTTTGAAGTTTCTTTGTAAGGTAAACCGGTGTGGAATGGGTCACATTTTGGCGTTTTCTTTCTTTGGCATCTACTAATTTCCCTAAAGCTGCATGCATGAAAGTTGAAATGTGTTCAGGGTAGCAAATTGGGTCTCAGCATTAAGTCACAAAAAGATAATGCATGGTAGCGTTTCATATTAGTACTAAAATGTACCAAGTTTTATAAGGTACTTTACGTATATGGAGAAATATATTACCGGGGTGAATAGGGCCACCTATATTAAGAGTTTAAAAATCAACATGAAAAATAGCATTAAGTATTTTGTTAGCAACACATGTATATTAGATGAAGGTACTTTACACTTGCATACATTGTTTTACAGTAAAAGTCCTGTTAAAGATCAGTATCTCTTGGTTACACATCAGTGCACACATACTCGTAGGGAAGCAAGTGAATAGGGACAAATAAGGTAATTGATAATTACGTTCCATGCATGAATCTTGAAGTCTTCATTAAATATTTTAGAATAACTTTACAATACTAAAACTGAGAAACAACATAAGAGGTACAAACACTTCGTCTAAAATCAGGCACAATATCCGAAAAGTATTTATCATAAACAACAGTCACAATGATCAAATTCTACAGTTGTTGAAAGTGAGAACATCAAGGATTTACAAGATCCATGCCAAGAAAGTTCGATTTCATCCTTTTCTCAACAAGAAATACATTTTTGTAATCTCACGCAATCGCTTGTCTTCAGTCATCGAAGTCGTGATGAATCAAAATGATTGAGTTTGATCTTTGATGGCTGCTGTTTTATTGGTATTGAAGAGAATTCGACAGCGTCAATCTTCTTTCGTTGTCCCCTTGCACACATTAATTGACTTTCTGATTTTTCTTGAATTTTAGCTCGAGATTTTGCATATTTATTAAATTTAGGGAAAAAAATAAACGATTTATTATGAATGGACTAATTTAACAACAACAACCATTACCATCACGACCAAAAACAACAACAACTTTGCAGAGTTTGTCTACCAATTAGAATGTTTACAAAAAATATTATTCTATTTTTACTTTTGGTCGTCATTAAAGACCTTCTAAGTCTCACCTTTAAAAACCTGGCCTTTATCACAGTAGCCCTTTACGTTTTCAGTGGCAATATACTTTGTTTCGGGCAAACAAAAGTAAAAAAAATAAAAACAGCAACAGCAATAATAATTATTTTAAATAAACACCCTCGATATCTACGACCTCGTGTCAAAGACACAAGATTTCCTATTTGGTCAAAGTACCAATCCTTCGACTTTGATTCGAATCCAAAATTCCTTGAGAACCTTCTTCAGCTTAATCAAAAGACTGAAACCGCCGCCTGTTCATAAAGTGCTACATTGGTCGGAATATGTCGTATTTCGATGGAACAACATCCGTGTTATAACGTGGATGAGAAAGCACTTTCACACCGTCCAATTCTTCAATCATGTTACTGTGGCTTCGTATTGTTTTGTTGAAACAAAGCACAATTGTTGCCTTTGGTAATTTTCAACCAGGTTAGCGTTGATCAAGTCACTCACAGTTTAGTTCAGTGTTGATGGCGCGAACATCCGGTCGTCTGCATCTCGGTACAAACCAATTAGTCTCTTGTGCGTCATGAGTAAGTTGATTAAATCTGTGATAAATCTAGTAGTTTTCAATCCTCTCAGCAAAAACAACCTACTCAGTGACAAGCAAAATCAACAGCTGATGTGCTGACCGTAATATCATACAGGATCAGATAACCTATTGACGAGAGCTTCCTTTCTAGAGCAATAGCTCTTGACATATTAAAGGCCTTTGATAGGGTTTGGCAAAAGATTTCTAGCTATGGAATATCTGGGAATGCAATCTCAACCATCACACTATTTCTCTGATAGGTTCATAAAAGTAGTTGTTTATGCGCAGTAGTCTGAAGCTCATATTATAAATGTTGGCGTGCCTCAAGGATCCATTCTGATCCCAAACCTTTTCCTGATCTTCATCAACGATCTCCCAAAATCACATTTTAAGATCATTCGTTGATATTTATGCAGACGACACAACCATCTATCGCAACATTTCGAAGAGCAGCAATGACCGAGATTTTTTTTATTCAACGTCATGCAATAGGTACTAATTTCTCCCGTGCAACGCCGGGCGACGGGTTCCGCTTGTATATATAATAAAGCTAATATATTTCTGAAGAATGGACAATTGGTCTATGAGATGATTATGTCTGTTGATCATGCGAAAAAATGCATTCATTGCTCGCTCTTCATAGGAATCGATCATTGATGAATTATTCAATAATATTTTTGGTTTGATCAATGATTTTGAATCAAAAAATATTAAAGCGACTGATTAGGATAATTTCATTTTCATTTCATACAAGAAAAAAGAATAAAAAATGGAAAGAAACTAAAAGGAATGAACACTATATTTCCTTTTTTGCCTTCCGCCATTACTTTTTCTTTTCTTTTTCTCCTTTCTTTTTCTTACCCTATAATTACTTTCTTTACTTTTCTCATATTGCAATCGCACCTTCGTTTTAATTCTTTTTATCTTAATTCTTCTTGTCTTCCTCCGTGTTTATATATCTCTTTCATTTTCTTATATTTATTTTCTTTCTTATTCTTTTCTTTTTCACTGTTTTTGTCCTTTCTATTTTCCTCTAAATTTTTTCCGATTTATTTCTTTTCTTCGTTCTATTTATTTTCTTTTTCTTTCTTTCAATATTTTGTATGTTTTTCTTTTCTACTTTTATCTTGTCTGATTTTTATTTGTTCATCTATTTCTATAATTCTTTCTTAACTTTCTGTTTTTGTTTGTGTTTCCATATTTATATTATTTCCTTTTTTCGTCTTTTCTTTCATTCTTTCGTTTTCCTTCCTTTTTACTTTGGTCCTCTCGACGTTTTTCATTTTATTCTTTCGACTTTTCTTTCTGTCTTTCATTTTTTTTTACCTTTCATTAACTTAATAAATTTCTTCCTTTGCCTTTTCCTTCTTTTCTTTCTTTTATTATTTTGACTTCTCTTTCTTTCTTTCGTTACCCTTCTCTTCATTTTATTCATTTCTTCTTCGTCTTTTCGTTTGTCTTTTCTATATTTTTATCTTTATTCATGCTATTCATATTGTCTTTCATTTTTTCTTTCTTTCGCCTTTCTCTACTTTTATTTCCAAATCTTTCTTTCATTTAATCATTATTCATTCTATTCATTTATTCTTTCGCCTTTTCTTTCTTTCGTTTTTCTTTTACTCCTAGGTTTTTCCTTCATCCATTGTTATCTATTCTCTTCATTTCTCCTTTCATCTTTTATTTCATTTTTTCTCTATTTATTTTATTACGGTATCCTTTATTTCCTTAATTTTCTTTATTTTTTTCTTTTATATTCTTATTTCTGTCTTTTGTTTTTAGTTCCTTTTGCTACTTTTTCCTTCCCTCTTTCTTTACTTTTCCCTTCATTTCGTTATCCCCCCTCGTTCGTTACGTCATTTATAAAAACAACACTTCAAGCAAACCAGGCGAAAATGGAAAATTAAAGGATTCACTCGACGAATTCCTTCATTTACGCAACACATTTAAAATTAATGGATGAAAATAATCGTGTTTAAATCGTATTTCAACCGAAAAAAATCAACAAAGAAAAGAATGGAAAATAAAATCAGAAATTATAATAAAATGTCGTTTTGAATCTTTTCATCATAATATTTTGCTTCCAAAACACACCTTTGAACCTCCTGCGTATTAAAATAAAAATGTCTGCTAATTTTTATCATTTAAATTAATTTTTTGGTGTTCTTTCCTGTACGGCCATTTTTCTTTTTCTTTCCGTTGTCATCATTTTTTCTCGATTCTTTTTTCGTCTTTCATATGTTTACCCCCCCCCCCCGGAGCGGGCTCGCGATTTACCTAATGGAGATCGTAGCGTCAAATTGAATCGACCATCCCTAGTTCAAATCCTACTGGATCAATTGAGATTATATACGCATCAATACCTTTAAGATAGATGAAAGACCGGCAATTCCACTCTAGCTATGGGTAAAATAGCAACTTGTATCGATTAGAGAGAATCAGGATGTCAGTAAAGTCGGGTGTCTCTGATTTAACGCTCAGCAAAATTAGAAAATATCAGTTTTATCAAGATACAAATGATTTAGTGATCCGATGTGTTCTGGTGTAAGTGTTGGAAATAACCTTAACTTTTTGCCAGGCAATGTAGTTCGAAACAAGGGGCCGTGTTGATCATGTACATCCCGGAGCGGTGCCGCCTCCGATGGATGAGTGATGGTTTTCGGGAATTTCTGCCGGGGATCCAGATGCAGTAAGTGTTTATAGAGCGGTACCTTATGTAAAATTCATGTGTTGATCACATAAGAAGACATTTGAAAAGGAAGGTGTTTCTGTTTTTAGTTCCCCCTATATCGCGGTAATACGCATGGAATAGATCAATTTCCAATCAATTATTTATCGATGCGTTAGAAGATTGTGTGTGGGTATGCATTGAATGCTTCGGAATCGCATGCGGAGACCCCGTATTGAAAATGGTCACGCTGTTATGAGACAATGGAACACTGGGCGTGGACTATGATGTGGTGGAAAATGGGGCGAAGGTAGCCTCGTAATCGAATAATAATATGGGATGACATTCGACCGATATTGGTCGTAAGAAGACTTTACTTACATCTCAGAAGAAATGTCATGTGACGCTGATTAGCAATTCCGGCCGGATGAAAACTTAAGAGAATGGTGATAGAGATGACCAGCCATGTTTAGTTCCTAGTAGTGGTGGATATGGTCCTAACCTGGCCGTGAAGATTAGTGTGGGAACAAATCCTAGGATTGTTTTTTTATAAAAGAGGATGGACGTAAGATGCAGAGTGGTTATATCAGATAGTGTGAATTTTGACATACGTAAACTAGTGCAGGTTGACACGAAGTTTTGGAAACAAACCAGTTCCCAGGAAAATTTACAGGAAGAGATGACCTATAGAGATCAAAACACAAAGTATGATGTTAAATAGATCATCCACAAAGTGATATGAGTCAACATGACGTAATGACGTCACGTTTTTCGGGTTAGCAGAGGAAGAAGATTTTGGATAATTATTTGTGGAACGTTTAACGAGATAATGATGAAATACTTTAAGAAAGTTAAACTCGCTAGAAGGAGAAGGTAGCCAAGACTTTCGTTATGTCTGTCAATCCATACATGTATCAGTACGTTTACCCATATAATTGATTTAGAATTAATTAATAAAATTCCAGTAATGTCTCTGTGAATAAGGTGATGTTGTAGTTGTTTAAACGGGAATCCCTCTCCATAAAATCAACTTTAAAAAACACTCAGTCGTCTCTAGTTTCCTTTCTGTACAAGATGAAGAGTTTTGTTTGCCTCGCTACACAGATAAGACGATCAATGACAATGGAAGCATGGAATCAATGCGCCAGTGGCCAGAGAAAGAAAAAGAAAACCGAAAAAAAGAAAGTATTTTACGCACTATAGCTTGTCGATTACCCAAAAAGACACACGAACGCGCACAAGATTGAAAGAGTAGTTAGCAGCAAATACACACGCAAAGACTTTATGGTAACGGAAAACGTTACACAAATACACTACCCCAAGGGTTAAAGCGATTACTATAATTGAGCACAGACTGTGTTTATATATGTTATGTATAATGTTGTGTTGAGGTTTTTTTTATTTGTCAAGTGTGATAAATGCGTACATTCTAATTAGCATTAGCTTTTGCATATTATTGCTTGTAATATTTATATTTGAATGCTCTAAATGGTGTCTTACCTTTGTGTCAATAAATAGGTTAATCGCGCATCCCTGTCACCCAGAATGTTCCTGAATTAAAAAGGGTATTGTATGATAATACACTCTCGCCACGAGGAAGATATATTCTATTTAAAGCCGAAGCATATACAAAAAATGATTTTATTAATTTTAAAACTGCATCATTGTTTGGTTTAAATTTCTGTAATAAGAAAAAACGTTTTTCATGAACTGTGGTCACGCCGTTTCTTTTATAAGAGTCGAACACCAGTATTGAACTTATCCAGCATGACTAAAACATTAGATAAAGAGTAGATGTTAATATCCTAGAGTGGTGTTGGCTTTGCAATTGTGGTTTCAACGTTTTACTTTTAATCAGAATAATAATTGGCATTTGAGACCAAGTTTGAATGACAACCAATTAAGAGAACTAATGAGAAAGTGACAATCTTATTTGTTGAATAAAATATGAGATGGATGAAGAGGAAGTGAAATGAAAGCGTGCAGCGTTCTTCCATCAGAAACTGGCGAAGGCGAAGAACTCCAGTCGGAAGCTTATTAAACAAAGATACCATTCGTTATTATATATTAGCCTGACGATTCCTTATAGGGATGAAACGCGGAGGCCTCCGTGTAGCGTATTGAGTTCTCTCTTGTTTTCATTTTACTAAGTGAGTAAGTTCTTAGAAATCAAGAGGCCCCTTTCTGGGGCTAACACTTGATCTCTATATCAGATACATAGATATTCGAATATTCCATACAAATCTCATTTACCTGTCAAACGTTTAGTTAGTAAAGAAGTAAAGAACATTAATTTTCCTCTCCCCAATTGACAAGTTTACTATTTTACAGTATATTTTTCTTGTGGTTTCTTGATCTTACCGGATTCCAGGACAAGAATTCATCTAGTCTGGTGGAGTATCGAGCCAAGTGTTGTTACTTGAGACAACATCACTAGGAGAAGATGCATCATTCCTTGTATTAGCAAGTGTATATCTGTTCTGAGAGGATCCTATTTGTGCTGCGAATACTATGTTATTTTGAATATTTGGTCAGAGTTTACTTGTAGTGTAGAGTATTCTTACGTCAAGTTCTTCTGACAAACCCTTGTACAGATGGACAGAAGACACCCGAGGATGGTGTCTAGCAGGTAATTCAAACTCCCCATACTTGATATATATATGTGTGTGTAAAGTTAAGTCAATTTTTTAAAGTTTAGTTGTATCCTAACGAGACAAGAAAATATCTCACCTCAATTTTATAAATATGAAAAGTTAAGCAATCAAAATCTCTTAAATACCAGTGAATACTGCAGGTGGACATTTAGCTCAATGGTTACGTACATAGAGACCCAAACCACTCTAGGTCGATCATGACCTCAATTGAACTGAACATTTCGAACAGCATTTCTAGAATTTCGCCCACTCGGCAAATATCCATGTGAACTCTGAATTTTACAATACTGCATTGAAAAATCTGGGTTACAATGAAAAAATTAGCTTCCGCAATAAAATAGGATACCACTCTAGTAGTAAAACCAATAACAATATCAGGCTAACACAGAATATAATAACCCATAACATTGTGATGACTGAAAAACCTAAGTGTAAAATAAACAATAGTACAAGTAGAATTAGTAATAGGAGCAATGAACCGAACAAACCCCCAACAGTGTAATATAAGAATAGATAATAATAAACAAAAGGACTGGAAGAGTAAGCTTAAGAAAAATAGAATTAAATAGAATTTAAATTCCCGGAACAGTTTTTCAGGGTAAACAACTGATGATCCCTTAAATAATGTTAGAAGCAAACTAATATAATAACTGAAAAAGTTAAATTGACTTACATGAGTGATTTTCCACTGAACGACTTGAGACTTAAGGTATTTTATTTATTTTTTAATTTTGTTTATATAGTTTTAATGGTTGAGAAACTTCCAAGACTATATATATATATATATATATATATATATATATATATAGAGAGAGAGAGAGAGAGAGAGAGAGAGGGAGAGAGAGAGAAAGAGATATATAGAGAGAGACTAGCCGAATACCTGTTCCAGGACGGGTAAAATAAATTCTCCGAACAGAATAGTTTTGCACCACTTTTATGTCCCCTTACAAAGATTAAAATCAAGATATAATGATACTAAAGCTTATGTTAAGACTGTTTTTGCAATTATTTTAAAAATCCACTACATGATTTTGAATCGAGAAACTGTCTTACAAGATTAAGGGGTCTTTATAAGAAATTGAAATTCAAAGAATCTTGCGTAATTGATGCCTCATAAATCTGAAAGAAAAATATGAATTTTCTAATAAGAGGCTATGCCCATATTATGTCTCATAAAAACGTTTTAAAATATTCAAAAGAAACTAAAATTTGGTGAATATTTATTAATTTATGGCTAATACCTATTGTTAAATTAACAAAGAAATCGGAGGTATCTGAATTTTCACAAATGATTTCTATCCCCTACCTTTGTATAATAGTAAATTAAACTAAATATAATCTATATTATCCACCCTTACGCCTAGGATCTGTGTGCCAAAGTTCACAATGATTAGTTCATACGTTTAGGAGTTTAACCTGTACAACGATATATATATATATATATATATATATATATATATATATATATACATACAGGGTGCATCAGGTATATGAGAACATATTTTCCATTTTATTAAATGATAAAAAAAATCAAACAAAAATATACTTAATCAAAAACAATTATATAAACATGTAAGCTAAGGTATTGTTTAATAATTTCATTCAATGAAATTCCCCTCTACTTCAATGACAGCTTCGATTCGAGACCTAAACCGACTGCAAGCGCGCTTGAGATGGTCCTCATCTATGTTGTCCATCACTCTGACAATGGATGCTTTTAGAGAATCTTTAGTGTTGTGGGGGTGTTTATTAACATCTCTCTCCACGACGTCCCACACATAATAATCCAATGGATTCAGGTCTGGAGAGTTTGGAGGCCACAAGTTTGGAGTGATGTGATCATAAAAATGATCCGCCAACCATTCCTGAGTGTTTTGAGCCTTATGTGCTGGTGCAGAGTCTTGTTGAAAGATGTAGGGCCTTCCATTTGTTACTCTATCGATCCAGGGCTTAACAACAGTATCCAAGACTTCAATGTAAGCAGCAGAAGTGACTCTTAGTCCTTGCCGAAAGAAGTGTGGTGGCATCACATGTCCTTCGTTGCTAACAACCCCCAAAACCATAACAGTTGCAGGAAATTTTGTATGCATGACTGTTGGAACTTCGGAAGGGTCATTACACAGCCATCTGTCATTCCTTCTGTTTACCTTTTGATCTTGATCAAAGTTTTTCTCATCTGAGAAAAACCAAAGCATGCCTTGCTCAACAGGATGTTTCAGTTTGTTTAACAGCCTCTTGGACCTTATCAAACGATTCTCTTTGGTGGTCTCGGACATAAACTGGCCTCTCCTCATCACATAAGACTTGTAACGAAGATTTTCATGAACAGTCCTTCGAATTGTGGCTTCTGAAACATTCAGGTCTTTTGCGATGGACCTCATTGACTTTTGGGGGCTCTCATCAATAATATTCTGAACTTGATGAATAAATTCAGGTGTTCTAATCGTGTCTGACCGTTGGTCGTGCTTTTTACGTTTAGCAACCTGCTTACAATCACCATCATTTTCTTCTAACTCCCTACGAACTTTATAAACAAAAGAACGGGCGACTTTAAGAAATTGTGCGATTTGTAAATCGCTATGATCTGCCTTTATTGCGACAATTACAGCCTGTCTTTTCATTTGTTCCGTTACATTATTATCTGCCATTTTTCATTATCTGCAAAAAAATAATAAAAATAATTAATATAACGTAACAATAACGACATTACGCGATGTTCTCATATACCTGATGCACCCTATATATATATATATATATATATATATATATATATATATATATATATATATATATATATATATATATATATATATATATATATTGTCACACACAGCCTTCGTCGGGACCACGGCGGCGAGCGCGTGACAATGATAAATAAAAACAGTAAACATGCTCGGAAGTGGCTCGTACAACAAGCACAAAGATGCAACATTGCAGCGATGGGATAGGGGATGCAGCTTAATAGACAGCACGGGGCCGATTAGGTTAGAGACTCTTTTTGCACCCTGTCCGATATATATATATATATATATATATATATATATATATATATATATAGAGAGAGAGAGAGAGAGAGAGAGAGAGAGAAGGAGAGAGAGAGTGAGTAGAGAAAGGGAGAGAGTCTAATGGTAGCTGCACCAGCTCAGATGAGGCAACAATACTCCATACATGAGCGAATGGTGGCTTTATAGAGATATAGGATACTAGTAGGCTTGGAAAGTTTTTCTAGTCAGATAAAGGGAGACCACTTTCTTTGCAGCAGACTTGGCAGTATCTTATTTATGAAAATGAAAAATGCAATAGCGTAAAATGAAACGAACTTTTCACAAATCCTAATTCGATCTTCATTATTACTCACTCCTATCTTCACTTCACTCGCCAACAAGTTGGACGCTGTATTCGTCACGTAATCAAGCCATCCTCTCCTTTTATCGGGCTTCTTGTGTATTTGGCACCTGTGACACTTAGCTTTTAATCTCTATTTGTATAGTTGAGAAATTTAGCGCGCTGGAAGAGAGATTAAAACGCCAAGTTTATAATCAAAATATAAGAATAATAGCTTTTACATAAACTGATCAACTGCTTGCGATCAACGTCTTAAGATTAACTAATTTGCACATTGCTGAAAAAAGGACATCTGATTGATACACCATACGTTTTTATTGTTTTTAATCCAATAAGTATTTTTATTTTATTATTACACCTAGTTCGATTCATAATTTTATAGAAACTTACCATTTTGGGTGACTAAACTCTTTCCAGTCTTTTACAGTCAATTTACTTTTCGGAGTTGCGATCCGGTTCTATACTGTAAATAAAAAAATAAAAACGCCTAAAAAAAGCACACACACACTGCAGTCAAGCAAATAAGTCATTGAGTATCCCTCTAACCTCAAAATGTACTTAATTACGAAATTTAATTCCATCGTAATGCATTTCGGTCCATTTTTATATAAGTCAGCAATTTTAATCGTTTGTTAAATTGTAAATTACACCCCTCCCTTCCAAGCAAAGATGCTCACGCATATCGTGGTCAATCAAATAAATGAGTATATCGCCAAAGTTTTTACAAATATTTTTATATCGTAGCATTTTGGGTGAAAAAAAGCCTGCCCGATCCTTTTCAGTCACTTTACTTCTGGTGTTACGATTGTTGGGCTCCTCTTTTTCCTAGGCAAATACGACTAATATTAATAAGTTTAAATTTATAAAAAACATCGAAAATATCTATGCGATCTCTAAAAGAAAGAAAGCGAAACAAAAATGACCAAAAAGACTCCCCAACAACGCCGGGTAAGTAGAGTTAGTAAAAAAAATAACATGACGTAAATATAACTCTTTAAAATTTATTTTTTACTTTATTTCTTTATTTTGTATACAAATTTTCGTATATATTCAGTGAGAACGGTGAAAAATATAAACAATTACAATCTTAGAAGAAATAATTAGATAGCATTCGTGAAAGTTGGTGCCAGTCATCTCTTTTATATTTTTCGGAAATATTTATAATAATAATAATCTTTTCTTCATTTGCCCCTTCATCTGAAATATCTGTTGTAAAAAATGACCCAAGTAGATCTCTATTTTCCGTGTTCTTAAAATAGTAATTTTTGTTGTTTTCTGTCGTGTGATGATGACGGATGACAAAAAGAAAAAGGGCTGGTCCGTCTTCCTCCCCACCGGTTGAAAGCAAAAAGAGAGAGCCCTATGTTGTTGGCTTCCTTCTCATTCCTGTCACAGCTCGTCACGGCTCCAGGCCAGTTTTCCGCCTTTGATTTCCGTTTCCGGTGATTGGTTGTCTTCGGTCAATAGCCTCTCGATCGGAGATTCGTTTGTGACGTCTTCCTCCAAACCTGTCAAATAACAATGGACAATAAAAATGTCAGTCAAAAATATCAAATAAACAAAAACGAATAAATAAAAAGAAAGGATAACAAATTAAATACAGAATTGAATTAAAACAATACAATACATATGAAAAATATGTCTGGACGCAAACTGATAAAATAACATCTTGTATATAAATTATGGCCAATTATCTATCTATCTATCTATCTATCTATCTATCTATCTATCTATCTATCTATCTATCTATCTATATATTGATAAATGGACAAAAAGGTGCATACTCTCATTCCCAAAGAAAGGAAACTTAGGTATGGCCTCAAACTACCGAAGAATAACTCTAACAGGCTTGTCTGCCAAAATCTACAATGCATTGTTGTTGAACCGAATCCGACCTAAAATTTAGAAAGTCCTTAGACGAAATCAAAATGGCTTTCGCAAAAATAGATAAACGTCTGCGGAAATCTTAACTGTACGGAGGATTATGAAAAGCGTACCCGAAAGAAATCTCAAGGCCGTCCTGCTGTTCGTACATTTCTCTAAGGCTTTCGATTCGATTCACAGAGGAAAGATAAAGGAAATTCGCCTGGCATATGATATTCAAGTTGAGAACGTTGATGCAATAATGAAAATAGTAAAACAAAACGCAGTCTATGGTACGATTGCTTGAGGGAGACATCGAATTTTTTTAGGTCACTGTTGATGTGCTTCAGGGCGATACTATAGCTCTCTAGCTGTTAATGATCTGTCTTGACTACATCATCCGTGTGTTAATAGACAAGCTAAAAAAATGGCTTGATATTGGTACATGTAAGAAGCAGCCAGTATCGAAAATTACTGACGCAGGTTATGCTGATGACATTGCCATTTTTAGTGGCGCAGGTAAACAAGCAGAAGTCCTACTACACTATCTCGAAAAAATGGCAAATGGTTTTGGGATTTTTATTGACACAAGTAAAACAGCACATTATCCTGAACCAACATGGAAATATCTCTTCCCTAAATGACACTTGTCTAAAAAATGTCGATGAGTTTACACATTTTGGCAGTAAAGTTGCACAGAGAGTGTACTAAATGTGCGAATCAACAAGGCCTCAGCTGGACTGGACACAGTTGAAGAAATATGGAAGTAAAATCTTCCTACCATGATAAAAATTGACTTCTTTGAAGCAATTGTTACATCGGTTCTGGTATATAAAAGTAGCATCTGGACTTTTACCAAAATACTGGAGAATACAATTGACGATGTGTACATCAGAGTACTAAGAGCCGCTCTAAACATCTCCTTGAGACAGCATCCTACGAGAGGGCAACTCTACGGACACATTCCTCGGATTTCATCTCTGATCAAAAAGAAAATAAACAAGATTTGCTAGTCACTACTGGAGGGCTAAAATGGTGTCTTTTTGTGGATGTTAAAACATGGATGTTGTTCAGTGGAAAGAGCACACAGAAACTAAATCAAGCAACAAGCAGAAGACTCACAATCCACCTATGAAGACCTACCTGGTGTGATGGAGGATAGAGCGAGATGGCTTGAGAGCCAGGAAGATCCGTGACACTACCACGACAATATATATATATATATATATATATATATATATATATATATATATATATATATATATATGTGTGTGTGTGTGTGTGTGTGTGTGTGTGTGTGTGTGTGCATAGTGAGTTATGGAAATATATTTATGGCAATTAAGATACACAGAGGCTTCCGCATTTCATACCCGGGGGGACTCGTCGGGGATGAAACGCGAAAGCATCTGTATAGCTTAATTGCCATAAATATATTTTCATAACTCACTATCTAGCTCTACTCACGAATCGAGCACTGTTGAAGTAAATACTGAAAATTGATACATAAAAAATATATCTCCTTATAACATTTTATGTGGATACATGAAATAATATATATATATATATATATATATATATATATATATATATATATTGTTTAAGTGTCTTAAAATAATTTTTTTATATTGGATCCTAGCGTGATAGAAATATGCTCAATATTGGTGATAGAGTATTATTATAGGAAATAAATTAATAAGACCAAAGTAAAGTAACATTAAAATAACTTACAAGTAAGACATCAAGGCATTATTTAACACTCTCTCCCCCTCTCCCCCCCTCTCTCTCTCTCTCTCTCTCTCTCTATATATATATATATATATATATATATATATATATATATATGTATCGAGGCAGCATTTTTTCAATACACAAAAACTCCATATACTAGAAGCTTTACACATAAAAACAAAAAAAAACAGTTATTAACAGGATTAATTTTAACACTAGTACTAATATACTTAAATGTTTATAATACTAAATTAATATAGTTTCGTATTTAAATTTTCCCGCCAAAATTAACTATAAATTCACTCCAGGTCTTTACCTGATTGACATTATTCCACTGAAGATGGACTCAGATGGGTCATAAAGTACTTTGGATCTAAAAGAAAATTACGGCAGATTCATCAGCCAATTCTCATCCGAGATTAGGACTTTAATCCGGAAAATGAAAGGGATTCATACAAAAATATCCAGACATGAGTTAACGGTTATTTTTAATAATAATAATAATAATAATAATATATATATATATATATATATATATATATATATATATATATATATATATATATATATATATATATATACTAGCAAATGTATGCTCCCTCCGGTCGCATTTTGCTAGACTGGGATGATATGTTGAATGAACTACATACACTGACCCCCAAAGGAGGAGGAAATAACGAACATATAGTACACTAATCTTCAAAGGGGGAGGTAATGCCTGGTAGGATGATATCATGACAACAGAACAGGCACTTCAATACCCCTTCCAAAATAGAGGAGGTAATATCTGGGAAAATATCACCATAAAAGCAGAAGGTAATGCCCGTGATTATTGTATCATCACCACAGAAAGGATACTACACTACTACCTGCCCCCACCCCAAAAAAAAGAAAGTAGTCCCTGGGAAGATGGTCTCATGACAAAAGAACCGATACTACATTAAATCTCCCTTACAGTAGGATGTAAGACCTGGGAGGATTAAAAAAGGAGGATGTAATTCCTGTGAGGACGGGCCTATGGCAACAGAACCGATACTGCATTAACGTATTTAAACATATTAAAAACATGGTAATACAGGATAGAAAACAGATAAATACTACATTACCCAAGTAAACCAAAACATATATAAATAGGCCCACAAAAACTATCAATATTGACAAACTAGCTGACCCTGAGGAACATAGAAAAAATAAAAAACTTAGAAGAAAGAATAGTATTTGGTTTAATCCACACTATAACTGTAATGTTAACACCAATATCCCTAAGGAATTCTTCAAAATTATAGACAGCACCATTTTAAACAAAAAACTCTATTAAAAATTCATACTCCACCATACCCCGCAGTAGCGCAAACTATCATCACCTCTAATAACAAAAATTAAATCTGCGTAGCAACCAGCACCTATCATACCCCCTACTAATAATTGTAACTGCCAGAAATCCAGAGAATGCCCGTTAAACAGCAATTGCACACAAAGTGACATAGTATACGCATGTATTGTAAAACAATTCCCCCAAAATGTTATTATGCGAACTAACACCAGCATGAAAATTCTCATCTCGCCTTATAGCCCTCCACATCTCCAAACGCCTGTACTAAACGACACCCTAAATAACATCCAATACGCTAACCAATAACCCCCGCTTACTAACAATAACCTTCATCTCAACCCTGAAATTCTCTTATCTTCTCCACTTAACAATTCCAACTTAACTTTGGCCCAGAGCTTGAGCCTGCAAACTACAATTACTTCCGATACTACGAATAATACAAACATCAAAATAACAAACCCATACAAAATACACACTTACATTGGAGCTAGTGCCTTCCCCATCAAGACCCGAATCTCAAACCATATCTACTCCTTCAAACACAATAACAACAAAACCACTGGCACCTCTCTATCCAATTTAATAAAAAAACTTTAACCGTAAAAAACACTCCCTACTCTCTACATCGGTCAATATTAAAAAGGTCTAGATCCTACACTCCAGGATCCGCTTTCTACCAACTATGTACATTAGAAACATTTATATAAATTAATAATACGTTTGCTTTTAGCTGCTGTAGCAAAAATATTATTACTTTTAAAAACAAACTTATTTCAAATTGTAAGCACAAACGAAAATTTAAATACATCAATTTCATTACTCCCTCTAACACCCCTTCTCCCAGCCAACACATCCTCCAACATTAGACTAATTCTTTAATTTTATAATTTGTTAACATTTTTAACTCCCCAGCTTTCCAACTTTACATCTAATCATCCCAATAACATAGCGTATTTTCCCCTGTGCACCTAATAACTTTATTAACCCAAACTACTTAACATAAATTGAGAACTAACATTACTCTTCTCAACTCCACTAATCTTTAATCTCCTCTACTCCAACACTCTAATTCCTATACCCTTTTTCGACATTCAGCTTACCCCTCTTACATACTTATCCATTGCCTCTCTGATCTTCCTTTGCATATAATCCATCGACTCTGTGGACGCAGCGCTCTACCAACAATCCTTTTCTCATAGATCCCATAACTCTCACCTTTAAATTGCGCTCCCTGGTTACTTCTATAATGGCCCATTTACCCACACTCCTTAAATCTATCTTTAATTTCAATACTCCATGTTATCACTTCGGTTGCATAATCAACCCAATCCCACCCCATAATCCTTATACTAGAACTCCCTTGATTCAAACATGTTAACGCCGCTCCCAATCCTAACATTGGTAATATATTAAAGTATCTTAATTAGTCACGCCTCTAATATTTAACTAACTCGGAAATCTATAAATTCTTTAAACATTAAACTCTGAAATACTATAAATGTCCGGATAATTAAATCTTAAACACGACAATACCAGATTTCCGTCTGAACCCTAATTCCCAATTTGAACCCTTTTAAACTTTCTGAATTATATATAATTTTCTCTAAGAAAATCCGTTTAAATACGGGGATATTAACCCCCCCCCCAAACTGTTGACCATGAACGCTACTGTATTAGCTTATTGAAACCACACCCAACTCCTAACTGAAGCCATACCAGGACTGGGAAATACACTAGCAGTAATTTAATTATATTGTTGCTTACAAGCGATGAGCTGTAACTATACAAGCACTTCTCCTTCCCCATTCGTAGCATCAGCCATAGTTTCCCCTGCTAAACCTTCTCCTTCCACATCCCTAATCTAACACTCCCACTTTTACTGGCCTCGTATTCGACCAGAATATTCTCCCTCAGCCCTTAGGTTCGATCGGAGTAACTAACACCTCTCACCAGTAATTCTGCTTACTTGAAATATATACAATATTTTAAACTCAATTCCTTAAAAACTATTATCATTCGCGGTCCACGGAAGTATTTTAACATATCCCTAATTCTCCAACTTACATCCTAATAAGCGCTTTATATCTACGGTTGAACTGAACATCATTCTGTTGGATTTACTACATTTTGACTATTTCTAACGCAGTCTCCACAAAATCTCTTTTTCTACCTTTAAATCTTTCGTAACCAGCCACTTTGTCAACGGACATTTCCCCAACTAGACAGACTCTATATTTTGATAACCTTTTTATACAAACACTCTTACTTTCCATTACTTTATATTGTTTCGTAATTTTAAAAAATTTTGAATTTTGGCTATTCCCCTGCCAACTTATCCATCTATGTAATTCCTCGGATAATAAGATTTTAATCTTTGAAAAGCCTGGCTTAAGGAAAGAATAATAAACATGTTTTTATCGAGTACACCTTGCATTGAACAATCGAAGATGAAATAGATTTGTCATTCTCACAAATCTATCTCTCTTCCTTCATTTATCGTTATAATTGCTCTATCTCGTATATTGAGCTTAAATCATTTCACTATATATATATATATATATATATATATATATATATATATATATATATATATATATATATATATATATATAAATAATTTATTTGAAAACTATGTTACAGACAATCATTCTGAAGAAGTTTTATAATAAAGACGAAACGTTTATGAATACATAAATAATATTTTTGGTTTTCCCTTTTCAATCTCTCTCTCTCTCTCTCTCTCTCTCTCTCTCTATATATATATATATATACATATATAATTCAAGTAACGCTTACATCCACGGGGTTAAACATCCAGAGAATCTTTACTGTGTTTATATAAGAGTTTAAATAGAGGTGTTTTATGATTATAAAGATTTTTATTTATATAAACATTATTTGGTTACACATCTTTTTCTTCTTCTTCTTCTTCTTCTTCTTCTTCTTCTTCTTCTTCTTCTTCTTCTTCTTCTTCTTCTTCTTCTTCTTCTTCTTCTTCTTCTTCTTCTTCTTCTTCTTGCGAGATAGTAAAAAGTTCCCCCCCCCATTCACTCTATTTTGGCTGTCAGTGATCCTCTTTCTTAGTTACTTCCACAACAAATTCGCTTTTGTGTGGCGGTTTCTTCGCTAGTTCTATGAAGTAAGCCGATCCGCGGAAACGTTTCATTTGAATTTCACATGGCGAACTAAATAAACGAAACATAGTTACCGTTTCTCTTCCGGTAGGCACACTGGATATCCGTCGCACAACCAGTTTTTCGTCACAAAGATGTAATGCATAATACGAAATACAACTAAAAGAGGCACGCATTCTTGGCATCTACAAAGCCGTATCGCACTCGAATACGCACCGTCATATTCCGATTTGCCTGATTCGCTCCATCTGTTCTGGTGTTGGTGTTACCGACGATCAAATCTGCTGAATACATCCTCACTAATCACTGTCAAAATGTGCTCGGGCCAAACAAATCATTCGCGCCCATCTATCTTCGGTTGACTTTGATCCTCCACAGGTCAGACAGAAATAAGCCAATGGCTAAAAAGGCGGATGATTACCAATGGCCGATGACCAAATGTCAGACAAGAAAACAGTTTTCTTTTTCTTGTTTTGTTCTTATGCTCTTCCATAGTAAATAAGCGATATATTTGTTGTTCATATCTATCTATCTATCTATCTATCTATCTATCTATCTATCTATCTATCTATCTCCGTCTTTTATTACCTACCTATTTATTGATCTATACCAGCCTGTTTGAAGATCCCATCTTTACGTTCTTCCATAAGCGATATATTTGTTGTTCATATCTATCTATCTATCTATCTATCTATCTATCTATCTATCTTTTTTCTCTCTTTCTCTCCTTCTCTCTCTCTCTCTCTCTCTCTCTCTCTCTATATATATATATATATATATATATATATATATATATATACGGAGAAAGAAAACGTCTCGAGCTGAAATGTTGAGAAAAAGAAAAGAGGAAAGAAAAACATATAAATCGGTATAGAATGCAGAAAAAAAGAAAGAAAACGGAATTATGGAACTTGTTTGTGTGAAAGGCAAAGGACGTTAAAAAGGAGTGGAAGACCTTCGTAAAAATTCATTCACCTCCGATTATTGGGACATTTTAACAATAATTCATAAATATTTCCAAAATTTTAGTTTCTTTAAAGTATTTTAAAGGGATTTTAGGGGGCATAATATGGGCACAACTTCCCATTTGAAAATTCAAATATCTCAGATTTGCATCAATTTCATCCATAGTCATTAAAGAGCAATGAAGCATTGTCTGAATTTAAAGGTTGCCTTCAGTTTTAGACTTTTTCTAATATGAAAATCTTATAATGGATTTTGATTAAAATTGGAATAAGGATTCTAGACATGAGATTTAGTAGCATTATATCGTGATTTTAATCTTTGTAAGGAGGGCATACAAGTCGTGTGAAATTGGTCTGTTCTGGGAATTGATTTTACCCGTCATTGGACGGGTATTATACTAGTTGTTCTATATTAAATGATACAGGAGGATACATACTTCTTGCGTTGTTGTGGCATCACGTAGGGATACCTATTGTAGTCTTGATATCCATGTAGCATATTTTCATTTATATATATATATATATATATATATATATATATATATATATATATATATAAGTTTTAACACCGTGGAAAACAGAAAAGACGAAAACATTTTTTTAGAATTTAGAGTGTGAGATCAGGTTAATATATCATTAACGTAAAACTTTCGCCATTTTCAGACAATTCTAACCTTTTAAGGGGATTAACCAAATATTTTTACACAAAACCACATGTAATCGTCTAAAAATGTAGCCCACCATACCCCCAAAATAACGCAGCTGATTAAGCTCCCATAGCAAAAAAAAGAATTTAGTTAATTGCACTACAACGCTAGATTGGCCCGGAAATAGTTGAACATTTTACTTTGAATTTATATACGAAACTGATCACCGACTTTAAATTCTAAAATAATCGTGTTTTTTGTTTTTCTTTTTTCCGCCAAGTTCTTCATGGTGTTCACACGTAATCCATTAAATAAAGTACAATCTATGAAGTACAATCTATATATATATATAAATAAATATTAAAGTAGGATAAGTACGTTACACAAAATATAGGTTAGTGAATGGAAGTTACATGGCTGAGAAGCGAGTAGTGACATAACGAACAGGAAGTCGCTTTTTGGAAGTGACGGAGAATAGTGAGACGTGCCAAAAAGAAAGACTAGCCTCAATCTTTTTCTTTAGTTCTGTCTGCGAGACGAGGTAGACGTGTTTCAAATGGATTCTTTCCTCCCTATACAGAGCAGGTGTGAGGAAGATTCATAATATGTAATGCGCTAAGAGGAATTAAAAACAAATTAAAGTAAGACAAGTATTAAAACAAAACAGTGGATTTGTTGTTACACATTGCTGACTACGACGAGGGAGAAACGATGCTACGACTGCAACACGACACGACACACACCGGCCATATATGTCTACCTGGCGAAAATAAATCCCTTGTGTTCCAGAATAAAAAAAGTTAAGATGCCACACACACACACACACATATATATATATATATATATATATATATATATATTATATATATATATATATATATATATATATATATATATATATATATATAGAGAGAGAGAGAGAGAGAGAGAGATAGAGATAGATAGATAGATAGATAGATAGATAGATAGATAGATAGATAGATAGATGGATATATGTACCATTGCACACGCTTCGTAAAAAAGACGGACAACATTATGCTTCGGCAGTGTTCGCGCTCGCTACTTATTTAGATATATTACACAATTATTTATATAGTCTTATAAAATTACGGGAGTAATAATATATTTCATGTATAAATTATTATTATAACTTCTGATGCTCTTAAGAAAAAAAAACACCCACCGTTGACTTTTTATTATAGAGTGGATGGTTTCTCTCCAAATTAATTTCAGTCAGCGGAGTAAGTCTTAAATGGTTGTCTGACTTGCTATTTGCTTTCTCACTTCCTCTCATTACTTTAATTGGTTTCGTCTGAGGGCTAGAAAAAGGCATGTGTTTTACTCTCTAACTGTTGCGTGACAGGATGGAAGTACATAGATTTATTTATATAGAAATAAATACACATAGGTCTTTATTACAGAGCGGTGGAAGTTATACGTCATTAGAAGTTTATTGTATTATATTGAACTAGCAGATCCTAGTCTAACTTTTGTGAACATTAGGGACAACATTTACACAAATTGAGACGAATAACTTTATTCAATATAAAACAACAATAAATATTTTACTTAATAATTGTAATTTAATATATGTCAGCATTTGGCCCCTTCAATAAATGTAATTTCATTGAAGAAAGAAACCATGGAATTTCTACGGGGTCACGTAAACATAGATAATTTGAGGAAAGATCGATCCATCAAGATTTGGAAAGTCGACTAAACAATCAGTCTTAGAAAGTCAGATGTTATCTGGTTTCGATTAGCGAACCCCCTCCACGGTGTCTGGAGGCTAAAATGGTGATCGATGAAGGAGTCAGAATTTATTCTTTGATGCAATTTGTAAAAATAAATACCAGGCACGAATGATACTTTAACATTTCCGGGTGTGGAGCTATGTAAGAATATTGATCACGAAATACACACACACACACACACACACACACACACATATATATATATATATATATATATATATATATATATATATATATATATATATATATATCGTATGAAAATATATGTAAGCAAGCTACGCAGAAACGTTTGTGTTTTATTCTAATTTCTCTGATGATTGCCCTCGGGAATGAAACACAAAGTTTATGTGTAACTTACTTGACAAAAGTATTTTTCATACTACACACACAGAATTATAATTACCTACTGAAGAGCTGGAATTATTTAATAAAAAGTTTGAATTACCTACTAGAAAGTTTGAATTACCTACTAGACACAATACTCGATTGTCTTCGGTCTCTCTGTAAAAGGGATTGTCAGAACCCTCTGACATGAGAATACTTTACCCTAGAAGTAAACTCTGACCAAATATTCAAAATAAAATAGTATTCGAAGCCCAAATAAGATCCCCTCGTCACGGCTATACACTGACTCATACAATGAATGATGCATCTTCTCCAATTAATGTTACCTCAATTAATAGTACTTAGCTAAATATTCCACCAGACTAGATGAATTCTTGCCATAGAATCCGGTATAACCAAGAGGCCAAAATAAAGTGTACAATACCATAATAAACTGGTCTATTAGGGAGAGGAACATTAATGTTCTTCATTTCTTTATTAACTCAACTTTTTGCAAGTAAAAGAGAACTTTAATGGAATATTCGAATATCTATGTATCTCATGTAGAGATCAAGTATTAGCTAGCCCCACGTGGTGTCCCTTTGATTTATGAGAACTTCGACTGAAGTAAAATGAAACAAAAGTTTATATATACAGGGTGTTTCAAAAGTCTTGGGAACATTACAAATGCGTATATCTCATGAACTATTCCAGGTAGAAAAATGAAACTGGTGCCATTTTAAAGCTTGCTTAATCAAGTTTTTGGTCATACTAATGATTTTCGTGTTATCTTTCCAGGTGCAGTAATGGCGTTCTCTAAACAAGACAAGGCATTTTGCGTCCTCCAATTTGCAAAGACTGAATCGTGGACATGTGTTTCGCAGGAAATTTAAAAAAGAAGCCCCTGAAAGGAAATCCATTGTCAGATGGCATGCTAAATTTGTGAAAGATGGGTGTTTGTGCCAAAATAAGCGAACAGGTCGCCCTTCAACTTCAGAAGATGCAGTTGAGCAAGTTCGGACAGCCTTTCAGCGGAGCCCCCGTAAATCAGTGAGAAGAGCCAGCAGGGAACTTCAGCTTGCTCCAGCAACTGTCTGGCGTGTCTTAAGGAAACGACTGCAAATGGTACCTTACAAGCTCAAGTTGGTCCAAAAGTTGAAGGACACTGATAAGCTACTTCGCCGTGACTTTTGCATTGCAATGCAAGAGAAGTTGGAAGATAACGGCTTTGATGACCGGCTTGTTTTTAGCGATGAGGCGACCTTCCATCTGAATGGCAAAGTTAACAAGCATAACACTCGCATATGGGGTACTGAGAATCCTCATGAACTTCTTGAGCACGAGCGAGATTCACCAAAAGTGAACGTGTTTTGTGCAATTTCCAAGAAAGGTGTCTATGGACCGTTCTTCTTTGAAGAGGCAACTATCACTGGTGAATCCTATCTCAACATGCTGGAAGACTGGTTAATGGCTCAGTTGGAACAAGCAGAATCTGATGACTTCATTTTTCAACAAGATGGTGCACCACCACACTGGAGTCTTAGAGTAAGGCAGTTTCTTAACACAAGGCTGCCTGGTAGATGGATTGGGAGATCTGGGCGAGGTGATGACGTTCTCATGCCCTGGCCTCCTAGGTCTCCAGATCTTACCCCGTGTGACTTTTTCCTTTGGGGCTTTGTCAAGCAACAAGTCTATGTGCCGCCCCTTCCAAGAGATATTGACGAACTAAAGGCTCGAGTAACGGCAGTTGTGGGAACCATTGACGTCAAGATGCTGGAACGCGTTTGGCAGGAAATGGACTATCGACTAGATGTCTGCCGTGTGACGAATGATGCTCATATTGAGCAACTTTGAAGATTCCCCACAAAACTTGAAACTTTAACCTTTCCAACGGTACCAATTTCATTTTTCAACTCCTAATAGTTTTTGAGTTATTAAAAATCGTTATGTTCCCAAGACGTTTGAAACACCCTGTATATATATATATATATATATATATATATATATATATATATATATATATATATATGTGTGTGTGTGTGTGTATAGATAGAGAGACAGACAAAGAGGGGAGAGGGGAGAGGGAGAGAAAGCGAGATATGCTATCACTTTGCTTGATAAGGCACTTTATTCATTTACTTAGATTTTTGTTAAACAAACGAAACCCGCCAGAAATTCCTAAAAAGGTCTTAACCCAATGAAATGCAAGTCAATTTTTAATACATTTATTGAATCAGATTAAGTATTTTTCTAAAATTAAAAAAAATTGATTGATAAAAATGCTATGCTTTTACGACTCGTAGCCTATCCGTTAATTTATGTATAAAAAAATATCTTCGGATTAATATTGATTCAGTGTCAACATTACAGATTATAACAACATTTTAAGCGATTTGTTTAATCTTGAGGGTTCAGTTTTACATATAAATTTAACCTAAAATTACTCGCCGGAGGTAGTGGTGTTCAAGTGGATGCAGTGTTGAAGTTCGAATCATGCGGGATTCATAGCATCACTTTTCTATTGATTGTGGCAACCCTATCGTTGTCCCTCCAGTAAGTACCGTATTATAGAAAGAATCGGGGAAACCAATGGCAACAACAGAATCGAACCGGTCAAAATTCGTACCATGCTGATTCATAAGAATTTACATGCCCCCCCCCCTTGAAGCCATACTGACGACTTGTGAACATTTTAAAAGGTACGAGAAGTGCTGTAGACGTTGGCCAAAAGTTGATTTTATGTCCAGAATGAAAAAAACAACAACGTGAAATTGATATGTCAGAAGAGTCACATAACAAAGAAAACAAGAATATAAGTCAGTCGTGAGATTGAATATTTTAACCTGACAACGTAAGAATGGGTCAACATCTAATCTAGGCCTTACTTCCCTATACTGTATGAAGTATCCCCGAAGTTATGCAGTGGAAACGTTTATAACTAAAAAAAACTACAGACTACAACATTGTCGTTTTAAAGTCCAATGTTAATAAATATGTCATGTTGTCCTGTGAAATTATAATAGTTCTCAATCCATTTACAGTCTGTTCAATCATACAATTAAACATCTCACTAACCCTTATCCTCAAGTGGCTTTTTGCTTTGATAAGTGATGACCCATGAGTATATATAAAGACTATTTATATGATCAAGCTGGAATTTTGCAATTGAAATTCCGTTAAAATTTCGACCTTGATGGGCCAAGTAGCGAGTTCCTACAATGAACACACCCGAAATTATCGTCAAAAGTGTAACTGTCATCTTTCCGTTATCTTGACCGTGACCCTTGACCTAGATATCCCCAAATTAAATCACTTCTAAGTTAGACCATGACCAATATTTTGACTAAGTTTGGTGACTATTGGTCACGCGATGTGGACGCTAGGCAAACACACATGAAGAGAAACTAGCTTGAAACAATGACAGCCTTAGTAATAAAACCAAATACACTGGTGAAACGTAGTTTAGAGAAAATTTTTTCGAGAACATTTCTAGAACATCGTATAGAGTAAAATTGTTATTTCTTTGTGAGTAAATATTAAAAAAATATGCTAATTATTATGAAATCGAAAACATTTAAAAATGATTAAAATATTAATTTGCTTGTCAACATAAGTTGTAAGTTAAATGCATCACTCCAACTTCACTTAATATATTATTTGACTACGACTAAAATTATAATTATTTATTTTTTAATGACTTCTTTATCGATTTTTGTGGAAATGTGAAATAATATTTATATTAATTAAGTGAAAGATTAATATTTACAATAAACTAAAGTTTATGATACTTATGTAAACCAGAGAGTTTGTAACGTGACTATTCTCTGTACTTATATTTCAATGTAAAATTTACTTAATTTAAGCATTTAACTAAATAGGCAAGTAGATAATAATTATTTTTAAGTTTTATTATTTTTTAAAAAGATTAATCCATGAAATTATTTTAAATATGTAGTAAAATACAAGCAAACTTTTAGAAATCAAAAATAATATTTGTTAAATATTTACTAACGTGAGATCTGTAAACTTGATATATGACTTATACATCCCATTACACACGGGAACCATTATTTCGTTGTATATATGAATTGAATTCGATATTAAAAGTATGTAGATTAGGTAGACTGTGTAAATAATATAGGAAATTATTTCTTGATTGATAATTTAAAATTAAAATCACCTGAAATAAGATGTGAAAAGCTTAAGGATAACTGTGTAGTTTCAGTTACAGAAAAGACAGACACATAATCTCCATTATATAAAGATATATTTAAATTATTGAAAAAGTTAAAATCTTTTTAACTCCTTTATAACACTGTATTGTAATTATAGTAACAAAAATCGCTCGTAAGATTCTATCCTAGAAATTTTCTTTTTAATCTTGTCACGGGTTTTGTTATAAAATCTCGTCTTTGCTAATCATGACCATCAGTGTCCGATGCGTATGAAGACCCAAACACCCAAAATGGCAACTTAATAACACCATTTGATTCCTAGTAAAATTTTAGTCAAAAAATGATATGGTATAAAGCCTTGTTTTCAAATGCACCCCGCAGAGAAGGCGAAACCAATGTAAATATAGCATTGATATGCAGCCAAACTCTCCTCAGTTGGCATTCGTTATCGAATAATATTTTTTCTCAAAGAGAATATGAATCGATGGTCAGAACGAATGTACCTTGCGACCTTTATCAGCCCGAAATATTGATCGACACATCAGTTCTCAGATTAATTCGTCACAGTAGGTAAGGTTTGAAACGCTCCCAAGTGTAAAGCACACGGTGCGAACCAAACCCAAAACGATTTTGCTAAGTAAATCTGTTCGATTGTTTACACAGTGAGAATGAACATAGAATATATTATTGATATACTTCGATATTTTGATATGTGCTAATATAAAGTATTTCCATAAAGACATTAAATGTTCTCCTAATATTTAAAAAACGAAATGACGACCGTTTTATATTGAACACTAGTGCATTTTAACGTCCTTTTCATTTGTACTGAATAATACTAGTAAAATACGTTAAGGTAGATTTCGTTGGAATACACCATTTTATCATCTCTGTTTATGATTCTATTCGAAGATAAACTGTTTTTAAGATATTTTCAAATAATTAAATAGTATAAAGCTTTATTGATCCTTGTGTGTTCTGCTGTCTTAGATTCGATCTGTTCCAAATTCCGAGATGTAGCCTTTTCACATTGGTTCGAAGTTCGCTACGTCCAGTCACACGATGGTAACTATATATATATATATGATTATTTTTATTTACACAGACATGTACAAAATCTGCGACACTGGCATGTCGATGTTATCGATCAACAACTGTTATAAACTGAGATCTCATCAGGCAGAGTAAAAATCCGATCTTAACCGATTTTAACTCTTCCTGATGAGATCTCAGTTTATAACAGCTGATGATCGATAATATCAACATGCCAATGTCGCAGACTTTGTACATGTCTGTGTAAATAAAAATAATCATATATAAAAGCTGTATTTGATATTGAGCACTTTTTATAAGCCCAGTTCTTTGGATTACTATCCCGTGGATGTTTACCTTGCCTGGATTATATATTTATATATATATATATATATATACACACACACACACACACACACACATATATATATATATATATATATATATATAAATCAATTTTAAGTAAATAATATTAAATTATTTTTACCTACAAATGCCAGCGTTTCAAGCTTTCGCGCTCATCAGTGTAGGGAATAATAATCTCAGACGGTCGCGAGGTTCGAACCCCTGCTACATAATCAACTTAGACTACAAAATCAATTAAATGGACTTATAACAATATTAATTTTAAGTAAATAATATGAAATTATTTTTTATCTAGATGCGCCAGCGTTTGAAGCTTTCGCTTTTTAAATTTGTGTAAATTATGTATAGCATAAATGGTCATGCAAAAATGTTTGTAAATAAAATGTTTTTAATGGACGAGGATATATATATATATATATATATATATATATATATATATATATATATATATATATATATATATATATATATATATATATATTGTTATCCAGGTCCAACTACCCTAAATTACAACAAAGCCCTCGGCGAAAGCAGTTATAGAGAAGAAATATCTTACAAACTGACCCAACCTACCAAACAACACAAACACAATAGGAAAATAAATATAATCTGGTTCATCCCTTATTCCCCAGTGTCAAATATAACATAGGTAAACAATTCCTCATATAAATAGATAAACACTTTCTACCATCTAATAAGTTTCATAAACTCACGAATAGAAATACACTCAAAACGAGTTATTCTTGTTATTACTCCGCAGGTTCCTTTTTAGCCTCTAAAGCTACAGCTCTAATCAATCCCCCACCCCTGCTGCTCATGTAGAAGAGGAGAAATCTTCTTCACTAGGAGGAGGTAGCACAATTAGATACATAGTATATGAAACCCAATCATATCCGGTGTAAACTCCAAGAAATAAGAAATTTACATCGGAATAACTCAAGGAACTTTCAAAGAGAGGCTTTACGCCCACACTAATACTTTAAAATGTCCCGGAAAGAAAGATAACACATCCCTAGCAACCACCATATGGGAGCTCAAGAAGTCAAGTACCCCATATGAAAATAAATGGAGGATCATCTTATAGCCCTACACCGAGGAATTGCCCACTATGCACCACTGAAAAATTCAGGATCCTACAGGCAATCAATAACCCTTCCATAATCTATATGAACCCCAAAACTGAGGTCTTCAAACAATGTGCCCACAGAACAAATTTCTACTAGCCAAATGGACTAACAACGAACATACATAACTCACTGATAGTCTCTCCCATACATAAGTCTAAATAACTTCACATCGTATATATTATACTGTATTTATCACCTCCACATCTTCCATACCAACCAAAATAGAACTTAGAATTGCACTCTCGTAATGTTTATATATCACAAATAATAATAAAAAATTAGATACCTCATCATATTCAAACATTTTTTAAACATTTAAATATATTAAATATACTTACTAGTTAAATACCTAGAAGTATATTCATTGAATACCTTAAATAAAACGAAAAATATATATGAACAAGATCTAAACCTTACCGATTCACACAGACCCTCCGATAAACTCATAAACTTTATTAGATATAAGCTAACAGAGTTAATCAAACACAAGTATCTCACCCGAACCAATACAGACACCACACATGACAATAGCAAGCTTATATTGCCCCATCCACTTATTTTGATATCCCTTAGGAAACCTTTTTACTGATAAAAATACCCCTCCATTAACACCACACACCCACATAGCTAATAAACTAGAATTATCACAATAGTTTTACACTCAAATATAAGTACTATCCCAACATTATGAAACGTAATATAAATATAGCATTTAAATCCTTTAATAACAGGTATACAATCCCAGCGAAAATCTAACCACCTCACTGACAAATAAACTACAACACACAGTATCACCCCTAAATATGAATGCATAATTGAAGCAGAGAAACATACAATACCCATTATAAACAATTAATTTATTCTAAATAATACTCAGTTACGATTAAGACCCATATAAACATACATATTGATTCGGTGCTTTTTCCAAAAGGGACGCTTGAGTGAAGTCGCCAGAAGACGTTACGGTGATGTTTTAGCTCCATTCTTCGAGTTGTTTTCATTTTGTGAGTTGCTGATGATTTGAATTGGGCTCTAACGACCTTTTTAACAAAAATAAAAGGTCAGCCTATGTTTTGCTATATTTGTAATTAAAGGAACACGGTAAGATTATATTTAATTCCCAGACATGAAAAAGAGTTTAAAGTCGAAATAATTATTGTCTGGTATGGTGTAAGTTTATGTTATTGCTTATATATATATATAAATAAATAAATAAATATATATATATATATATATATATATATATATATATATGTATATATATATAATTATTTACTTATCACTAAAAATGGCATTAATAATATCATTTATTTCTTACTATATGTTAGTGATATTGGGTTTATAAATAAACATGCGCGCAGACTACTAGTAATGTATGTCTATATGCGTGGAATTAAAATAATGTTTCATTTTACTTCAGTCGAAGTTCTCAGAAATCAAGGGGCCCGTCCTGGGGTAAATACTAGATCTCCATATGAGATACATAGGTATTCGCCTGTTCCAATAAAGTACTACTTTAGCTTTTAAGCGTTGAGTTAGTAAAAAAGTCAAGAACATTAATTTCCTCTCCCAAATTGACCAGTTGATTATGTTATAGTATATCTTTCTTTTGGTCTCTTGATCTTACCGGATTCCAGGACAAGAATTCATCTCGTCTGGTGAAGTATCCAGTTAAGATCTGTTACTTGAGGTAACATCGCTAAAGGAAGGTGCACCATTTCTCATATAAGCTGGTACATAGCCAAACCGAGGAGATCTTATTTGGGCTTCGAATACTATGTTACTTTGAATATTTGGTCAGGGTTTACTTGTAGGGTAAAGTATTCTCATGCCAGGTTTCCTAACAAACTCTTTTACAGACAGACCGAAGACAATCGAGGATGGTGTTTAGTAGGTAATTGAAACTCCCTATTTTTCTTCGGGGAGGGTAGATTCTTGGATCTTATCAGCTAGAATCTCATTGGATGTTTTGCTCCACTTTTCAAACTTTGAGTTGTGGTAGAAAAACAATAGCACCTTATTTTGTGCAACAGTCCATGGTTGGGCTTTTAAGCCTCTTATGTTTCTTTTTGTTGTTGCTGTATTTGATGGAGATAGGGGTCCAGGACCTTTTGTCTCAAGGCCTGATGGCTGACTCTGGTTGGCCTCTGTATTGGCTGGAGCACCATTTCCAGAGGCAGGAAGGTTTACACCATTGCTTACATCTTCCCGCCTGGTGTATGGACGGGTTGATGGGCCCTTTTTATCCTGGGTGCCGGCCTGCCAGAATTTATTTTTGTTTTTATTCATATTTTTTTATTATTCATTTCCTCATTGTCAACGGCTTCTAATTAGTTATTCGAAGCTGCTCTCAATTCGGGAGACGTGCTGGATGGCTTGAGGAGACAGCACACGATTTAAAAAAATATTTGGTCAGGGGTTAATTCAAGTAAAAAGTATCCTCATGTCAGAGTCTCTGACAAACCCCTGTACAGAGAGACCGAAGACACCCAAGGGTGGTGTCTAGTAGGCATGTGCGGATATGTGATTTGATAGAAGATTAGGTTTGTATGACAAACGACTTTGCGTGTATATATGGATGTCGATGATAAGGAAAAACTTGATGTATGAATATATATGGTTATTCCCATTCAAGAAGGTAATGATTGAGTGATCATATGTTTCTAGAATCGCCATTGGTGGAGAGGAAATGTAAACTACCACAGATTTGGATGTCATAATTCACCGTCTGGATTTGATCTGATCCTAAATTCGTTGGTAGTGACTTAACGGCCCCGTCTATCCTAAGTATACATTTTAACACATTTCGCTTTCTCCAAATGCACTCAAAACACAAAAAGTTAATCGAAATAGCATGAATATATACACGTTTTAAAACATAATAAAAAATCAACTGTTATTATTAAATTTAAAAAATGCACACATGTTATATGACCATATATTTGAACATTATTTCATTCGCATCTCCGCCTAAACACAAAGAACTTGGCCCGAGGAAGCTGAGCCGATTTTTAGCTGGAGTGGAAACATATCTGCACATGTTTAGCCAAAATGTTTGTATAAATATAAATTTATATTAAATAAATATGCAGCTCTACTTGCTATTGAGCACCATTATATAAATAAAATAAGAATTCATTGAGAAAAAAAAAACCCAGAATTTATATATGGAAAATTTGGGAACCTTTTGGTTAAACATAAACATTTCGAAATGATGAAATCGTTTAAAATCATTGAAATCTCTTAAAAATTAATTAATTTTCAGAATGTTATTTTTACAATTCAACTTTCACAAAAATAGGAGGTATCTGAATGTTCACCACCCGTTTCTATCCAATTTGCATAAACTAAATATAGCCAAAGTTTGGACTCTTGCTGTTTTACCAGAATTTATCATTTTTTAGCTAATTAGTTTATCAGTGAATCCTGTACTGAGAGACGTAAACATATACCTGTCTTTATATATATATATATATATATATATATATATATATATATATATATATATATATATATATATATATATATATAATATCATACAATTATGCTCTGATTAGCGATCCATACCGGCGATTTATGGGGTAGTAGGCTTTTTGACGCTACCCCTTCATTGGGAGCGGAATATTGAAGTATCTCCTTAACTAATTAACGGATCATTATCAATCTTGGAATATATATTCTAGGAAACACGTGAGTAACAGAGGCACATTATTCCTTTATGAACTCTAACAGTAGAAAGGGTGCATGTATATAAAGTTACGTATGTGTAATGTTGATATATATATATATATGTATGTATATATATATATATATATATATATATATATATATATATATATATATATATATATATATATATATATATTAGGGGAGGTCGATTTTGAAACTGTAAATTATCGCACTCGAAGAAAGTTGCCAAATAATGTCAAAAGTTACCACAAGAAATATTTTTCTTCAAAACTTTGTATTTATTTGAGCATTGCAACTTTAAGATCAAATAAATCGAGATTTTTTCTCACAGCCTAGATTTCACCGGCAGATGTGTCGCCTTAAATTAAACCCGGGTTTAAACAAAAAAGTAATACATTACTTAATAATAAATATTTTAAAGTTTATTATTCCTTTTCTTAAGAAATTAAATGTACATATTCAAATTAAAAAGGAATAAAACACTATAATATTTAATGTTATATATAAATAATTATTTATTTACATAGGCGTTTTATTTATTGGATATTTTTTATGGTATTAACCGGTTGAAAATTCAACGAGCGAATTTGAATTCACGTGTTGATTCTGTGTTTACAAATGTAATTATCACAAATATATATTGAATTGTCGAGCGCTGGCTTATCTAATCCCACTTCCCCGACCTTTTGTCACACCTTACCTTGTGGGAGTTAGATAAATAAAAACTAGTTCAGCCAGGGTTTTTTAACCTACCAAATAAACCGGTATCGTCCTGGCTTTTGGGTCTGGATTCACGCCCTCTATTGGGGCTTGTCCGTCCTGTGCAGTTCTAGGAGGTGCACCTCCCAGGTTTTGCCTTCCCTCTTTGGGGAGGAGTAAGTTTATTGCTTACTGTCTGAGACGGCCCTACCGGGGAATGCCGACGGAACTGCCCAGGCAATTTTTAAATGGCCAGAGTGCTCACCTCTCGAGCACTGGCTTTCTCATCCCACTTTCCTCTGTCAATCTTACCTTGTTGGAGATAGATAAATAAAATCTAGTTCAGCCAGGGGATTTTACCCCACCAAATAAATCGGTATCGTCCGGGCCTTTGGGTCTGGATTTACGCCGGTCTATTGGGGCTTGTCCGTCCTGTGCAATTCTAGGAGTTGCACCCTCCCAGGCTTTGTATTCCCTCTTTGGGGAGGAGTAAGTTTATTGCTAACTGTCTGAGACGCCCCTACAGGGGAATGCCGACGGGGCTGCCCAGTCAATTTTTTAATGGCCAGAGTGCTCACCTCTATAGCGCAGGCTTATCTAATCCCACTTTCATGACCTTGTGTCACATCTTACCTTGTTGGAGGTAGACAAATAAAACTATTTCAGCCAGGGGTTTTTATCCCACCTAAAATATTATATGTATTGGAGTTGATAGGAGAATGGATAAGGACACATTGATGTATAAGGAAATTGTGGATGAAAATAGACAGAGAATTATGAAAACAACTAAGGGACCAGAACACCATTTAACTTTTACAAAAGAAACACCATGTGAAAGTAAATATCTGACACAGAGTTCTTCCTAATAGTGGTGCAACAGGTGCTGTTCATGCAGATCAAGTGGTGGATGTTTTGCATGAATTCCACAGTGAGAACAGTATCAAGGCTATACTTGTTGACAACACTAATACCAACACAGGTTGCGAAGGTGGAATGGTTGCAATTTTAGAAAAAAAACTTTTTAAAAATCTTCACACAATTGGTTGCTCTTTGCATCATAATGAACTACCTTTCAGAGCCCTTTTTAAAAACATAGATGGTTGCGCAAAGGGCCCTACACCATTCAGTGGCCCTCTGGGGAAATTATGCTCAAATGATTGCCATGATTTACCACAAATATCATTTTCCACTATTAGCAATCCTCTAGAGTTAATTTTTAAAATTGATGAAATACATGATCTTAGTTCTGACCAAAGACTCCTTTATGAATACACAGTAGGTATTTCTAGAGGTAAGGTTGACTCTAGATATACCTCCTGGAAAATTGGTCCTTTAAACCAAGCAAGATGGTTAACTTTGGCCATCAGGCTCATGTGTTTATGGACTCGTGGTGCATACCAACAAAGGCACACGACAAAACTACACTATGTAGTAAATTTTATTGTAAATGTGTATGCCACTTCTTGGTTTGAAATTAAAAGAAATAGTAAATTCCACAATCAGCAAGTGCACATTTTTAATATGACCCAGAGGATTAAGGAGCAGCCTCAGGAAATCCAAGATATCACATTTAGAAATATACAAGGTAATACATTTTGTTTACTGCCTGAAAACTTTCTATATTCCATGGTTAAATCTGAAGAGATTGAAGTAAGAGAAGAAGCTTTAAAAAGAATTTTGGCCATTAGGTAAGTAATATTTATTCATATATTTCTGACTCAATTATTTATTCCAATTTATAGAATGATTTTTAAAGATTTTATCTAATTTCACCATAATTATTAAAGCAGTACAGATTGGATTTTTTTAATAATTCAATTAATTAATGTGTTCTTTCAGGAGTGAGGAGTCAACCAGAAAAAGATTAAAAAGAATACCACCTATTAAATTTAATGCCACACATTGGACACAATTAATAGATTTAAAATTATGCTGCATTTTTGGCATTCTCAGGGCGTGGAACGGGCAGTTAAGTTAATAACAGAAGCTTCACGAACTGTATATGGTTTTGAAGCAAGGCATCAACACATTACAGCCAAAGTTTTGAGTCAGAAATTGAGACCAGCATTTTTGTCTAAGGGGTCTTATATGGAGCAATTTGACTCTCAATATTAAGCTCCATTAAAATAGTGTTAGGTTTTTCCTTTTTTCTTTGCTTGTTATATTTTCACTTATAACAGAAAAAAATCATTTTTTTAGGTATTCAAATATTACTGTTTAATTCATAACGTTAAAAGGTAGTTTACAAAAGCAGATACTGAAAATGAGGGGGGGGGCAAATTTTCAATTTGAAGATTTCTTTAATTAATATCATTTTTATAAAATAAAAGGACATTCGCTGATTTTAAATGCACAAATTATTTGGTTTTAACACCAGTATTCAAGCAAATCTTGCAAAAACGAGGAATTTTCAGTATATTCTTGTCTACGATCTTTGATACCAAACGCTCAAAAAACCGCTGAAGTTTTTGATCTAATTTTTTGCATGAGTATTTAATAGGTCTATATACAACTTTCGGTACGTGCCTTTTTTTAATATTTAAAAAAAAGTGTAAAATCGACCTACCCTAATATATATATATAGCTACTATTGAAAGGAACATTACATTGAAGCTACGATAAAAGCTGTGTTAACAGTACTCACTACAGAGCCCAGTCTAGATTATTATTATTTTTTTTTTGGGGGGGGAAGCGACAAATAATTCCATAAATATTTGTTTTTATTTACATACGTATACGTTTCACACTTACGGGAAGCGTAAGTGTAGAAAAGAATTGTTCATAACAGTCGCCGGACTCGAACCCTGGAGCACGAGTTATATTTCAAACTTTAATTCCAACGTCGTAGGCCACACAACCGTTGTCAATAACCCGGTAAATCAGCGAGAGTTTAATCCTATTTAAAAACAGTTGTCGTAAAGTGTTCTACTATTTAAAGGAAAATTATATTGAAGCCACGATAATAGCTGTGTTAATACTACTCACCATATATATATATATATATATATATATATATATATATATATATATATATATATATATATATATATATATATATATATATATATATATATATATCAACATTACACATACGTAACTTTATATACATGCACCCTTTCTACTGTTAGAGTTCATAAAGGAATAATGTGCCTCTGTTACTCACGTGTTTCCTAGAATATATATTCCAAGATTGATAATGATCCGTTAATTAGTTAAGGAGATACTTCAATATTCCGCTCCCAATGAATGGGTAGCGTCAAAAAGCCTACTACCCCATAAACCGCCGGTATGGATCGCTAATCAGAGCATAATTGTTTGATATTATATATATATATATATATATATATATATGTATATATATATATATATATATATATATATATATATATATATATATATATATATATATATATATATAAAGACAGGTATATGTTTACATTTCTCTGTACAGGATTCACTGATAAACTAATTAGCTAAAAAATGATAAATTCTGGTAAAACAGCAAGAGTCCAAACTTTGGCTATATTTAGTTTATGTAAAGTGGATAGAAACGGGTGGTGAACATTCAGATACCTCCTATTTTTGTGAAAGTTGAATTGTAAAAATAACATTCTGAAAATTAATTAATTTTTAAGAGATTTCAATGATTTTAAACGATTTCATCATTTCGAAATGTTTATGTTTAACCAAAAGGTTCCCAAATTTTCTAAATATTTTTTATATGATATAAAATTGACTGTTACCAATCGTAAACGACCGAAATCGACTGCGATTTCATAATTTGTGATTGTAAATAGATGCTTTATTTCTTATTGGTGATTAGCATTTACTAGTATTCGCTTGACAATGACAAATGTATGGGAGCACGTAACAATAATATTAATAATAATAATAATAAAAGAATTTTCTATCAAGAAATTCCACAACTTAAAAATAATTCAAGAAGTTTTCCTAAAACTCTATCACATAAACAATAGGAAATATTTAAAAAAATCGTTGAAAACTGATAACTTTGACTAGGAACAAATTGTAGTATGTGTTCTGATGCTACACTTTGACTAATCTGTCCTCTGTCAGTGAAGAAGTACTTCAAGATTGAAGCAATCTTTAACTTTGCTCCAGTCCAGAGTGCCCTTTTATGTGGAGCTAAATTATTCCCACATCAAAAACCGACCTTGTATCTTACTTTGCCCTCGTGGGGAGGAAAGTAAATAGGAACAACAACATAATGAGCAAGGAAAGTATTTTCTGACAGTTACATATTTAAAATATCACATCAGATTGTTCATTTCTGTGGAGACTTTCAATAACCAAGCCCCAAGAGTAGAAAAAAAGAAGGATCTTCGTACTTATTTATCGAGATAAAGATGAGTATTTTCCCCAATTTGATATAAATAAACTAATTGTCTTTTAAACAACTTCCTATAAATATAACTTTACTTTGGGGAGATTTAAAAACACAATGAATGAAAACAATTAAAATCGGATCTTCGGAATTATTTAAAGTAAGCATAAAGTGATGACATGTCACGATTCTATTGTTTCCTTGGGAGCCCCTAATATAAAAGCACATAAAAACAATTGTTTCTTGCGCAGAACATAAAGAAATAAACAAATAAATACATAAAAACAACAAATTAGTAAAAACAATAAATGTACAGAAATAAATATCATATTCAATAACACGTTAGTTTTCTTCTCCCGCCAAAACTACTGAGCAAAAAAAAAAAGTAAACAAACCCTTAAAGAACAACAACATAGCGAAAAAAAAAAAAGTTCTGAAGACGAAAACTAAGATCTAAAGTGCCTGAGATTGTCTAAAAAAGAACTCTGAAATACATTACTCCATGAACTACCATGCAAGCCCCAAAACTCACCTATCGAGTCGAGACCACGATTAAAAAGATAATGAAAAGAGAAAATTGCGTTGTCTTTAATTAGACATGTATTTATAACGATTTGCTATATATATATATATATATATATATATATATATATATATATATATATAAGTATATACACATATATATGTATATATACATACATATACACACGCATATATATACACATATACAAACACACACCCACGCATATATAAGCAACTGTGCCTATTTGCCTGAGTAAGAAACTGTACATAGAGTCAATTTAAGCAATAAAAATACTGGGCTTCCGTTTTCCTTTAAATTATTCAAAATAATTACCCAAACTGAATTCTCGTTTTCGTTTTTCCTAAATAAATTCCCACTCCTCGGGTGGTGAGCCATTATTTTTGTTTTATCTTCTTCTTTGGTAAGCAGCATTTATGTCTTCTCGCTGACAACTCAATAAATGAGCCACAACAATAATCACACCTCCGATGACAACACGCGAATTCCCTCCGTCGGAATTTCGTTATTTATTTCCTTTTTAACGCCCCCCCCCGGGCAATTCGCGGAAACGAACACACGCTTCTCTATCGAATAAATACTCGTCGACCTCTGCACATTCTATCAATAATGACAGGTAACGGAGTCTGCCGCTGACGATGCAATCGTTCGTGCCGGGTTCAAGTCATCCTCGATCCGTCGTGATCTTTTACGCCCTTATACATCGAAACAACAATGCTCCTCCAGTTATCATGGTCTCCGTTCAATCTTGAGAGACAATGGATACCCCCTGTAACAGTTGCTGCATGTGTAACGGTGAAGCACGGGTTGCGCTATCTCAACCACATCTCTCGTGAAACTGCACTGCTTGATTCCAGTGGAAAGGAAAACTCCAGGACAAGCGGGAACAATGCTGAGATAAGCGGAGAGCACATACATAACTTGGTATTCTCAAATGGTCACCCATTTAGTACTGGCCAGGCTCAACGTCGCTTAACTTCGGGGATTTAACGGGAACCGGTGTGTCAACGTGATTATGCCGAACATAAAGAAAAAAAGAAGAAAGCAAAATAACATGCATGCTGTTATAATCCTTGCTCAATTAGTCTTATGCAATGAATAGTTTACAATAGCTAGCTGCTTCTGCATGAACGCGAAAAGCTTGGTATGCCGTAAAACGTAACAAATTAAACATATATAATAGCAGGGGTGCCCGGTGTCACCCGGGATCAACATTTCTATAAATTACGTCGATGACTGGAAAAAAAGTAAAATAAAAAAATGCGCTTAATATTGTAATTTGAAATAGCGAACTTCGATTATTGACAAAAATCAAAGTAAAAATTAACTGCCACGCGCTAAGCCAAAGCGTCAAGGCTGCAAGTTTAGAGTATTCGCTGCGTTTATATATATATATATATATATATATATATATATATATATATATATATATATATATATATATATATATATATATATATATATATATATTAATACATATATATATATACATATATATATATATACATATATATACATATATATATATATATATATATATATACATATATATACATATATATATATATATATATATATATATATATATATATATATATATATATATATACATTGTTACAAATGTAGGGAGATCTATCGAGATTAAGAATAGGAAACTGCGAAATACATCGGTAGTATGTATACATATATATATATTTATATATATATATATATAGGGTTCATCTTTACATATTTGTACATGACGAGATCCGAGAAACAACTTCAGCAGGCAGGTTGGACCTTGTGGGGTCATGTCTATTTTTAGCCGACACGGCCGAGAAGAACAAGAGAGGGCGAGGGAGAAGAAAAAGGAATTTAACTGCCGGCGAGGAAGGATGAGTCACCGGGTTAAGACGGTAACACTTTGAGGACAGTTGCACGAGAGAAAGGAGTGAGTGAACAGCCGTCGACAAGCAAAGACGTGCGACTACAGTGTCGCAAGAAAGGCAGGGACCTTTTGAAAATGGGATTGTAGCCCCGTGCGAAGACACCCGAAAGACGAAGAGATGCCTCTTTCGAGATATTGTCAGATACCCATACGAAAGCCGGGAGAAATACAGAATACATAATGAACGACCCGGAATTGCTTTCCCGAAGAAAATGCGTGAACCTCAGTGAGAGATAAAACCCGCTGTTGTGAAATCCTTGAAATACACGGTAACGAAAATAACTTGAATATCTCTCCCCGGACATTCCCCCCCCCCAGGGCTATCTTATACATGTATACTTTTATGTGAAAGATGAATCCTGTTGCTATAGGACTATAATAGACAAGTCGCCCCCCTTTTATTAATAGACTTTTTTTTTCATGTTTTCTTTTGTTTTGTTTTTATAGATATATTTACCCCTTTTAGGATATTGTTTCGATTAAATAAATGAATACAAATTTAACCCTAATGTCTTTTGTCGTTCTTCGCATCTTTTGTTTTGTTTCCTGATGGTATCTTATATTGGAGAAATCCCCATCCCATATCATTTAAAACGTTTTATTTGAACCCTGGGATATTACGAGCCACTCCGGACGACTTTTTTTTATTTTCCTTTTTTTTATCATTGTCACGTATTGTCATTCGGTGGTCCCGACCGGCAGCATTTGTGACAACATATATATATATATATATATATATATATATATATATATATATATATATATATATAAACCGTTCATGTTATTTTTCTTTCTTCTTTTTTTCTTTCTTTCTTTCAAGTCGAAAGTAGGTCAGGGGCAAGAGAAAGAGAGAGAGAGAGAGGAGAGTGAGAGAGAGAGAGAGAGAGTGTGTGTGAGAGAGATATTGGTCTCATTTGGGATGGACTACACAGCCAGCAAACTGATTGGCCTTTTGGCTAAGATCAAAGTGTAGTATCTGTTTCGATGGATACTGCACCCCATAGACTGGTATTGTCTTGGCTTTCGGGGCTTGATTTACGCCGGTCTATGGGTCTGTCCTGTGCAGTTCTAGGAGGTATACTCTCCCAGGCTTCGCCCCCCCCCCTCTTTGGGGGTGGAGTAAGTTTATTGCTTACTGCCTGGGAGCGTTTCCAGATATTCCATAGATAACAAGCTTGTAAGCTATCGCCCTAGAAACAAAGCCCCCGTAGATAGATTGACTGATCCTTAGCGATATCACAGTCAGCACGTCATCTGTTTATCTTGCAGGATGAAACTTTTGTAGTTCATATTGTTGGGCACCTTTTAAAATTGCCCCCCATTCCTGCCATTCCCTTGCATATCATAATAATAATAATAATAATAATAATAATAATAATAATAATAATAATAATGTATTTAATATAAAACGTCCTGCATATAACCACAATCCACCCCAGCTATCGGTATAACAACTTGTATTCAATCAATCGTTTATGACGAATCCGTTACAATTCCGTATTTTCCGACTTTAAATAATCAAGAAGAAGGTTGATATGCCGTTAACTAGAAGCAGCGAACGAAATTTAAATTAATTTTAAGTGGTTTCCACTACGGAAAGAATTTGATTTGAAAATTTATCAAACTTGACATCGTTCTCCACAGACAAGGATATGAAAATACGAACATAGATAGATAGATACATATATATATATATATATATATATATATATATATATATATATATATATATATATATATATATAGATGTCATTCTTTTGACGCGTGCTTACAGATACGATTGAAAGATAGACACATCGAAAGATATATAGATAGATAGCAAGATATATATATATTTATATATATATATATATAGAGAGAGATAGATAGATAGATAGAGAGAAATATATATATATATATATATATATATATATATATATAGACATAGATAGATAGATAGATAGATAGATAGATAGATAGATGGCTGGCTGGCATTCTTTTGAGGCGTGCTTACGGATAAGATACGTAAAGTAATTCTACAAAAATTGCTTTTTATTCTTGTCTTTGTTTTGAAAACGAAGTTTACTCGTTGATATTAATTATTTCGGAAGTTTAAACGACTGTCTAAAGTTAATGGTTTTAAATCACGCAGTAAAACTAAAATTAAAACCAGAATATTGATTTTTAAAAACTACATAAAGGAATGCGTTTTTTATTTATTTTATCGGCGGTAAAAACAAAGGAATTTGATCATGCGATCCACATTCTATCTCTATTTCGATCTGTGATTCATGATTCCAAAAAATGTATCATCATTTATTCAGTAAAAATAATACAAATTCTTTATCCATCATAATCCTTACCAAGGTTGATTGCTATTCATTATCTCTATCTCCCTCCCTCCCCTCTCTATCTATCTATCTATCTATCTATCTATCTATCTATCTATCTATATATATATCTATTCATGCTCATCCGTTCATATACATGTTTCTACCAATCTATATATCTTGATTCATCGGTAATATCTATCTATCTATCTATCTATCTATCTATCTATCTATCTATCTATCTATCTATCTATCTATCTATCTATATATATATATATCACGTCAGACCAACAAGACGTTTCTTCGATAAACAAAACTATAAGTTTGTCTATTTAAAAAAAAAAAAAATCTTTGAAAATGGAGTGTTTCTCCGAAATATATAAGATAACAGTAAAATAAAATCTATCTTGCATTGTAAGGGCTTTCTATTGACACTTATTACCTATCACTAATGCTTAAAAGAAAAAGAACGAACATAATTTGAATTTAACTCCCAGCATGCCCGGTGCTTCAGTTCTTTCTACCTACAACCGCGAATTCCATCACAGAGCGGATAAATACGTCAGACCAACAAGACGTTTCTTCGATGAACAACACTATAAGTTTGTTTATTTAAAAAAAGAAAATATATCTTTGAAAATGGAGTGTTTCTCCGAAATATATAAGATAACAGTAAAAAAAAAACTATCTTGCATTGTAAGGGCTTTCTATTGACACTTATTACCTATCACCAATGCTTAAAAAAAAGAACGAAAATAATTTGAATATATATATATATATATATATATATATATATATAATCGCGATCCGTTCATATATATGCTAACTTATATGTCTATATCTGTTCGTCGATTAAAATCTATCTATCTATCTATCTATCTATCTATCTATCTATCTATCTATCTATCTATCTATCTATCTATCTATCTATCTATCTATCTATCTCCGTACATTCATATTGTCCAACCGTTTACGTATATGTCTGTCTGAAGCCGAAACTCTACTATTACTTTTATTAATTACATAATTATACTATATTTTAATGCTGAATTCCGTTTAGTATACTATTTCAGACTGATGTACTATCTTTCAAAGCTAAATTTAAAGAGCAGGATAGTGTAGTATCTGCTCTGTTGCTATAAGACTATCTTCACAGTCATTACATCCTCCTTTCGAGGATAGTGAACTATCTGTTCTGTTGTCATGATATCATCCATCTAAGCATTACCTTCCTTAAAGAGTAGTATATTATATACTACATGTTCGTTAGTCATGATACAATACTCTCAGGGATTACCACCTCCTTTTTCAAAGATAGCATAATATATGTTCTGTAGTCATGATTCCATCTTCCAAGTCATTAATCCTCATTTAGGAGATAGTGTAGTATCTCTTCTGTTGTCAGTAGACCATCATCCCAGACATTTCCTCCTCCTTTGGGAGGGGCTAGCGTACGCCAATACGACCTTGTCACAATCGGCTGGTAATGAGTAAACTCAGCACTTACATTATATATACTAACAAAAATATGCAACATCATGGGGCATATTACTGCTAGTACTATCAAAATATTACGTTTGAACATGAATTACCACACACCGATTATAACGACTCTATCAATGTTATATATATATATATATATATATATATAATATTTTTATGTAGTTCAATACTACGTTATTATCACAGAGGACGAATTCACGTCATTTTTTCCAACTTATTTTTTTTATTTCGCAGACAATTGTTTCGGCTAACATCAAGATATTTGTAAAATGCTCCTATTTATTTATTTATTTCTTGGTGTGGTTATCCTCAGTGGAAATTGTACAAAAACAAATTAAAAAAAAACTTTAAAAACCTTGGCGATTATAGCCCAAATTACAGTCAATATTCATTATCAATTTGTTTTATACATGGAATTGTGGTCCTGTTTACATCTTTTTATGTAACATGTACATTTATATTTCTAATCATTCATCATCGGTATTGCACTACATAAATATACTAAATATAGCATAAGCTTTAAACTTTTGAGCTATTATAAGTACTTTGTGTTACAAAAAAATACACTCACTCACACACACACACACACACACACACACACACACATATATATATATATATATATATATATATATATATATATATATATATATATGTGTTTAAACTCCCACATTTTTTTGCTCTGCTAAGGAAGAAAATTTACCGGCGTGTAGCTCTTTGTTTATTGTTGATTTTTTACTGATTCTCTGGAGATTTATTCACTGGTATTCCGTCTGGTGAGTGATTTTTCTGCCTATGATCTTTGACCTCAAACTTAGAGTCCCTTTTTTTCTAAACGGCATTTTTCACGATTCGGATTTTTTAAGAGAGAGAGTGAGAGAGAGATAGAGAAAGAGAGAGAGAGAGAAAGAGAGAGAGAGAGAGAAAGAGAGAGAGAGAGAGAGAGAGAGAGTGAGAAAGATAGGAAATATTCAAATGATGAAAAAAATAAAATGGATAATTTGCAAATTCATTAACTCATTAAGTGTACAAGCAAGCAATATAATAAAAAGAGCTTTAATCCATGGATTTTTAAAGAACTGCACTTCTTTTTACAAGGGAAAAACCAATAAAATTACAAATTATTTGTAAGCATAAATAAAAAATTTGCAACAATTTTTTAAAAAGGTATGCATAAAGCAGAAATAGTTTAAGGAAAGTTTCAAAATTGTGTAGAAAGTTATTGTAACAATGTAGCTATTGAAAGCCAAATTTGAGTGTGGTATTGTGTAGTGAAATGATTGAATCTAATACAATCCAGATAAGATCTAATATAATTTTGTATCTTTATATTATCCCAAAAAATAAATACACGCACACGCACACCCCCCCCACACACACATATATTATATATATCGTTACGCAATATATATATATATATATATATATATATATATATATATATATATATATATATATATATATATATTGCGTAATGATATTTTTTTAAAAAGTGCGGCACTTGAGATTTCCAGATCGTTTAGTAAACACCTTAACGGTTATTCACGAGAGATTTCTACATCTTCAAGGAATAAAAAAACAAAACAATGATTTATAAAAATAATTACTCGAAAATGGTCTCTAAGAACGAAAGCTTGCATGAATACTTTAAGGTAAATAAATGTTTATCTTAAAACAAAAAATGATATATAATTTTTGGCTTTCTCGAAATTTAATATATATATATATATATATATATATATATATATATATATATATATATATATATATATATATATATATATATATATATATACTTCTTTGTAATATAGCAGGAAAAATCCCAGCAGAGTGCTCGATTAATTAAGAATTAAAGTTAAAAAATTAAAAATTAAGAGCGTAATATTTATTTATTTTCGTACAAAAAAATTAGTACAACATTCGGACTGTCGGTTTCAAACACGGAAGGGCTTAGCCATCCGGCTCTCTTCAGCTTCTCTTGATGAGATGCCAACAGAAGCTGAAGAGAGCCGGATGGCTAAGTCATTCTGTGTTTGAAACCGACTGTTGTACTAATTTTTCTGTACCAATATATATATATATATATATATATATATATATATATATATATATATATATATATATATATATATATATATATATATATATATATACGAGTAACAAAGTTATAGCAAGTTCTGGCTCCAGATTTTGATATGAAACTATTCCCAGTCATATTGCAGTAAGCTCTAATATAATCATTTTAAGAAAGCTCAAATACCGTTGCCACTACATATAAACAAGTTTCTCGAAATGTGTCTATTACAAAACTCAGAATGTTTTATCTGGTATAGTACAAACATTCTTGGAAAAATCCGAGCGCCGTTGAGACATGATCTCAACGGTGTTTTAGCATTTTTGTTCTTAGAATTCTTGGAATTCTTAGAATCTGGCCCTGATAGAAATATAATACAAACGCAAAGCTTCAGCTATTTCCGTTGAATCGATGATACACCAATTCTATAAGCACATCACTTCGACATATCAGCCATCACTATATGGAATGGAAGAACTATTGAAGTAACATATATGAACAGGGACTAATGGGGTTTACCTTTGACGGACATCATGTTTATTAGACCTGTAATGAAAGTAAACCAACAACAACAACCACATATGTTTCTATTCACACCACAACATAAAAATAAAAATTATATTATAATCACATTTTACTAACGAGCTCTTAGGATCAGTCATCCGAAATACCAGAAAGACGATAATGAAACATATTTCCATTTCATTATGAATGCTGGCTGGAAAACTTTCAAAATTCCATTATATTCCTTTTTTGGGTTTGGTAGAACAAAGCGTACTTATGCAGTTTACGGACCGCGTTATTGTCGGTACATTCTGGCAGGTTACGTAAACCGCCGAACGGTGCCGAATGAAAACTTCATGTTTTTGTATTAAAAATGCTGGTCAATGTTAAAACCCTAGCAATCAGTCATACTGAAGGAAAATTATTCAAATAAAGAAGAAAACAGCCATCGTATGGTAATTACAACGAAAAAAATTCGTTTTCGTTACGAAGAAAATACAATGAAAAAGTAATGGAAAAATATGTAATTTTCTAAGAAACTTAAAAAAATAAGGAAAAAAGTTCAAATCAATGAAAAAATACTCATCGTATGGTAAGTTTCCTGAGAAAATATAGTACAACAGCAAACAGTTTTTTAATGATTTCTTTTATTGCAAATTCATTTTCAATCCTACCGACTAGGTTAATGTTAGGTAGTTTTTCTGTTGGGGTTAGGTTAGTATTAGAGTGTTTTGGTAACATATTTATGTTAGGGTTACGGTGTTTTTCGGTTGGGATGTTTTTCTGTTAGGGTTAGGGTGTTTTGTTAGCAGATTTATGTTAGGTTACGGTGTTTTTCGGTTGGAGGTTTTTCTGTTAGGGTTAGGGTGTTTTGTTAACAATTTTATGTTAGGGTTACAGTGTTTTTCGGTTGGAGGTTTTTCTGTTAGGGTTAGGGTGTTTTGTTAACATATTTATGTTAGGGTTACAGTGTTTTTCGGTTGGGATTTTTTTCTGTTAGGGTTAGGGTGTTTTGTTAACATATTTATGTTAGCGTTACGGTGTTTTTCGGTTGGGGTGTTTTTCTGTTAGGGTTAGGGTGTTTTGTTTGCAGATTTTCTGTTGACTTCAGCGCAGACGACAGAAAAGAAGAAGTAGAGGGAGTGTAAGGGAGCCATGCACCTAAAAAATACTTGTCTTTCAAATCAATCTTTTTTAATGTGCATTTATGTACACACGTTCGACAACCCTTCTTTTTGCCTAGCATTTTCCTTTTTTTACAAAAGTCAATTTTTACTTCAAGAGACTGAAGCGTATGTCCCAACTCGTTTAGATTCATGCTGACTTTAACCAATTAAATAAAATTGTCGAAATTAATTGTTTGTGGTTTTGAATTTCTGTAAAAAAGAAAAAACTTATCCCCTATGAAACAATTTTCAAAGACGTGATCAACTCTCTTTTTTCATACTAGCGCTACCAGGCGCGTGCACATCGAAAACAGACTTTATTTAAATCCTCGTGTCAGCAAGATCGGACTTGAAAATGAAAAGAAAAGAAAAATAATATAGTTCTGTTAGAGGCAAGTTTCTTTGCAAGTTTCTTTGCAAGTTTCTTTGCCGAGAGTCTAAGCTTATAAATAAATGAATTTTATTAATTTAATTTATTAAAATTGTTTGTAGTTTCTAATTTCTGTAGAGAAAAAACTTAATAAGTGAATTTGACTGACTTTTACTAGGTATATGAAGTAAACAGATTTCTGTTAATTTCATACATTAATAGTATTTGTTATTTTCTGTTTAACTATTACACTGCACTATTTAAATATGGAGCACCCCCTTGTATTAGGAGTTACCCAGTATGAGAAATTATTTTTTTTATACCGAGACATTATAATTCTTTATGTATACAACTATATATATATATATATATATATATATATATATATATATATATATATATATATATATATATACACGGATAATGAAGTGATGAAATAGATAACATTTGCATAGTTAACAAGTTTATTAACTCATAACGTGATACAACAAGGACTACAAATACAAAATTACCTTTAAACCATGTTATTTCAAAGATTCTGCTGTTATTGTCAGAAGGTCTTACCAATAACAATTAAATATTAATAAATTATTAGAGGTGAATATCTTGAAGGTGAATTTCTTTTTTGAAAAACATTATAGGGTAAAAAGATTGCAAGGAAAATATTTTTTTCTCTACAATAATTTACTTCCCTAGAATGTTTTCCCCTTTTTAATGGTCATTTTGTATTTGTATTCCTTGTTTGAAAACTTGATTAGTTAATAAACTTGTACACTGCAAATTTCGTCTATTTAATCACTTCATTATCCGTATATAAATGCTCTCTCTACTATATTGATCTTCACCGTATCTCTATAGGATCTAATATAAGTTTTGATTTTTATCTATAATAAAAACATACGAGTCAGGATACTAGCTACCGAAAGAGACCAGGACAATCTCAAAGAATCGATATTTATAAGAAAGTTCAACCCAAAAATAAACAAAAGGGCCGAACTAAATTTCTACATTTAGTATAACCCTACACGACAAACACTATCATACACATTTATAACTAACGATTACCGGCAATTCTATGCATAAAATATCATAAACAAATAAGATAAATATAAAATAAAATTTACTTAGGGTCCGCAGATTAACGCTGCTGCACGCACACCTTCTTATACCTGACGCTTGTTTGGACACGTGTTTGTACACATTTGTCCGTCTATACATATATTAACTATACATCCTAAGCACTTAGATATCATAGCTACGCATTATAAAATATAGTAATATAACTAATAATAATATATACAATGAAACTATGCACGTAAAACATGTATGTATATATATATATATATATATATATATATATATATATATTACAAAGCTCTAACTAACGAACACCCATGTCTAATCCCTACGAGCTGTCCCACCTGTTTATTCGCGTCTGTTCCTGTACTTCCACGAATCACACTTATAGAGCTACGCACATACACATAGTATCACAGGTTTTACTTGTTAAATATTCATATAGCAACCTAACTACATTAAGCGTATGCCAACTCCTAGTCAACAACGATATGTTATCATTTAAAGAAATAATGTTAAACAAACAAAATAAAACAAAGAACATTGTCATTCCTGTTTATCATTTCACGTACCGTCAGTGTTATCTAAGCAACGCATTGTCATCGCCTTCAAACAATCCTTCTTATATTTTACGCACAATGCTTCAAACAAACTACAACATTCTTCATATATATATATATATATATATATATATATATATATATATATATATATATATATATATTTTTTGATTTTATTCCATTAGTTGCGACAAAACAAGTTTTGTTTCATTGGTGCAAATAGCGACCAACTCATCGGGCTGGCGATGGAATTCAAATGGCATAAGTTTTAACTTCACTTTAACGGGAGATTGAAAATTGAAAATACATTGGAGGGGGAGGGGGACAGAGTTGGGGCTTTGTCTATAACGGTGACATGGGACATGAGAGGAGAGGGGGGAGGATTTTTTTTTAATTTTAATTCTAATAAGTAATTATCATGTGGATAAAAATGTTTGATAATTTTAATTTAGGGTATTAATTGCTACTTCTGCATTTTATTTATTTTATTTTAATGTTTTGTTTATTATTTGTAGTGAATTTTGTTGTGATTATATTTTTTTAAATTGTGATTATATTATACCGAGATCAATACTAGTGGAATCATTTTATAAGAGAAGTTTCATGGTGTTACCAGTTTTAGCATTAACAAAACCGATTATGATAACAATGATAACGCCTGCCAATCATACCTACGATAGTCGCAGTGATAATAGCCTTAATAAAAGCCTTAATAAAAATAAAAATAAAAATAAAAATAAAATTAAAGATAAATATAAATAAAATTAGAATAAAAATAGAAATAACAAGTTTGTAAGAATATTAATGATAATAACAATAATAATAATAATAATAATAATAATAATAATAATAATAATAATAATAATAGTATTAAAAAATAATAATAGTATTAAAAAATAATAATAATAATAATAATAATAATACTAATAATAATAGTAATAATGATAAATATCACCATCATTACCATCTTGCTACTTGTGAAGTCATTGGGCGAAATAAGTCGACAAGTGATGGTAGGCTTTTTTGTTCTACTACCAATGACAAGGACTAAGTACCAGTTAATAATTAAGTGTTCAAGGTAGTGATCGAAGGGTTAAGTAATTGAGATTAGATTAGTCCAAGTGATATCAGTGTTAATAGCTGTCCCAGTTATGGGTTTATGTTAGAATTGGTAGTATGGCTGAGAGGCTATTGAGGCTGTGCATTATAGGTAGTACGTAGAGATTTGATGTTATTGGTAGTTTAGAGGGGGGGTTATATATTTATAGATTCATCATGACTATATTTTTTATTTTAATTTTTATTAAGGCTTTTATTAAGGCTATTATCACTGCGACTATCGTAGGTATGATTGGCAGGCGTTATCATTGTTATCATAATCGGTTTTGTTAATGCTAAAACTGGTAACACCATGAAACTTCTCTTATAAAATGATTCCACTAGTATTGATCTCGGTATAATATAATCACAATTTAAAAAAATATAATCACAACAAAATTCACTACAAATAATAAACAAAACATTAAAATAAAATAAATAAAATGCAGAAGTAGCAATTAATACCCTAAATTAAAATTATCAAACATTTTTATCCACATGATAATTACTTATTAGAATTAAAATAAAATAGGAATGATGGTTATAATTATAATTTTATTCTCATTTTAAATTTAACTCACTCTGGCCGTCGCCCCATCTCCCTTCCTCCCACCCCGGCCGAAATTGAGATCATCACAGCACAAACACGTGAAAAACCTCCCACGCAATAATTTGAAACACGACTTGTTGGGGTCCTCCCCCCTCCCCTCTCATGTCCCATGTCACCGTTATAGACAAAGCCCCAACTCTGTCCCCCTCCCCCTCCAATGTATTTTCAATTTTCAATCTCCCGTTAAAGTGAAGTTAAAACTTATGCCATTTGAATTCCATCGCCAGCCCGATGAGTTGGTCGCTATTTGCACCAATGAAACAAAACTTGTTTTGTCGCAACTAATGGAATAAAATCAAAAAATATATATTTTGCTCTGAATTTTCATTGAGCACTCTCATAAACCCGGTTTCAACTTCCTTCGGATTCATACCCCCTGGATATTTGTAACAAGTTAATTATATATTTATATATATATATATATATATATATATATATATATATATATATATATATATATATATATATATTCTCGGCTAGTGTTAAGTCATCTATATTGGCATGTTGTTAGTATCACTGAGATTAAACCCTCTTGGAAGCCGTATATTAGTTTTTGGATAGTACCGCTATTACTGGAATATAGGAGATGTAATGCAGTTAGCAGTGGGGGATGTTTCTGTTGATGGCATTTTTTGTGGATGGCCTATACAAAATGTTTCTTTTTGCTTGCATTGTATTATTAACGTTGAATATATATATTTTCTTGTGTATAAATGATTGCTAAAAGCTTCTTTGTAACAATATATATATGTATATAAAGAATAATTTATTTCTCGCTTTAGTATTATAGGCCTTGGTAATTATGGCTACCTCGCCATTATTATTAAAATCAATTTTAAAATTTTGTACCTATAAAAACGTATATATATGTATATATATATATGTATATATATATATACATATATACATATATACATATATATATACATATATATATATATTACTAGAAAAGAGCTTACCACTTGGATCACACATTGAGCTCAAGTTAGATTGTTTGAATTAGGAATAGTGAGTTTGTAAAGCCAGTTGAATTAAAAAAATGTATAAAAGACACAATCCTAAATTAGTCTTTCTGTTTACTATACCCCTTCTCCTTTTCCCTCTTTCCTCTTTCTCTCTGTTTCTCTGGGGCAAATACTATACAGTTATATTCCCTATTTTTATAATGGACTACTCTCTTTTTGTTTGTAGTAGACTATTCCAATATATCCTTGTATAGTTAGTTGTATTACCTTTGGCTGCTAATAAACATGGAGAGATAAAGAAAGAGATAGATAGATAGATAGAGAGATAGAGAAAGAGGAAGAGAGAGATAGGGGAGAGAGTTACGGAGGCAATAGTGATAGAAACTGTTTAGAATAAGAAAGGGAGAGTCAAACAACATACAGTGAGGGAAAAGATAGTAAAAGACAGAAACCTACTTTGCCAGTAAGATGCAAATTACGGCTAATTAAAACCATTATAATAGATTCTCTTTTCAAACATAACTCAATCCCAAAACTAATGAATATTTTAACACGTATTTTGTGTGATTAAAATATATAGCGAAAAAGCCGTACGGAAACAAAAGTTTATTAACGCAGTTTAAGTAAACAATAGATTGTGTCTCGTTTTAAATTGGCGTTATTAATTTTACATGACGTGACCATGTATTAGTAGTAAGATGCGTAAAATGAGAATATTTGATATTTTATTTTTATGTTTTTGTAGCGATCACGTGTTTGGATTTCTTTTCAAACGACGGTCGCCATGTTTTTTTGGTTGTTTTTATTCTATCATTCACCATAAACAAGACAATTTCCACTGAGACGTACGGTTTATTATGAATAAAAGGCCATACTTACAGGGCCATTATAAGTGGCAATTTCTGCAGTTAGATGTTTGTTCACATTGCATTTAAACGTCTGCATGTTGGTACAGTTTTAGAAACAAGGACAAGAAGGGAATTCTAAATTCGAAATGCATGTATTGCCAAGGTAAGGTAAATAAATAGAGAACTATTCGATGAATAATGACATTTTTATATCTGGGAACGTATATATGCCACCATTAAAGGGAGCGTTGGAACGACTCCACCAATAATGTGAAAGTTCTCTTTCGAGAAACGGCGTCAGAATTGTTACCAACATGGAAAAGTGAAGAGCCATCCAGAATATGTCCGCTGGACTTTAAAAATGATCTAGGAGGAAAAGCCGCGTTCTGAATTTCGCAAATGCGTCTAACAAGTCTTCATGTACTTCCGGATAAAGAGTGTATTCTATCGTTGCTTAGTATAATTCAACAGAAATAATTTGAATATGGTTCAAAGGAGATACTCTCGGAACATACTGAGCAAATATATGTATTTCAATTTTACATCCGCGTTCGAGATTAATTACGTCAATATTTACTTGACTCCTCACGAAGGCAAAGTCTGACACACGGTCAGTTTTAAATGTGGTAGGATCAAGCTCTGTGGATAGGACAAAACTAAAAATTATTCCAGTCGAGAAAGATTACTACTCCTTTGAGCGTGCAAAAAGTTGGAAGGCTCGCGCAGCAATGGTATTTTAGTTAGAACAATGATAAATAAATTGATCTACCGTAGTCGAGAGCAACCCGAAAGCTTAATTTTCACTGGCTACTTCTTGATTGCTCCACTCACCTTATAATACTGAGTATTTAGCGAGGCGGTATCAAGTAATATCTTTCAGCCTTTGGTATGACTCGCTAAGGATTGAACCTCCGATCTTCCATCCAGTTAGAGAACACTCTTATGCCGAATGTACCAGTAATTATAAAATAATTTATCACCCAGCATAGACAGTTACTTCAGCTACTTAACAATAATATCCGGTGAAGTAAACAGTCTACGTTGGCTGATAGGTTATTTTATAAGTAAAATGTTATTTTTGGGTGAAGCTTAGCACTTTATGAACAACTCTTGTAAGCATCAAGTTCGTTAGACAAACAAGAAGAAATAAACAGAAATGAAGTCAACGAGATCTCACTAATGAATCACGTACGGTAGATCAATAAAGAAGCTGGTGCTAACTTCTATTCATGATCATTATTCTTCAATGTCTTAATTAAGCAAAAAAAATATTGAGTTCATATTAAAATATGAATCGAAATTAATGCGTTTTATATGTTTTATATTTTTTAATATTGTTAATGTTTTCCCTTCATTTACGAGGAAACTTATGGACAATACTAAACATCAAAGTCGTTTAACAAAGAAAACACAGTTAAAAAACATAAAAAATACCAGTCATATATTTCTTAGATTATAAAGAAGGTTGCAATTAAGGTCCACTGAGTATGAATACCATTCAGGATCACAGCTCCTACTGATGAGACGATTACCAAATTGTCCCCGCATATAATAGTGCCTGCCAATATATAACTTGTACAGGGTGACCTAAACATCGTTGATCAAATTTACAATCCTTTCTGCAATCCAATAATATTGTTAGATAGCGAGGGTATGCCCGGAGGGTGGGCGCCCTAAAAGAAGGGGGGATAAAAGCGGAAGGCAAGAAATCACGTTATTCCCGTTGCAGAGCGATTCTATCTCTTCGACTGCCGACACCGATCTGAACAGACGGATAAACGCGACGGTCTCAGTCAGCCCGGTATGAGAGGGGGGGGGGGCGCACAGTTGGCACATGTGATTAAAAGTTGGCACGTCTGTTATGTAAATGGTATCTCTCCCTCTAATTCAATCTTTATAAATCTCTCTCTCTCTCTCTTGTACACATGCATATAATTTCCGTCTTTGTTCTTTGAAAAAATAAAACTCTTTTAAACCGCGTGGTTCTCAATTAACAAGCGAGGAACAGGAACACACAGGGCGAGCATTGACGGAATTTTGGTTACAACGAAGATACAGGGGTGTATGATGTTATACACTCGTGACAATAAGCAGTATCTAACATCTTCGATTTGGTGCTTTAGTTACCGAACTATTTCAACGAAATAGTCGTCGAAAAATGTGTGCAAGTGCCGCGGAAACAACATGGGTTTAAATGAATAGAAACGCAAAGAGGAAGGAGAGAGTAATACAGGCGAACGACCGCTGAGAAAAGACGAATAAAGGAAAAGAAAAGATAGAAAAATTGTTACTTTTGAATTTTGATTAATGAATTATTAATTGTTACGGAGAGACTGTTAAGTAAAACAAAGAGAAAGATAAAAGAGGAAAAAAGAAAGGAAAGAAGTAATACATTGTTAAACTGTTATCCACTGAATTTGTTTAAAGAGAAAAGAAGAAAAAAAGAAAGAAAATAACTGTTATGAACAAAAACTACATGAAAAGACAGAAAAGGCGATAAAAAATAAAAAAAAGGAATTTACTTTGAATTTAGACTAAACAAAGAAATAAAATAGACAAGTAAGAAAGAAAAAGAGATGAAAGAAACAATTAACAATTTGTGAACTTATTTAGAAAGGAAAATGTGTGATTTAGAAATTTGGTGGAATGGAAGCAAATACATTTGTTTGAAAAAAAAAATGAACTCACACACACATCAACACAGAGGCAAACTCAAAAGTGACAATTTTTATGATTAGACATTGTGTTTTCTGTTGTTGTTTTTTTATTTTGCCTTGAATTATTCGCCAATTGTTTTTAGATACGGACTAGTGATGGGTGAGATGTGTCAGGAGAACGAAGAAAGAGAGTGATAGAATGAAAAGGAATTCTGTTTCACAATGGAAACTAAGCAAATGATGTTGTTGTTTAAAATTTGGAAACATAGCGAGAGGGGAGACAGGGAGAGGGAGAAAGAGGATTTTGTTTTAAAATAAGAACTAGAAAAAAACTGATTTTGTTGAGAGAACAAGGAGAGAGAGAGAGAGAGAGAGAGAGAGAGAGAGAGAGAGAGAGAGAGAGAGAGAGAGAGAGAAAGAGATAGAGAGAGAGAGTGCGGGAGAGATAGATTGAGGGATAGAGATTAGAAAGAGGAGACGTTTATTGAAATATGTGTAATCGTATCTATTTTTTCCCTTTCCATAATTGTGGAATGGGGTTAGGGTTGAATCTTGTAACAGGCTTGTGTGAAAGTGTGAATTATCGAACTTTCTAGCTCTCTAAAGAAATAATAGAAATAAAGAAAAATTCTTGATGGGATATGCAATGTGTAATGGAGAGAGTGGGTGAGCTGTGCAGATGGCCACCAATGACTTAGCGAATGAAGAGGCAGTCTGTCTCCTAGTGACATTTTGAACATTGCAGCTTTACAATAATGTGTGATTTAGAAATTTGGTGGAATGGAAGCAAATACATATTTTTTTTGTAATTTTTACCAGTTTTGTTAAACTTTGTAAATGTATTAATTTTATGATGTTTGTAATTCTATGTGGTTATTTTATTTTTTTCGTATTTTGTATATTTAAGTTAGAGGTCAGCCAAGTAATGACTGCAAAGAGAGGTCTTTCGTGTGTGATTCGATATTATATGTTCTGGCGGTACTTTATTATTTTTCGGAATCGAATGGAATTGTATTGAGGTCAATATTTGATTTACGAAAACCCTGAAAGTGGTTTTATATTATAAGAATTATCGCGATGTTCCATGGCTCTAAGGAGCTAATGAGATATTCTAAGTCCAGCCTAAGTGAGTCCAGAGGAGGCTTGGTTGCGGATACTGATTTGAGGAAGACCACACACGGAAAGGCGAACGGAATAGTGATGACAAAAGCGTACTTGTTATTTTCTGGATCAGTGGGACCTAAGAAAATAGCGAAGTTACATAACGGATCTGGTATGAATGGATTTTAGAATTAAGTTAAAATTGTGGCCCTATCTTCAAATTTTGATGCTGATAGGCGTGTGTGCTGAAGACGATTTCACACCTCAACCGCGAAGATAAATCATAGGGAATGGTATAGTTAAACTTAGCTGGAGCTCCTGCTGCTCCGAGAATATAGTTACCGCATCAATTTGGTAGGGACTTAGATGAGGTGTGGAGTTTCTTCGGTGTGTACGCCTGAAAGCAAATGGATTTCGTAGATTGAGTCAAACTAAATGAATGTACCGTAATTAAGTAACTTTGGATAGTGTGAGAGTAACACATCGAGCTGTTTTAGCGATCCTAGGGGTAGTGCTCGAAACAACCTTTCATCTTTTTGCCGTGCAGTGTAGTTAGAATCATGGGGTGGGTCAATTATGTATGGTTCGGAGTTCGTGCTCGTTCCGATGAAAGGGGTTGGGAGTTTAATCGAGGTCGAATGCTGTTTCGGGAATTCGTGCCGGGAGTGCTGAAGTGTCTAGAACCTAGAGCCCAGATGTAGTAATGACGTATAGAGCGGTACCTTATGTAAAATCTGTGGGCCGACTATTTTCTGTAGGTGTGCATTATATGCCTAGGGATGGCATGCAGATGCCGCGTAGGGTAAATGGTCAGGCCGTTATGAGAAAATTTAACACTTGGTGCGTACGATGATGTGGTTGAAACTTGGGTGAATAACGTCTCGTAATTCAGATAATAACATGGGGTGGTCATGAAGCCAATGTTGATCATAAGGAGTATTTTCTAACATCCCAGAAGAATGTCATGTGGGACCGATGAGGAATTTCAGTCAGATGAAAACTTAGGATGGTAGTAGAGGTGACCCACCCTGTTTGGTTCCCAGTGGTGGTGGATGAGGGGCTGACCTGTTTTTATGGGTGGTTGTGGCAAAAGATAGGAATGTTAAATGTTGTTTTACTGTTTTGCCGTTTTGAAGTTTTAGATGTATAATTGAACGAGTGTTTAGAGGGGCGACGTTGAAAATACTTCCCAAGTAGGTATTCTAAGAAAATGGAAAGGGATGTGTGCTAGATAGCGAGGGGGCTGCTCGGAGGGTGGGCGCCCTAAAATGAGGGCGGAGCCTAAAAACGGAAGCCAAGAAATCACGTCACTTCCGTTGGAAAGCCGTTCTATCTCTTCGCCTTCCGACATCAACCTGAACAGGCAGAGAAACGCAACGGTCCCGGCCAACCCGGCAAGGGGCGGAGACGGTGGCTAAATTCGGCCTGTCTGTTATGTTAATTGTATTTCTTCCTCAAATTCCTTCCTTCTAAATCTCTCTCTCTCTCTCTCGTACACATGCATCTGATTTCTGTCTTTGTTCTGTTAAATTAAAGCCCTTTAAAACCAAATCGGCGTCCGCGTGGGAGTCAACAGTGCGAGCATGGACGAAACCTGGGTTACAACGAAGATACACGGGTGCATGATGTTATACACTCGAAGCGCTAAGCAGTATCTAACAATATTTGGTACAAATAAACTTCAATCTCTGCCTGATTTGTCCACCAGATTCCAGTCGTGAAATTCCAACAGTATTTTAGTACACTACAAAAAGTTGAATGTATGTCTACCTAATACACGTATGTGGGACCCCCTGGGACAAGAGTTCCTTATTCAATCCCAGACAACATCGGGTATTCATGCTAGTGATACAATAACGTGAGGACAAAAATATATAATGTGTTCTTAAAAAAAAGAATGTTTCTCGATTTTCACCTCGTGTAACTCATGCAAAAACGCGATTAACTAATTAGATTATTATAATGAATATCATGGACCTCTCGAAACATGCAATTAGGAGATAAGCACAAAAGTAGATTTTTTTCTTGCATTCTTGTCTACAAAGAAAGAAAGAAAAATAACGCTGTTTTTAATGGGCAACTTTGCAACCTCAAACGAATAGAACGTTAATCGGAAGAAAAATTCGTAGACACTGGAATCGAAGATTTATTTTCCACGGTGAATCTATATAATACTAGAACGCTTATAGTCTTGCTTGCTTGTTTGCACATTGAATTTTTGAGACAAGAAGGTAAATGGCGAATGAGACGAGAATAGGTGGGAAGAGGGGAATAGAGGAAGTAGTAGTAGCATAAGAAGAGAGTAAGGGATTACTTAAATATATAAATTACGTAAACAAAGAAGTAACGGAGCATACTAAAGTAGTAGTAGCATAAGTGTGGGAGTGTAAAATTGTGATGTAAATAAATAAATTACGTAAATAAAGAAGAAAAGTAAAAAGAAGAGATATGTATTGTTTATTTCTGAATATGTAATATGGTCACTAATCTAGGGGTGCGAAGTGACTGGATGAGGGTAATGACGTAAATAATAGGAGATTGAGATGAGAAATGGTAGGAGGCGGGAAATAACGTAAATAATCAGATAACGTAAATAAAAAAGACACCTTGGAAAAGTTTTTGATTTGTTGTGTTGTTACTCTGTCTATTGACTCCATTACTATCGCATAAATCATTGCTCATTTGAGCCTGTTTCATCATTTAATTTTTATTCCGTTGTATCTAGCTATTTATGAAAATACCATCACTCTTCTTTAGTGGTGTTTCCAACGAGATATGGGGATTCCCTTTATTACCACGATGCTATAACCCTTTTGACGAAGGAGCATAACTCTTGCTTATAATAAATTCTCACAGAGGAAGGTAACTCAATATATCACTATATATCTAATGTAGTATGTACCAACGATGACTCATGTGTAACGTAGTAATCTTCACTCTGTTGTCTGCTGGAATGGCGAAGTCTACGATTTAGCAGGATTTTTCCTTCTTGTCGATTATTATGACATCCGGTCTCCTTGCTTGTATGAGTTTATCTGTTTGTATATCTATATCCCAGAGGATTTTGTGTTTTTCGTTTTGCAGTACTGTCTCTGGTTTATGATTGTACCATTTGTCTGCGTGTTTTAAATTCAATCGTTTGTATAGTTCCCAGTGTACTACTTTCCCCAAACAGTCTTGTCTGTTCTTGTATTCTTTTTGGGCTAGTTTGCTGCATTCACTAATCATATGATTTACTGTTTCGTCTATTTGTCCACACAGTCTACATTTACTGTTTTCCTGAGTTTTATCTATTTTAGCTTTAATGTAGTTTGTTCTAATCGCATTATTCTGTCAAGCCGTCAGTAAAGATTCCGTTTCTCTATTCAAGTGTTCTTTTTCTTAGCCATACCTAGCTATTTTCGTTGGTTTATTCTCTTGTAAGTCTTATGAAGAGTCCATGTAGTTGTTTTCTTCCCAATTTTTTTTTCTTGCATTTTTGTTTCTGGTTTCGATGCTTCTCACGTTTTTCGTTGGGATGATGTCTCTTGCTGCGGTGGTTAGCCTTTCCATGTTTTCTCTAACTCTTTCTTATTGTGTCTTCCACAGTCTTCTATACTTACCAGTCCTCTTCTCCATTCGTTTATTTTCATATAGAGTATGTCCGTATCGTCTTTTGAGTGTACTGCGTTGTGTATGGTCATTCATGTTTTAGTCCTCTGGTTAAGGTACCTGAGTTCTTCTTTAGTCCAGCCTATGAATGGCCCAGAGTATCTTACTAGTCATACTGCCCAGGTGTTTATTGCTTTTACATGGTTTTTGCTATATAATTTCGTTTCTAAGAGTTTTCTTGTTTTTCACAAATATTCTTTCTCAATCTTCTCTTTCATTTCTCTAGATTTGATGGTGTCTGCTTCAAAAACTCTCAACTATTTATAACTCGCCTGCTCTCCTAGCACCCCCATTTCCTCTTGGTGGGGCAGTTCTATGTCATTTGTCGTCTCCAGTTTTCCTCTTTTTCATCTCTAGCAGTGCACACTTTTTCATTCCAAATTCTATTTGAATGTCCTGGTTGAAGATTCTGGTAGTATTTATCAACTTTTCCAGTTCCTTTTTTCTTTTTGCAAATGGTTTCAGGCCATTCATGTTTATCAGGTGGTTTGTTCTTTGTTCTGTGTCGTAAACTTGTATCCGGCATCACATTTTCTGAGTATGTAGTTGAGTGGTATGTATATTTTTAAGCCTTCAAATATCCATGCTTGAGGGATTCTGTCGTAATCTTTCCTGTACTCAATCCATACCATGAATATGTTCTTTTTTCTGCTTTTAACCTCCCTCAGATCTTTTGATCTACATATAGCAGATCATGCGCCCCTCTATTCCCCTTCCGACATCTTTTTCGTTCCTCAGGGAGCAGTCCACGATTGTTAAGGGTTTGTTAGATTTGTTCTCTCAGTTGTGCCGTCAGAATTTTTCACAGTGGTCGTAAACAGGTTATTGGCGTGTAGTTGCTTGGGATCGTTCCCTTTTTGGCATGTTTTTGTATTAGCATTGTCCTTCCTTTGGTCATCCACTCTGGTACGCCTGTTTTGTGTATACATCATCGCAGTTCCTGCACTAGCCTTTCATGTAGGTTCGTGCATTTTTAAAACCAGTATGTATGTATTCCATCTTGGCCTGGTGTTTTCTAGTTTGCCATTTTCCTTAGAGTTGTCTAAATCGTTCCTTCATTAATGTCTGTTTCTGTTCCTTCTTCAATATTAAGTAGTTCATCTTTCATGTTTTTCAGCCATTTGGCATTATTGTTGTGTTTTTAGGCTTTCCCATATCTTGCTTCAAAAGTGTTTTGTCTCTGTTGTTCTGTTTTTGTTCGTTCTCCGTTTACATTTTTGTAAAACTGTCTTTCATTGTTTTCAAAGGTCCTGTTTTATTTGTGCTGTTCTTATTTGTATCTATATCGTCTCAGTCTTTCTTCTATTGCTGCTTTCTTTTGTTTTAGTTCTTCATGTTTCTTATTTAGTATTTCCTTGTGATTCAGATTTCTGATCTTCTATCGTTTCCTGTTCTCTTTCATCCTGTTTACGGTTTTAGCATCTTTTCGAAGTTTGATAATCTGAGTTTCATGTTTGATCTCCTATTGTTACATACTGGATGTGTTTATGTTAAAAGTGATTACATCAGCTGGTATGGATTTGTGTCTAGGTGGACCAGTGCAAATCTTGACGCCAAGGCCTGGGAAGCAAGTTCGCTCTCGGACTAAAAATATAGATAAGTCTGAACTCAGATTAGATATTAAGGAAGGATCAAACAGATGCGTTGTGGCGGGTTCGGTATCCCCCTTTGAGGTAATGACGTCACGATCGTGGGAATGAGAAAAGAAAGTTATTTTTTAGTTCGTTTTCTGGAAGCGTGCCGATCAGATGTGAAGTCGGGATGTGGTTCAAAAGAGGGGAATATGGGAATTTGATTCCTGAAGCAGTTGATGGCGACTGGTCTGCTCTCTCTTCCTTTCCCTGTAACGAAGTAGAATTAAGTTAAGGAGAACCATTTGGCCTCTATCTTAAATCTAATGAATGTGTTACATTTGTTCGTATGATGAGATCATTTCTCCCAAATTCTTTTTCCTCTCTGCGTGAGGGGGCTGATTGCAGACATTAGACGATGATGACGGTGATGATGAATGCGAAGCGCAGTCCACTACGACAAGATGCAGCGCACTGGACGATGATGATGGTGGGGACGAAATGTAACACACTGCGATGATGATGTCGACGGTGCCGGGCGTCGGTGTACAAAGAGAGAAAAGTATATGAGTATATTGTAAGTGAGTGACGATTGATTTAAAAGGAACCGATTTTAATAAACGAGCACGTAACACTATCAAAGGGTGTGTCGATCTATTTTTTTGGCCAGTCTTTTTAAATCTTTTAAGTTTCATATTTATTGATTTTGCTACGTCATATATCAAGTTGTTTAGGTCTGTGATAGTGTATGGTCAGATGTACGCGAGGAGTATAATTACTTTCTCTGTTTCTACTTTTAACTTCTTCGGATCTTCGTTCCTTAAGGATGGGAGATTTGTTTTATTCTCGTTTGATATTTTCAACTTCTCTTGCTTCTTCCACAGTGAGTTCGTAGTCTTTGCCCTCTTCAGTTTGAGTGTTTATATTTTACTCGTCTTCTCCCTGGGAGTTTTCTTCGAGTGGTGTTTATTGATTTGCCACGCCATTTACCTTTTGATTTCTGTTAATTCCATCGACGAGAACCACCCTCTCTTGAGGATCTGTCTTGATTGATCTGCTACTCTTTGTTCCGGTGTATGGTAGTCAGTAGAAATTCCCGTAAGTCTTCCATTCGTTTCCGGTAGCTTCTTTATGTGGGATGGCGGCGTTTGTAGTAGAATTCCATTATCAGTCTGTTCCCTTTGTGGTCTATTTCTTTCTATGGCTTTTTAGTTTGTTATTTTAATTCCTGCTTTCTTGTGTTTGATCCATATCCTAGTCATACCTGGAATCAGAAAGGTTACTTATCTGTTTTTTTTTTGTTCGTGATCTTGTTCCTGAAATTAAAGGAGCCAGCATTTTCAGGATGCGGATTGGCTCACCCATGTTGGTCATCGAGGGAGCACATGCTCACCATGACACTCAGATTTTGCTTCTGAGTCCTACGTCTTGTATTGTTATTATGTTGCATTATTCATATTTTGGTGTATGTGACATAACCAGACCAAGGTTTAATTTGCTTGTGATCGTGTCACAGGGATAGTGTGTATTTCCTTTTCATCAAAGACAATATGCACTCTCACACATACATGAAATGACATTTACGATAGACAAAATAATAATGAAATATATATATTTTCTAGGCTACACTTAAAAAAGGTAAAAGACGATAGATTCCCTTCTCATGTTTGTCTAATAGATTACGCCTAGTTATCAAACGCGGCTTGCACCGACACGTCCGTGTTTTAAATGCCCATTGGCTCATAGTAAAAAGAACGGTAACTTTTTTCTCTCACGTGATTAATTAATTTTTTTAAATTTCAATTTCTTTCAACTGAAAGGAAAAGCTAAAATAATATATTTCCCCTTGTTATTGTATTTCCGTCTGTATTATACCCTTCTGGAAATACATTTTCATAAGCTAGATTTATTAGTTGTAAGTTATTAGTTATTAGAATAACTAAGATTTGTATAGCTACCAAAAGAACAGTCTTCTATCGGCTCGATCGTGATTTTAAATGCCCATAGGTTCCTTATAAAATAACGTTTACTTTTTTCTCTCTCACGTGATTAATTAATATTTGATTTGATTTCATTTCTTTTAAACTCAAAGAAAAAGCAAAACTATCTTCTAACCACTTATTATTATATAATATATTCCAACCCTTATTATTATTATTATTATTATTATTATTATTATTATTATTATTATTATTATTATTATTATTATTGTTATTATTATTGTTGTTATTATTATTATTATTATTATTATTATTATTATTATTATTTAATAGTAGTCTATACTTTTGGATGTTTTAGTTGAAGTTTTCTTTTTAGAACATCAAGTCAATTCCCTTGACTTTAGACATTCAAGCTGTACCTTAACACTTTTGCTGTTCCTAACAGGCAAGCCTTTTGCAGAATTGGAAAAGAAATTGTCTCATCAATCTGTTTAAGCCATTTATGGTGGCTTTTCGTTATGCTTCTAAGCGTTCACCTTTACTTCTTTACATTTCCATAGTCTAACTAATTGCTATTTTAGATCTTGATATTTTTTTATTTTCTTCGCGCTCTCTCTACTGCACTCTGGTATCGAAGGGGCAGGCTATATCAATGATTAAGCAAGTTTTCTTGTTTTTGTTTAGAAAAAAATAGTCGGGTTTGGAATGTTCAAGAAATGCGCATGCCCCCAAAAAGTTTGACATTGTTGTTCTCCTGTCACGCTTCTGGCTTATGCTCATACCACTTCTCATTGTGGTTCAATTTATAAAGTTTGCATATATTCCAGTGTTGTACCTGAGCGACTTTGTCGTATCTCCATTTTTTATACGGATATTGCGCTAGCATAGGGCATTCAGATAGAATATGCGCTCAGGTTTCTTCCCTGTCATTACACAATCGGAATATCGGTGATTCTGCAGTTTGTCAATGTAATGTTTGATGGACCTAGTGCGAGTGGTTTATTTCTGGGCCGCCATTAAAGTGCTCTCAGTAGATCTTTTGAGATCACACCTGACCAACCAATTCCAGCTGTCATTATCTCTAAATGCAGTATTCTTAAAGAATACACTGTGTAGTTTCTTTCCAAATAATTTTAACTCTATCTTTTGAAATCTTTGATTCTTTTTCACCCCAGTTCTTAGTATTTCCCCTGTTTTCACTTCACGAAGAAGAATCTAATTACTTTCAGAAATATATTTATATAGACAACTCTCTATATTCACGACATCATCAATATTAAGTAGACCTCAACCGCCTTCCTTTCTAGGAAGATACAATCGTTCTGCATGCCCTTTCTTTACAAAAGCTTCATAACTTGTAAGTATTTTCCGTGTTGTGGTATCCAAACATTTTAGTTCATCTATATTTCAGTCAAGTATACCGGCAGTATATGGAATAATAGCTACTACTCTGGCATTGATAGCATAGATTGTATTTCGACTGTAAAGGTGTGATTTAAGAATAATCCTTACTTTTCTGTTGTACTCAGCTGTGACCTGCTTTTTAATTTCCTTGTTTCTAATATTATTCGCCTCCAGTATTCCCAAGTATTTGTAGCTCCTCTTACTGTATACCTTCTTTATAAGATCTGTTGTGTTAGTAGTTCAAGGCAACCTTTTATAACAAGAATGGTACATTTAGTGATGCCAAATTCCGTTCGTATGTCGTCACTAAATAATTTAACCGTATTTATAAAACTACTACTACTACTACTACTACTACTACTACTACTACTACTACTACTACTACTCTATGTGTAATCTCGTTACAGTCATGAACAACGCCATTTCAGTATTCTACTATACATCACATGAAGCAATTAATAGATGAGTGATCATTTACTCTTGAAGCCTGGAAACAATGGATTCATTGAAGACTAGTGTCTCCATATTGAATCATGAAATCAGGATAGAGAGAGAGAGTGATAGAGAGAGAGAGAGTGATAGAGAGAGAGAGAGAGAGTGATAGAGAAAGTAAGAGAAAGAAAGAGAGAGAGAGAGAAAGAGAAAGAGAAAAAGACAGAAAAGACAAATTTAATTTGTCTCCCATTACTTTCTTTGTTTAAACCATATTGAATTTCTTTTGTTGCCGCTTCGGTCCGTGTTTTCTAATTATGTCAAAGTTGAAAAGGAAACACAATTTCGAAAGAAAGAAAAGTAAACGAATTTTAAAATAAAATAGAAAGTGGAAACAAGATAAAACAAGAAAATCGGCTGATGACGTGCGTATTAAGATGGCGCATTCGTTGTCATGGACATGAATTCTCACGATACTTTCTGTCTCTTCTATGATAAAAACGCAGAAAATGACATGTCTGTCTGTCCTTACTTTTTATGGCCAGTCACCTTATTTTAAACTTTTCTTAAATCATTAGACAATACTAGCCGGGCTACCCGCATGTTGGTGTAACATCACCGTTGTAAAACAGCTTTCTTTACCTCTTCTCCCGACTGCTCCTATCACTCTCTGTTTCTTTCTGACAACTTGTTCAAATAATAGAAAGAAGTAAAAAAGAAAATTAAATACATAAATAAAGATGACTGAACACAGTCAGTTAGAATGATAAAAAAAGTAGTTCATTTGATTTACCATCCACTACTTTTTCTCTGGTGACAGCAAAGGATTTAATCTTAAATTATTTTTTTAACATAACATATCGGTGTCTCATTAAATCCAATGATGTAACGTTTGTATGTGAGTCTTGTGCAGTTTCTTACTTTTCTCCGACTTTCCTTATTTATCAAGTAAAAAATATATACACTGACCAAATCGTTTACAACATATATAGTAGTATTTAATTTGCATTAAGATGTCTAATTTCTGGTTGTAAACATTTTTGTGTTGTGTCATTTATATGTGCTTGTTTTTTTTTATTGTTAAATGACTGTTCCCTGAAGAGTAGCTTGGTGGACCGAAGGCTACCTTTTTTACCAGGTTGCGAAACGCACGTAAAACAAAATGAAATGATATAGGCATTCGCTTACATAAAGAAATATAAAAAATAAGTTTAAAATTATGATTCCAATGACCAAAACAATCAGTGTTTGATCTTTTTCTTGTTACTTGTTACACGGTATTTCAAAAGAGTGTTATGTATTATTGATTTAAATAAGAGTAACCCGTTTTGATGGTAGTAGAGTTGTGATAAATTAAAAAAAAAAAAGTTCGCATTTATTCATTTAGGTTTAAATGTCAAGAAACTAATATTATAAGCAAAATGTTCACTTGTAAAAATTGCTGTGACACGTCCTATAGTTTATTTTGATTTTTATATGTAATCAATCCACATTTATTTTGTCTTTGACATGTAAATAAATTCACCATGCACTATTTTCTTAAAACATTGCACGTGTTCTCATATGGGAACATTCCATTATATTATTTACGGTATAAGTACTAAACTGTAAGGGTTTCTATTCTATCGTGAAAAGATTAGCGTTTGCAAATATGCTCGCGAAAATCGGATTTAATAGTAACATATCAAAGATAAATAAATCTTTCCGATTATTCAAGCAAATTGGATACAAGGACGTTCTCAAAATTGAGCTCAAAGCCTATTATCAATGGCTTGCAAGATAACAAGTAGCGAGAAAAGGAGAGATAGAGAGAGAGTGACAGAGAAGGAGAAAGAGAGAGAGGGAGAGTAGTTTCGAATACAACATATTAATTTTTAAGGGTTTACCAATTGAGTAAATTCCATCGCCAGCGCATGTCTCTTACTAAACAAGAACGCGACATATACTTTCGACAATGCACGTTTAAAAGACTAAACTGTCTGACAAATAAAACTCCTATAAAACTCCTACAAAAATACTCTGTACATTTAGTCTACAAACAATCGAGTGTAGCATACACATTAAATAACAAGACTAGACTTAATCTTACGGCAACTCAAACTTCTTGTGTCGGTATTCACAAGCCCCTGCAATCGAGAGCAGACACCAATGCACACTTTGGACACAAAGGTAATTATCAGCATCAGCATTTCTGGAGAAGACATAAGATGAACTGAACAATGTCGGAAATAGTGCGCGGTTTATGTGCATGCGAAAACTCTCTCCTTTACATAACATTCCCAACATTTCATTGGAATTAAATCAGGCGACCGTTGCGGCCATCGACGGCTCCTCAACGTCATATGCACCCACTAGAAAAATGTCTCGTGAAGTAGTGGAACCAACTGCTCTGGCGTTCCCTCTTGCCGGAAGTAACAGTGGTCGTCTTGATGTTGTTCACGTATTTGTGATATTATTGCAGTCTTTCCCGGGTTCAAGTACACAGTTTTATTGATGGTTTCGCACAAAATAATGGATATGTATACTTACTATTGAAATGTATACACACTTTTGCACTCATCTGTATCGCATAACCCAGGACAAAAGTAATAGACAAAGAGTGTGATAAAAAATAGCTGAAAGGAAGTAATGGTGGTAAGAATGGATGTAGGAAGGTAGGAATTAACAACGCCAACGGAAGCTTCTTTTCATTATCTGATAAATAAAATAAAGCTATGAAAAAACAAAAACAGAACCCCTACAATGTTTTGTGGATTTAGTATACGAACAAACGAATAACATACTTGATCTTACAGCTACTAAAACCGCTGGAATCGAGTGCGGACACTCATGCACATGCTGGCTATAAGGGTTTTTATCAGAATCAATTTCCTGAGAAGACAGAAAGCTAAACTATATCATGTGGTCAATAGCGCATGACTTACGTGTGATGAGCATATAATTAACAAAATACTTTCATTTTAAACCCGTCTATATATATATATATATATATATATATATATATATATATATATATATATATATATATGTGTGTGTGTGGGTGGGTTTACCCGTCTGCATATATACAATCCTTCAAGATTGATTTCAAAATCAGTAAAATGGTATTAGTTAAATGCTATTACATAGTGTACAATGATACACCTGAACTACAACAGAATCAATATATATATATTATTTCAACTTATGAAGAATAAAATAAATATATGATGATACATAACCTTATGTCTAGAATCCTTATTTCAATTTTGATCAAAATCTATTACATGATTTTTCTCCTAGAAATTTTTATAAAATCTAAGGTTAAAGCTTAAGGGGGTCTAAGAAAGAAACTAAATTAAAGAAATCTCGCCTAATTTGTCTAATGACTATGGATCAAATTCAATGAAAACTGGATATATCTGAATTGTATAACAGAAGGTTTTACCCATATTATGCTCCCTAAAACTCCTTTCAAATACTCCAAAGAAACTGACATTTGATGAATATTGATTAATTGATGTCTAATGCATATTGTTATAATTTCATAAACATCGAACCTATCTAAATTTTCTCGAAAGACTTGCACTCTTTTTTAGTACGTCTGAAAAATAACTAAATTAAACTAAATATACCTCACATTTAGAGCCCTTATGCTTAGCAGCTGTTTTCCAAAATTCATAATAATAAGTAAATTAATTTTCAAGTGAATTTTGTACATGTAAATATATAAACATATCTAACTTTACATACGCGTCTCGAATCTCAGGATGAAAACACTTGACATGTCTAGCCGCATTTAGAAATTGTGATACTGGGAAACAGCTGTCTATGGATGACTATAAATGTATATATATATATATATATACATATATATATATAGTCTTTGTTATTGTTTTTATGGCGATAAAAACGTAACTGTTTTCTTAGTAATTTTTCCACTTCCTAAGCGGTAAAGAATATTGCATTAAGTCGCTATTTTTTATAGGACGTGTCATTATTTTTTAATTTCATATATAATATTGATTAATAATTTTTTACGTAAATATATAAGGAATCGATAGACACGTGTTTCTTGCTATCATCCGTCATCAGCATGGCTGACCTGGACAAGGATCGAACCTACGATATTACTGTTCGCAGCTTGCCGTTGTACAACAAGACCACAAACACCTTGTCGAAATATGTATTATTTTGTATCGCCTTATACACACACACACACACACACGCACACACACACACACACACATATATATATATATATATATATATATATATATATATATACATATATATACATTCAATTCCAACTATATGAATATAATTGAATTAATTATCGTTGTATTCATAACAATAACTAACCTTTTCAAGGTGCAGTTATATCAATATCTATTCATAATAATAAGTGGCCATTAAATTCCGACAAATTAGGTTAATTATTCTCATGAGAATAATGGCCTTCTTCAAGTATTTTTTTATTTAAAATGAAAAAATATTTATCGGCCTGGAAAATTTGAAATCTCTAATACATCATTTTGATTGGGTAAACTAAAACTGCACAGAAAAAAAAATCTATCCTGCAACGCGTTTCAAAAAATAAGTCGTCTATCTATTCTTTGAAAGTCCATTCAATAAAGTATAAAATAGGCATCACTGTTTACCATTCTTAAGTGTTATCGATACTCTCATAGATTTTATGATACCAATATCATTAATTGGAAAATATTTAAACCGGTGTTGTACTAAAATAAATACGAACCTGCGATATTGATGTCTATAGTCCAGCGTCTTTACCATTGGACCAAGACGCTGGACTATAGACATCAATATCGAAGGTTCGATCCTTGTCTTAGGTAACCATTCTGATGACGAGTGTGAGCCAGTAACACGTGTCCATGGATTACTTTTATGCACGTATAAAAAATTAATAAAAATGTATATATTAACGAAAAATACGTCCTATAAAGTTAAGGGCGACTTATAATGCAATTTTCTGCATCTTAATCACTTAGGAAGTGAGACGATCGAAATAATAGTAAGCAAAAAAACAACGAACGCTGCAATCACCAATAAAAATAATTACAAAAAATACATTATATATATATATATATATATATATATATATATATATATATATAAATCATTAACTTCGAAAACCAAATAAATTTAGTGAACAAAAAAACAAGAATATAACTAAATGCAGACAATGAACTTTTAACCATGGCAATTAATAATTATTTTCGCAATTTCAATTTCTCATGAGTATTATAAAGGTTTGTCAAGGTAAACAAATCTATTAAGATTTGACATCAAATTCGAATCATAAGTTAGCGGGTTCCATAAATTTTAATTTCTTTGGATAATTTTTAGATTGAAGAGTGCTTTATTCTAGATTTTTGAAAGGACTTAATCCCTTTAAAATTAAAATATATTTAATATAATACACGGGTTACGCCGAGTAGTGCTGCTATTTTTATAAATATACATGTAGAATACTCATCCAGGGCAGCTATATTCAATAAATATAGCATTAGTTTAAAATGTTAATGTTTTTTCTTTTCTTTCTTTACGAAGTATGGTAGAGATTCGTTGGTACCCCCCCCCCCACGAAACTGTAAAATTTACAAAAACAAAAAATTATATACCAATGCTACCTACCCTGTTGCCTAGAATATATATTACATAATTCATAATGTTTAAATAGTTTAGGATTTTTCTATGCACATAAATATTATTGACGATCACGGGCGCGCACAGATTATTTTTAAAATGTATTACTTAATATAGCTCAAAATTTGATGGAGAGCAATTTTTTTCTCTATTAGATTTGTTGTATCTAACTTATTTTAAAAGTTTTTTGTGGGGCGAGGCAAGGTGGGTGAGTGATTACTAAGCGGATAATAATAAAAGCTGATTGTTATATAGCAAACTAATGCGGAACATATTAATTTGACACCTTGACATTTTTGAAACGAAAAATGGATACAGTTGACAGAACTTGAACCTAGGCAGCTAATCGAGCCAAATCATCTTAAACGTGCGTTCTGCTTAACAAACTGAGCTACAGCGAACTCTTGAGAAAGATAGTTATTTTTACTTATATCATTTAAGATGTTTTGATTTCCTGTTAATGGCTGGCTTGGTGAGTGTGTGCTGCGGTGTGTGTCTGATTATGCAAAACACATCTGGATTTTATGTTTCATTATTTTTTTAGATAAGGATAAAAAATTTGTATTATTTAGATTCTTCGGACTACTATTCTTAATCTTGGCTGTTACTCTTACAACGTTTTGGTCGATGTAATCTCCATGGCCCGGTAGAAGTGTTA
>OY744520.1:113602619-113655119 GCA_963556195.1 Sepiola atlantica | reverse complement strand
TTGACTTCTATTTGTGATCTTTTGTAAAATGCACTGAAAAAATACATATTGGAATTAAAGCGTAAAAAATCAGAAAATGAAAAATTTCTAATCGTCTTAGAATTAATTGTACGCGTACTCCTTGTTGATCTTGAATTCTTGGAACTGAAATAAATAATGTTATACATTTATTTGACTCAAATTACAAACTCTCTCTCTATCTCACTATATATATATATATATATAGTAAGTTATGAAAATATATTTATGGAAATTAAGCTACATAGAGGCTTCCGCGTTTCCTTCCCGGGGGAACTTTCACGCTAAAAATGGATGGAGTTAGTTTTGCCGGGTGTTTTTATATACACGACAAGATGGTTAACCAATCGGAATCTTTGTTGTTCTCTTAGCCAATCATTGGGCTTCTCACGAACAAATGTCCGGTTACTTTTACTTCCTATTTCCTATTCTATGTATTGTTAGCCTAAGGTAAATTTTATTCTGTACAGGCAGCTGTTTGCTATCTCACGTCTACAGTTTAATATATTTTGGTGGTCTTTAAAGTTTAGGATTTCAAATTTCTCATTCAGACATAATCTACACGGGTCGTCTAAATTTCTACATGTACTGGCCTGTCGTATTATTTTCCATTCAATTATTGGTGAGCGTCCATTTTCTTTGAGCTCCCAATAGTGGTTTGCTAGTGCTGTTTTAATTCGACGTTGTGGTCGTAATATCTGGTTTTAAAATGTAGGGAGGTCATACCCATGTAGTACTTCTTGTTATTCGGTCTTACTTTGGAAAATATTCTGGCTTGGTAAACAATACTTTTGGTTAGGCATTTATTTTGTAGTGGACAAAGTGTACGATTTATGCAGTTATATTTTTTCTCTTCATAGCTAACTTTTTCATTTCTATTCGGGCGATTACTGTTAGGGTTGGTTATTTCTATTTGTAGTGCTTATATTTTTGTTCTTCCTTGTGTTATTTTTGCTATATTTGTCACTTTTGTATTGAATGTGTTACTTTTTTCTTCCTCTCTACTGTTCTCTTTTAGTATTTTGTTATTGTGTGCCTTAATTATCATTTCTAGGTTTTCACAGCAGCTGTAGGACAGTTTTAGGTTGTTTTTATTGAATATTTTATGCAGGGATTGGTTACGAGGAAGTGTTTTTCAATCAGATTTAGGTATTTATTGCCCAGTTTCGTTTTTAGCATCTAGTAATAGGGCGGTGTATAATAGATTATATTTCTTTTCTTTTTAATTTTATTATAATTATTGGTGTCCTGTTTCTTATATTTAATTTCGCTATCATGGTAACCGCTATTTTCTTAGAGCTGTATTGTAAATGTTGCGTGATTTTTAAAATACATTTTCGTTGCTCGAATTATTGATAAGCCTACGTTCAATAGAATTCGAAATCTGTTTTATGATTGATGGGGGGGGGGGGGTGATTGGACTTTGGGTTTACGTATATTGAATTGGCGTTATCTTTTAGGTATGGTTCGTAAGTATTTTGATTTAAGTTTAACGTGACATCTAGAAAGGGAGTTATTTTTATGTTAGCCAGTACTTCTACTTTTAGGCCTAGTTTTTTCATTTCCATATGCATAATTTTCTTGAAGTTTTACCCTTGATTTTGTTGGAATCTCTTATTATCGCTAATCCATCATCTCTATAAAGGCCGATATCTGTATTATCAAATATATTTGTGAGTGTATATCAAATAAATAAGCCCAGAAGATCTGATGTCTCCGCAGAGTCAAGGGCACCCATGGCCAAATGAAAGAAGTTTGTCATATTTGTTTTAATCCATTGGTCATAATTATTGATTAAAACTGATCTCTTCCGATGGATAGTTATTTGCTATGTTAAATTGTAGGAAGTTACATTTGTTCTTATTTTCGATATTATTAAACCAAGTGATTGCTTCGGCAGTATTCACCCATTGGTTTAATTCTAGGTCTTTTCTATTTGTTTGTTAATTCTAGATAGAATTGTTTTACTAATTCTTCCTGGTTCTGGTTTGGTCAGATTAATTAAGCGAGTGCTAGGGTTATTGTTAAAATTACTTTTGTGGTCTTTAAATAAGATATGGGCTTCCTTAGGTTTTAATTTACTAACTTTGTCGCTAATTTTTAGTTTCGGTGATTTGTTTACTTTCATTATTTAATCTATCTATCTAGTTACGTTCGCTTGTATCTAGTTTTTTGTAGTTTTGGTAACGTTTTCTGTTAGTTATTTTTTATACTCTTATTTATCTATTTTATAAAAATTCCTAGTTTTATTATCTTTTACGAAGCTTTTGTTAAAGTTGTCATGTTTTTAACGATGGTGTGTTATTGTTTTTGGAAATTATTCTGTTGTTTGTGAAATTCTAAATTTTGAATTACATTTAAGAGGTCATTTTCAAAGCTAATCATGAGATCTATTGGTTTTGCGTTTTTTTTAGGCTTTTAAATCCGTAGGATTCTTTTGTATATAGGCGTTTATCTTTATTATTAAGAAAGAAATGTGCTCGCCATCGCATCGGCGCATTAATTTGTCCATTTTTTGATTAATTTAATAATGTATCTATGCTTGCTAGGTGTTGGAATATTCTTAAGTGATGTTTCTAAGTTAACTTTTTCAATATTATTTTTCAGTGCTTAAATAAATTCTTGTGAAAGTGCTCAACTGCTTGAGGAGCTAAATATTACTATTTAATTTATTCACCCGGCGAAACTTACTCCATGCATTTAGGCTGAAGATTCTCACGGGGATAAAACGCAGTAGCCTCTATGTAGCTTAATTGACATAAATATATTTTTATAACTTACTGCCTAGCTCTACTTACATATCGAGCACTGTTGAAGTAATAACTGAAAATTGATGCATAAAAAATTATATCCCCTTATAAAATGTTATGTGGATACATGAAATAGTAATATATATATATATATATATATATATATATATATATATATATATATATCTGTGTGCACTTGCTGTCGATTTCGTACATTGATATTTACATTTTAAAACTCCATCTCACCTATTTTATCAATCATTGAAAAAAGTATTATATTTTCCTTCATAATAAAAATAATTCTCCAACGTTCATGAAATCAACATCGTTTTTGCTTTTTCACTGAATTTGTTAAAATATTTTACTGTTGTTAAATATTTTCAATGCTGTTAAATAAAAATTTGATATAGGAAAACATATAGAAAAATGCAGCTCTCAGACAATCTCTAAAAGCTGAAATTTTTATAGCTATTTACATATTTTATTTTATTTAAAAAAAATAAAATAAAGTAAATAAATTTAGCGTCTAACCAATAAAATAACATTGTTGTTTAACTCTTAGTGTTAAAATTGCACAAATATCTGAGGTATCTGAAATTTCACGAAGGGCTTCCACCCTCTTTTTACCCCTTTGCATGAAACTAAATTAAACTAAATATAGCTCACATTACGACCTGTTACCCTAGCAACTGTTTTCCAAACATTTTTACGAAGACATGGAAGCACTTGATGTAAGGAGCTAAAATGACTGAAAGATGATTATCGCAAAGACAGCAGATGTCTACTGACTTTAGTTTAAAAAATAAAAACAGTGAATGAAAACAGTCAGCAGGTAGAGAGTTCCACAAACTTGTAGTTCTTAGAAAGAAGGTACTAGAATAGGAAGATCTATTACAACGAGGTATCTGAACAGCGAATTATTGAAGAGCACTAGACCAACAGGTCACACGAGCTGACACAAAGGTAGGAGGGTATTATAATGATCAGTGTATTAGTTTAAGGTTGAAACATATACATACAAATATCTAAACATATACACACATCTATGAATAGAGATAGTTGTATGTATACTTGATATCGATTACATACATTCATATTTACACCATAAAACTCCATCTCATGTATCGTATCATCCATTGGAATAAATAGTATAAAAATAATTCTACCACGTCTATGAAATTGTGCAAATAATTTATACAATTTTTTTGTTGGTTTTCGGCTCAATTCTAAAAAAATATTTTAATCTAAAATAAAATAAAATGTCTTCAATGTTTATAAATAAACAAATTGAAATATGCAAACAGATTTTTAAAATGTGCAGCTCTTAAAAAAAATACGAAACAAAAACCAATCAAATAATATTGCCATAGACTAAAAGAGTATTTACATAATATGAATATTTTGGAAATACATGTTTATTCTAAAACAATGGGACTCGTAAACGAAGCTGTGCTTTGGTGATTGGTTACCTATGTAATGAACAATTACGAATAACTTTCCCTATTTTGAATTATCTCTCCTTTGGAGAACTCTCCTACTAAACAATATAAATAGCAGTATTAATATTGTACTGACATTGTATGCCGAATAAACCCCAGCCCGACCAGTCTCTCATTAACTTCGGTTGATTAAGGACGCCGGGATGGGGTAATACCAGTCGAGGATTCGTTCTCGACAATCAGTCCGGCAGGAACTGCATATTTCGGTGGCCTTTTATTTGCCGGGCTGAGGTATACTGTCCTTTGCTTTCCTAGGAGTGCACCCTCCCAGGCATTGCCTCCCCTCTTTTGGGAGGAGTAAGTTTATTGCTTGCTGCCTGAGGCGCCCTTACCGGGGAATGCCGACGTGGTTTGCCCGGGCTATTTTTGCTAGGTCAGAGTGCTCCTTCTTTAGGGGCGCTGGCTTGACTCTTCCCCACTTTCCGACCTTGTGTCACATATTCCTGCAGTAGGAAGGAATTAAATACTTGTATGCCGAATAAAGCTCAAGTTACGTCTGTTCTCGTTTGTCATTACAACCTATTTGGTGTGGGTGACCAAACTTTTAGACCAACCTGTAGAAGAACAATAACCAAAGTACAGCTTCATAAAATATCTATTGTACATCGTTTATTAACAGTCGAAGGTAATAAAGTAAGAAGAGAAGAACAAGAATGGAACAATCTACCATAAACAAACGGAAATAACAATTTAACCAGTAGCTGAGAAGGGAAAAGAAAAGGATGTGTGTGTGAGAGAGAGAGAGAGAGAGAGAGAGAGAGAGAGAGAGCGACGAAGAGGAATATAGCGAGCAGAAGCAACCAGTTTAAGATTTTATTTTTTTATTTCTTATACTTAACTAGCTTTGCTAACTGACATTTTCCTAATTCAAATAGTCTAACACGAGTTCATATTTTTTCTTATATATATATATATATATATATACATATATATATATATATATATATATATATATATATATATATATATATATATACATATATATACATATATATATATATATATATATATATATACATATATATACATATATATATATATATATATATATATAAGAAAAAATATGAACCCTCTCGATATTGTTAATTCTAATATCGCTACTAAGATCATTCACTTTTATAAGCCTAAACTTTTTGGTCCTCCAAAATGTCCGGCGTACCTCAGATTACCTTGGTTGGGTAATATTAGCATAAAATTTGCCAACCAAATTTCTGTAGCTGTACGTAGGTGTTACCAGGCATCTACTTTCATATATATATATATATATATATATATATATATATATATATATATATATTTATTTCTGGGTTTATATTAAGAATATACATTTTTAAGGTATACATCCCTTATTATATTATCCAAATTGTTTTAGATTACAATCTCAAGTGGAATGAAACACCACCTCTCCCTCCCTCTCTCTCTGTATATATATATATATATATATATATATATATATATATATATATATATATATATATATATATATATATATGTATATATTTCTACATGTTTAAAAATAAAATATGAAACTAAAAGTATACTTTTAGAGAATTGAACCTATAGTGAATTGGTTTAAGATCAATATGTACGGATGACAAATCTATTTCTTCTTTGATTGTCTAATGCAAGGTGTACTCGATAAAACATGTTTATTTTAAATATAAAAAATAACATTGAGCACTGGAAGATTAAATAGATTTGTCATCCGTACATCTTTATCTCTCTTCCTTCATTTATATATATATTTATATATATAAACAAATGTGCGCCATAAAATCACACATATATATATATATATATATATATATATATATATATATATATATATATATATATATATTAGTAGTATGTTTTTAAAAGGCTGTGGGCAATGCGGAGTCTCGGGTTGGATGTAAGCTGGAAGGAACAAAAATAATCAATCGAATTCGAAATGGGACTTACTATTCATTTTTTCTTAAACTCTTACATAACAACAAGTGTGGTGTTAGCGGTTTGTGTATTGTCCGGATGATTGTTGAAATCATTTATTTAATATTTCGGGAAAAGAAACTTCCCTTTGTCAAAAATAATAAACACCAGAGGAAATCTCCGTCTGTGCAGAGGATCTACCAACATTTTGGTAGATTCTCTGCACAGTAATGGTAAGTCCCATTTCGAATTCGATTCATTATTTTTGTTCCTTCCAGCTGACATCCTACCCGGGACATTGAATTGCCCAAATCCTTTTAAAAACATACTACTACTATTCCCAGCAATGCTTCGAGCAAACTACCATTCTCTCTCTCTATATATATGTATATATATACACGCATATTTATACATTCATATACATATATATATATATATATATATATTTATATGTATAAATACATATATATATATATATATATACATATATATTTATATATACATTTATATATATACATATATACATATACATATGAGAAACTCCTTTGATTTGGCCATGGGTGCCCTTGGCTCTGCGGAGGCATCAGATCTTCTGGGGTTATTTATTTTATATACACTCACAAATATATTTGATAATACAGATATTGGCCTATATAGAGATGATGGATTAGCGATAATAAGTCAAGGGAGAAACGTCAAGAAAATTAGTCATATGGAAATGAAAAAACTAGGCCTAAAAGTAAAAGTACTGGCTAACATAAAAACAACTCACTTTTTAGATGTCACGTTAAACTTAAATCATACATAAAAGATAACGCCAATCCAATATACGTAAACCCAAAGTCTAATCACCCATCATCAATAATAAAACATATTCCGAATTCTATCGAACGTATGATTATCAATAATTGTAGCAACGAAAATGTTTTTAAAAAATAAAGCCACATTTACAATACAGCTCTAAAAAATAGCGGTTACCATAATACAGAAATTCAATATAAGAAACAGGACACCAATAATTATAATAAAATTAAAAATAAAAGAAAAAGAAATATAATCTATTATACACCGCCTTATAACCAGATGCTAAAAACTAAACTGGGCAAAAAAAATCCTAAATCTGATTGAAAAACACTTTCCCGTAACTAATCTCCTACTTAAAAATTTCAATAAAAATAACCTTAAATTAACCACTATTGTGAGCTCAAAGAAAATGGACGCTCACCAATAATTGAATGGAAAATAATACGACAGGCAAGTACATGTAAAAGTTTAGACGACCCGTGTAGATTATGCCTGAATGAGAAATTTAAAATCCCAAACTTTAAAGACCCCTGAAATCTATTACACTCTAGAAGTGAGATAGCAAACAGCTGCCTGTGCAGAATAATATTTACCTTAGGCTAATAATACATAATTAAATAAATAAATAAATATATAAATAAACAAACAAATAAGTAAAAAAAAACTATACAAAAACCTAATAACATAAAAACTAAAACCTAAAATAGAAATACAAGGAACCACGTGTTAAAATAAGTTAACCCATGATATTGAAACAAAAAGAAACAGTATATAGGCCACTCTATAGAAAACAGAACAATAAAACAGGAAATAGGAATAAAAACAACCGTACCATTGTTAGTGAGAACCACAACGATTGGCTAAGAGAACAACCAATAATCTGATTGGTAAACTAGCTAGCGGTATATATAAAAACACCCGCAAAAACTAACTCCATTCATTTTAGCCGGAAGATTCCCTCCGGGGATGAAACACGGGAGCCTCTGTGTAGCTTAATTACGATAAATATGTTTTCATAACTTACTATATATATTCATATATATATATATATATATATATATATATATATATATATATATATATATATATATGTATACACATATATATATACATATATATATATATATACATATATATATACATATATATATATATATACATATATATATATATATATATATATTATAATATAAAATGAAGTAATAAAATAAGGTGTCAATCAAATTTTATTAGAGTTCAAAGTTCATACAAAGCATCCTTAAGTCCTTAGCTCATGAGTTTTCAAAGATAATTCTTCTCTTCAGAGGACCATTACCGCAGTTATACTACTACAGGCAATAAAATTACGCTTTGAAAATATATAAAATTATATACACAAATATATAAAAATACATAACATCAAACATATCAATCCAAAAACATACTTTTGTTGAATCCATACAGTCCATCCAGGTCATACAAGTTGAGAAGCATAATCAGGAAGGACATTACTCCAAGATACAAACAGCAGTCCAAATATGTGAAATTGAAGGGGCCGGCAAAGTTATCCAGTCGCGAAATGTGTCCATATTCAATGTTAATGATAAATAAATCAATCAAAATAATACAAAAAGTCCAATCAAAGTTCCGAGATCCCAACATGTGCAACTCTAATCAAATCCAAATTCGTTGTTTAATTAGAAAACCCGCTAAATCCGAATTGAGCAAAATAAGACGGACTCCCATCACATCTAGCTCTTCTGGCTAGATGTGATGGGAGTCCGTCTTATTTTGCTCAATTCGGATTTAGCGGGTTTTCTAATTAAACAACGAATTTGGATTTGATTAGAGTTGCACATGTTGGGATCTCGGAACTTTGATTGGACTTTTTGTATTATTTTGATTGATTTATTTATCATTAACATTGAATATGGACACATTTCGCGACTGGATAACTTTGCCGGCCCCTTCAATTTCACATATTTGGACTGCTGTTTGTATCTTGGAGTAATGTCCTTCCTGATTATGCTTCTCAACTTGTATGACCTGGATGGACTGTATGGATTCAACAAAAGTATGTTTTTGGATTGATATGTTTGATGTTATGTATTTTTATATATTTGTGTATATAATTTTATATATTTTCAAAGCGTAATTTTATTGCCTGTAGTAGTATAACTGCGGTAATGGTCCTCTGAAGAGAAGAATTATCTTTGAAAACTCATGAGCTAAGGACTTAAGGATGCTTTGTATGAACTTTGAACTCTAATAAAATTTGATTGACACCTTATTTTATTACTTCATTTTATATTATAATATTAATGCTCTATCCAGTATATTGAGCTTCAGTTTTTTTATCCGGATGTTTCACTAATTATAAGATATTAGTTGACGCTTATATCTTTTGTTGGATTGCTTCATATATATATATATATATATATATATATACATACTACATACGCATATATATATATATATATATATATATATATATATATATATATATATATATATATATATATATATATATATACATAATTAGTTAAAAATACAATAAAGTGCTCGATCGTAGGTTTTACAAAAACTAATATAAAATATTTTATTTAAAGACTATTCAGTACAGTGTTTGTTTGGTGTACCGGGATTTCATCGGTCTGGACATGTCAGTACTGGAGTAGAAAATATCTTATATATTGTCAGGCCGAATCTTCAGTATAGTTCAGTAGGCGAATACTTCGAGAATGTGTTTTCATATAAACATTTTTTGACTACGTATTTTCATGCATATTTTAATCAAAGCTGTCAATCAGTTAGACCCCGGCACGCCTCTATTCTAAATCAATGCGATTTGATTTGTATCAATAAATACATTTATATCTAATAAACGGATGCATTTATTATTGGGCACTTTTATGTAAATGTAGTAAAGGTTGACTCGATTTTACGTAAACTTATCTAGATTATATATATCTATATATTTTAACTAATTAATTCTGTATGAATTATTTTTTTTATTTAAACAATAACAAAACAAGATATCAAGGGAGGCGCGAGAGTGCTCTACCCCTTAATAGACTACACGAATGGCCTATGCTGGAAATCTCATTTCTTTGATCAATCATAACTCAAAAACCAATAAACCAAATTAGTTAAAACTTTGCACAACATTTTTATTTGATAGGTTCTATAAGTGTGTAGAATTTCAGCATCATTAGTAAAGGCAACCCAGAAATCCAGAAATCCAGAAAGTTCAATTATGAAATCATGTTATCTGTGTGTACGTATGTATGTACGTACGTATGTGCCACCCTGTATCTCATCAACTATTTGATGGATTCAGCTGATTTTTGGCAGAGATAAAGGTTCTAGGGTCTAGTTGATGGCATTTTAATTTCAGTTTACCATATACTTTAGTTTTCCAGAAAATTAAAAAAAAACTTAAAAATGACCAGTATTCATACACTTTATTCTATATCTTATCGACCATTTGATCGATTCAGCTGATTTTTGGCAAAGATAGAGGTTCTAGTGTCTAGTTGATGGCATTTTAATTTCAGTTTACCATATACCAGAAAATTAAAAAAAATAACTAAAAAAATTACTAGTCTACATACAGTTTATTCTGTATATCATCAACTGTTTGATGGATTAAGCTGATTTTTGGCAGAGATAGAGGCTCTGGGCTCTAGTTGATGGCTTTCTAATTTCAGTTTACCAATATACTGTAGTTTCTCAGAAATTTTCAACAAACCATAAAAATACACATACACTTTCTTGTATATCTCATCAGCTATTTGATTAATTCAGATGTGTTATGGCACAGATAGAGGCTGTATTTTTTTTCCTTTGTACACTGACTATTTTATTGTTTACTATTGTGAATAACTTTATTATATTTCTCCTTGCTCCAAAAATGTTTGATTGATTTATTTATTTCATTCAAATTAAATATTTTTGCATTGTGTCAATTTTCAAACACACTGACTGGAAAATGATTGAATCACCATTTATTGTTTGCAATGAATACATGGTAAAGTTTGAGAAAATGTGTTCTAGTTTGAATTGTATCATGAGTAAATATACACTCATCATGATTAAAAAAAAAATTTAGCTGTGAATATTGGAAGAAACATTGATTAGTCAAACTACCAACTATATCAGTTATGAGAAGGTATTTTATTGAGGCATAGCCTTTACAAAAGTAGTGAAATTCCATGAAAAATGCCAGTATACTGAAATCATATGCCCTTAATAGGGTTAAGATGAAAATTCATATACACTAAATGTACATGGGTATTCGAGCACAACAGGGCTATGTATTTTACTGGTAGGAATTTTTCTTCAGTGCACCTCACACACTTCATCCACTCATACATAGAGATTTATACTGTAGTGATGTGATAATGAAATGGTTTGTTTGATATGTAGTCATACCCTTAATGACAATAAAAGTGTAAAAATTTGGGGATTTCCTTGCTTTTGTACATTTAGTGTATATGAATTTTCATCTTAACCCTATTAAGGGCATATGATTTCAGTACACTGGCATTTTTCATGGAATATATATATATATATATATATATATATATATATATATATATATATATATATATATATATATATACGTAATTGCTTTCAAGTATTCAACAATAATTCTATATTAATTTCTTATGCGAAAGAAGTATGCTCAATATTCAGAATCGAGCATTATTATAGAAGAAAAAAATGATAATTAAACAGATGTATATACTTTACAAGTTTATTATATTAAAATAGTATCACAGAGAATAGTTTATAAAAAAATAATTATTCACCTAACTTTCAACAAATCAGATCACATATGACATAATATAAAATGTGGCGGTTTTGAATGAATTCACATATATTGATCTTCACATATATTGAATTTTGTTACCTATTTTTTGGGATCCCAATTATATCCTTTCTATTATAATATTCCAGTGGATGATTCCCTTTGACACCCTATAATACATCTGGTGTATTCATTATTAAAATACTTTCAGCTCCTTCTCACATAAACTTATTGTTCTTCCAATGAAAGGACTTGTTTCTTTGAAAAAACATGGTTTAAATGACGTTATTATAAACTATTCTCTGTTGTACTATATATATATATATATATATATATATATATATATATATATATATATATATATATATGATACTATAGCTGGGATAATCATCGTTTGTTTAGTTACGGTTTTTTCATATATATTTTGATAACAAAATATATGCTAAAATAATCTTTTTCTTTTGGGATTGAGTTAAGTTTGAAAATAAATTCTTATAATTAACCGTAATTTGCAAGTCACTCACCAAGTGACCCATCTTTAACTTAGTTTCTGCCTATCACTCTCATCCTCTCTTAGTGTTTGGTACTCGCTTTTATTTAATACGGTGTATATCTCTCCCGCTCCCCTCTCGTTGTTCATTAACAATGAAACGTAATAAAACTATCTATTAGAATAGTCCATTATGAAAAACGAAATATCACAACTAGTAGTAATACAATTTTACCCGTATCTGTAGAGACGAAAGAGAGAAAGAAAGAGAGAGATGGGCAACAACATTAACACTTAATCTTTTCTTTTTATTAAAAGATAATATATCTGGCTTTAGAAAACTCTCGTTTTTCTGATCCAAACATCTATCCGAGCTGAATGGATAAACTACGTGTAAAATGTTTCCTAGTATCGACATATAACCCACTTGTAAACGTTCTTCTGGAACTATACCGGTTTGTTCTTTTGATTTCTAACGACTTCATACATGGCGTTCTCGGCTTCTTTTTGAAATTCTCTTCTTTTCTCCAGCTTTTTCCTCATTTGGTTTTTAATCACCTGAAGATAATTCGACGAATAATCAAAAGTGCAAGCTAATGATAATTCTTGAACGTTCATTATTTTTTATTTTGACACATAACTTTTTTGAACAATTGAAGAAATAAAAAGGTATAATCAAGCAGAAAATTCTCTTATGCTTTACAATTTTGATTAAATGAAAGAATGCTGCTTAAATACACACAAACACAATATAATATATATATATATATATATATATATATATATATATATATATATATATATATATATATATATATATATATATATATAGGTATTAATAATATAATATTTATTTGTAAATATTATACTAAGCCCCTTTAAGAAATTAAAGTTGATCACTCGACGGGATGTTAAACAGAGACTGTCAAAAAGCTCTAATGCAAAGTTCCGAATACGTTCGTCGAACACTCTCGACTAGTCTTCTATCTGTGCCCGCTTCTAGGTACATATAGATCTTATTTTCCCTTAATTACGTTACAGTTTCCGTTGGCCGAATGTATATGGCGACTGCTTGCCGATTCTAGGCTAACTCTGTGAATATATCATATATATATATATATATATATATATATATATATATATCCGTCATATACTGTCTCGAGCGTCTCAGTCAGTCTCCCATAGTTTCTATTCATATCGATCTATATCTGATATTTGACATCGAGTACTTCGTGATCGGAGGCATACCAATAGCAAGTTTTCGTATGGAAGTCTCTATTAATCAGCGTCTTACATCATTGCTTCAAAACGGAAATACAACCATGATAAGAAGCGGAATTGTAAAACAAAATGGAAACGTAATGACTAGAAAAGAACCGGTAAACGAAGTCAAAGAAAAAATCCTCAAATAACAGTATCACGAAACGCCTGCAAACAAAATCGTAAGGGAAACGAATAAAACAAACAAAAATCACATAATCTACTAAACTATTACACATCGTGCGTATGTTGCTAAAAAAATCTGATTTTTCCCGTTTTTGAAAATATTCTATTATGACGTTGGAAATATAAAGAGTGAAATAAAGAATTGTTGCTTCTTCATTCTATTATGACGAATAACTGTTGCTTCTTTATTCTATTATGACGTATAAATGTTGTTGTTTTTTTATTCCATCATGATGTATAAATGTTGCTTTTTTATTCCATTGTGACGTAGGAAATAGAATAAGTGAAAGAAAAAATGTTGTTTCTTTATTCCTTTATGACGTATAAATGCTTCTTCTTTATTCCATTATGATGTTGGAAATAGTAAGAGTAAAGGACAGAAATGTTACTTATCACATTTTTATAGCTAACAGTAAATTGCAATTATAAGATTAGAGAGAAATATACGTCCGTATTATTTGTATTCTATTTATTAAAAGACGATATATATAAGAGGCCTCGAGATGTAACATGTGGGGTCTTTTACTGAAGACAAGTTTTCCAGTTTATATCTGTTTTAGCTGCTAACACTTCCTTCTCATTGATTGTAACCCATCAAATTTATTTCAGCTGAAGTTATTTATCATATCATAAATTACATTTGGATTATAATTTTGTGAGTATACTGTGAAAAATTATTTTTTTATTTTATCATTAATTAAAAAAACTTAAAACAGTGGTTCATATTGTTTATTTTTTTAACCAAATTTGCTAGTTAGTTTTATATATTTTTTAAAGGTTTCATGTCATAATCTTTTTTTAAGGTTTTCCTTTCATATTGACAGCGCATTTTTTATACCTTTGTTTTTTCTAAACTTACCTGTTCCATCATTTATAGAAATTTGCTCATCTCTTCATTAATAGTCAAATTTATGAATGAGCTAATTTCTGTTCTTATTATTAGACATGTAAAAGATATGTAAAACGAATAAAACATAAAACTAAACTATTTTAACTGCGATACCAATACACATCTGCCCCAGTAAAATACCCAAGTTGCATGATCGCCTGGCATGTTATAGGATTGGCCTTGATTTATTACTATTTATTATTTTAAGACTAGGCCTGATTTCGTCGTTTTAGTTGTTGGTATAACTATGTTTTGGCCATTGTGTCCCGAGTTCAATCATGAAAAAAGTCAGTTAAACGAAAGAATGTCACAGTTACTGGAGAGTGGAATACGAACAGTGTACCCTCGTGGTTCTAGTAAAAGATTGGCTTCGCCAATTCTATGACGGTTACCTATGATGTTTCAATAGAATGCACCTTGAGAAAGCCGGGGAGCAAACTTGTTTTACAAGTACCACTAATGGAATGCGCTCCGATGAACTTACTGATCTTGTATCCCCAACGTAAATATCCATAGTCGATCTGACTAGCAGCAAAATCCCACCCCTTCACTGAAGAGGTCTCCAAATACCGGAAGATTTTCTACTCTGATAGCTTCTTTCCTCGGATCGCTTGCTTTTGGATTCCTTCCTGCTTCCTGCTTTCCCGACCGTATTAACGTGCAGAAATTGAAATGTAATGTGAAAGCACATCTTGTTACCCAGCTCACCATCTATAAATTTGACTACCATCACAGTAGCCCCGTATGCTTCAGTGGTAATATTCTTTGTTTGGTGAAAATAAAAGTAAACAAGGAAACGTGTTAATAACAATAACAACCAAGATGAGTCAATCAGTCTGAGAATTGCAAATACTAAAAGAAATATATATTTTCCTAATATTTTTTATAGCTTTCTAGGAACATTATGTGCATAGACATTATTTTTTTTAAAAAAAGCCTAAACAATGCCATTTGCTAAAAATACAAAAAATAAAATAACTAAGATTATAATAGCTATTAATAATTTTTCCAATTATTCGAGATAAAATCTCTTTTTCAAAGTTAAATTGTGGACAGTGTAAATGTTATCTTTTACTTTTTTATTTTCACATCTATTGTTGTTTGAGTATCCGTCTGACACGCTCTTTATTTACTTCCCCTCCAAGGGTTAGGCACAAAATCAAGGTATTCTCTGGTAGAGACGCCTCAGTGTATAGTTAAATTATGGCCATTTTTAGTTGTTTAAATAATTCTCTTTGAAAAATAATAAACCTTATAATAAAGTGTATTTTCTAACATTTTAAAATATTTTAATTCATATAAAAATACGACACTATTATTTGCGACATAAGTTATATTTTTAAAATTAAATTTTTCTAACGAAAAATAAATCATACTCATACGGTTAGCGATTCTTCAAATAAGGACACCAGATAATAGAATGTCGCCGAATTATGACCACTCTACACGATTGCGCTTAATTGATTAAGTAATTTACATTTAAAAATGAAAACGACTAATTTGAAATGAATAAGAATTTCATATTTAGACAATTGCATATATAAAAAATGTATACCTAATTAGGTTTTGACGTAAATAACGACATGAATGTTACGAATGTCGGTTCAAATGGCAACATTGATTTTCGAATGCGACATGATCTGTTAATTCTTTTTATTTTGAGAGATAGCATCAATAAAAACAAGATTAATCAATTTTGTTTCTCATCTGTCTTTCTCTCTTTATATATATATATATATATATATATATATATATATATATATATATATATATATATATATATATGTATATATATATATATATGACCGCAAAAGCACATCTAAAAACGGAGAACGTCGAATTAAAACAGTACTAGCAAACCACTATTGGGAGCTCAAAAAAAGGACGCTCACCAATAAATGAATGTAAAATAATACGACAGGCCAGTACATGTAGAAATATAGACGACCCGTATAGATTATGACTGAATGAAAAATTTGAAATCTTAAACTGTAAAGATCCCCGAAATCTACTAAACTGTAGAAGTGAAATAGCAAACAGCTGCTTACACAGAAATACATTTACCTTAGGCTAACGATAAATAAATAAATACATAAATAAACAAGTAAAAAAACAAAACTAAACAAAAACTTAACTATTTAAAAATTATAACCTAAAATAGAAATACAAGGAACCACGTGTTAAAATACATCCACCCATTATATTGACACAACAAAGGACACAGGGTATAGGCCAATCTATGGAAAACATAACAATAGAACATCATATAGGAAGTAATACCAACAAGACTTTTGTTCGCGGGAAGCCTAACGATTGGCTGAGAGAACAACAAATAATCTGATTAGTTAACTAGTTAGCCGTGTATATAAAAAAAAAACGGCAAAAATAACTCCATGCATTTTAGTCTGAAGATTCCCCCCAGGGATGAAACGCGGGAACCTTTATGTAGCTTAGTTTCCATAAATATATTTTCATAGTTTACTACCTAGTTCTACTTACATATCGAGCACTGTTGAAGTAAATACTGAAAATTGATACATAAAAAATGATATCTCCTTATAAACCTTTATGTGGATACATGAAATACTTATATATATATATATATATATATATATATATATATATTCGTTAAGAGATTTACTTCAATTATATATATATATATATATATATATATATATATATATATATATATATATTAGTATTTCATGTATCCACATAAAATTTTATAAGGAGATATGAATTTTTATGTATCAATTTTCAGTATTTACTTCAACAGTGCTCGATACGTAAGTAGAGCTAGATAGTAAGCTATGAAAATATATTTATGGCAATCAAGCGTTTCATCCCCGGGGGAATCTTCAGGCTAAAATGCCTAAAGATTCCCCCCGGGGATGAAACGCGGGAGCCTCTTTGTAGCTTGTAGCTTCACCCAAACAAAACATGGCATATTTTCATTGAGACTAAGAGGCTACTATGAAAAGGGGCTAATTTATATTGAACAACCTAAGTGTAGAGTTGGGAGCTAAACGTGGAGATAAAAGGTATGAGTCAAGAATAAAAGAAACGAGAGTGGTATGTGTGTGCGAGCCAGGAAATGTACTAATGTTGAGTTGAGGGTTAGGGGGACGCTTGAAGAGTAAATTACATATTATCTGTTTGTAAGCATGTATGTGTATAGAGTTACACACACGCGCACACATTCACATCTTTAAAAACAAACACACCTTCTAATAGTCTTATCAAGCCCAACGAGTATTACTGGTATATTCCGGAATTCCTGTGACATGATTTACCCGAGGACGGCTGATGGCCATCCTTTCGGCCCCACATCACAAGTAAGTATTTATATGTACAGGGCACACCCTGAATATTTCGCACCTGATGTTTAGACAAGTGACTAAGGAAAAATACATTGAAAGACTTGAAGCTTTTAGTAGTATACAGGATACATTTCTTGGAATGTGAATGACATGTACATTGCTGTTCCAGTTTTTCCATTTAATCATTCGTTATACCGTGAAACTGCAGGAAAATGTTTTTATTTTATTATCATTTGTATATATGTTGATATATATATATATATATATATATATATATATATTGTTATTTTTATTTACACAGACATGTACAAAATCTGCGACACTGGCATGTCGATGTTATCGATCAACAGTTATTATAAACAGAGATCTCATCAGGCAGAGTTAGAATCCGATCTTAACCTTAGATCATATTTGGAAAGAATGAAATGGAGAAAAAAAAAGAAAAGAAATTTAAAATTTCAAAATTTGGGAAGTCACGTGGTTGTTTGGCGCGTTAAGAATCAAAATGTTAAAATCAAAAATCAATAAAAAATATTAATATAAAAGATAATATATAAAATATAAAATATAAAATAAAATAAAGTGAAAAGAGAGAGATATAATAAAAAGGGTAGAATAAAAAGATAGGTAGATAGATAGATAGACAGATAGATGAGATCTCAGTTTATAACTGTTGATTGATAACATCGACATGCTAGTGTCGCAGATTTTGTACATGTCTGTGTAAATAAAAATAATCATATATAAAAGCTCTATTTGATATTGAGCACTTTTTTATAAACCCGGTTGAAATTCTTTGGATTACTACCCTGTGGATGTTTTACCTGTATTATTATTATTATTATTATTATTATTATTATTATTATTATTATTATTATTATATATATATATATATATATATATATATATATATATATATATATATATATATATATATATATATATATATATATATATACTGGATTAAATGTATTTAAAAAAAATAATTAATCAACACAATAATACTTAATCACCAAAGCTGTATCAATCTAATTATTATTTTGTATGTTAACTTCCAAGAGTTTCAAAATGTCTAACGTCATTGTTTACGTGACTGCTACACTCGAAAATAAAGAGATTTTAGATATAAACTATCAAAATTCAAAGAATACATAAAATTGTAGCAAAACTATTTCCTCGGCAAAAAAGAAACAGGTTTGTAATGTTTATTTTTATTAACGAAGACAAAGGAACAACGAGGAAGTGAGGAGACGACATCTTAATAAGCTTACATTTTTCACTTTTTGTTATGCATTCAGTTTTTTGTCATTGCTTTTGTTCGGAGTTTGTTGTATCTCCGCATTCTTTGTCTGTTCCATTAAGAAAATAAAGACAATTAATGATTGTGGTTATTTGTGAACATCGGGTGCTGTTTTGTGTCCTCGGGTAAAATTACATCGGAAATTGTAGATTTTTATTAGTTTTGCTTTTTAATTCAGTGTTATAAATACATAAAAATCAGCTTTTACTTTTCTTCAACACACACACACACAACATAGCCACACCGAATAGCTGCGATACAGCGAAACAATCTGCCTGTTGATGACTACATATGCTCTTACTTCTTTCGTTGGTTAAGCGTTGTGGTAAGTGAAATCAGCAGCTAATAGTATTAATAATGCAAAGCTCTTCGCAAAAGCGAATGGAAGAATTCTCTTTGGCGGCTGATAATGTTTAAATAAACATTAATATTTCTCCCCCCCATAACTTGTACCGATAGACAAACAGTTAGTATCGCCAACTTTCGAAAAACGGTCGTTTCGATACCGACCTGAAGCGCTTGCCTGTCTAGCTACACTAGAGAGCTGTGATACAAAAAAACAGACTTCCTACAGATTTGACTTTCTTTAATATAATTATATATATTATATAATATATAGAAAATTATATTCCACTGACCATGTACTTATTAAATATTAAAAATATACAATTATTTCCGGTGCGTTTCGTCGTCACTTCAACAGCCAAGATATATATATATATATATATATATATATATATATATATATATATATATATATATATATATATATATATATATATATATATATATAGAGCCCAGATGTAATATAGTTGCTGACACTATTTGTGATAAGCATAGCTGTGGCATATGACTGAGAAACCTGGATCTGGCATATTCGCTGACACTATGGCCGAGAAGCCCGGGTGGGGCATATTCGCTAATACCGTGGTTGAGAATCCCGAATGTTGCACATTCGCTGACACTATGACTGATAAACTCGGATGTAACATATTCGCTAACACCGTGGCCAAGAATCCTGGATGTGACACATTCGCTGATACAGTGTCTGACAAGCTCGTATCAGATGACATCGCGATTTGCTCTACTGCCAACAAGGAAACCAAGATATTATTTTCAACAAATAATTACGTACGCGACTAAAAGCCTTTTTCTTCAGCCACTTTAATCTTTCGCATCAAATAAATAAAACATAGACATTATTCCTCACAGTGTCAATCTCTAACATATTTATATTGTAATATTAAGTGTGGAAATCGCTATAATACTACTTTATTTATATGCGATGTTGTATTTTACGCAGAGTTTCTGTCAAGTAAATTGCCAATTTTACACGAGTAAGTTAAACAAAAACGATAGCCGACCGTAAAGCATCCCGGAAATATTAATTTTAAGCCAGTTCGTCGCACTGATTACAACGTTAGACATTTATGAGAAGAAATTTGATGCACACTTTATTCATTTTCTTCACGAGATTTGAAAATTGAAAGCGAATAGCGACACGGAAAGATCCAATACATCAGATTAATTTGCCTAGAATGGATCGTTGTGAACTGATCCGGATTTATTCAGTTATTTCCGCCATTTCACAAGGAGGCGGAGTTGACCTCAGTCGAAATGCTGTTCTCGGGGTCATTTGTTTCATTGTGACACGTGCTTGTTCAATGCACAGAGACACGACAGACGTAAATAGACACCACCACAAATTCTCATTTTAAGCATAAAATGAATATAACTTGTTCCAATCGTTGTTTATATCTAGGTATTCTATTTCATGTTCCAGATATAATTACTTGATAATGTCACGGACAAAAAGGAGCGTTAAAACTTTCCGAATTTCAGATAGGCATACTTACTTAAGGTATACTTACTTAAGGCATACTTACTTAAGGCATACTTACTTAAGGCATACTTACTTAACGCAATGTATCAAAAAACATTTAAATCCCACTTTATACTGGAAATAAGGTAATTTTGGAATTTAACATAGAGGGGAAGGAGTGCACAGCATCTCGTTCACGCCGACCAGGACATTATGACAGAACCCTGCGTCTCGTTAAGAAAAATGTTGATAATGCTCCTCGTTTTTTGTCAGGTATCTACACAAACTAGACGACTATGTCGGAGCTGCAAGGAAGAAACCACTTCTTCCCCTGTTAAATATTCGGCGAATAGATTCCCTAGTATATAATTTTGGTAGTTCTAAAAATTAACAAGAAATAAAGTTCAGTCGGGGTCAACTTGGTGACATAGGTTAGCATCAACTCGATCGTAGGATTTCATAGAAACACATGTGACGTCACATGGCTCAATGATGGAGTAGAGAGAAATCAGTTCGATTGGAAGGCTAAAAGGCGAATATCCTATTTTTGAATGTTCTGCTAAGTGAAGATTAAATAGAAATTATGAATCTCCCTCTGCCCCTCCACGCATCACTGGTTAGTAATTAGGAACAAACGATCAAGCAGAATAAACCTCTTCTGTCTTAAACAGTCTTGTTTTTGACTTACCCCTGTATTTGAGATATAAAACACTCAATTATAGTTAGCGTTTCATCAGTTAGGTAAGATTACAGAAAGGCACATACAGGAGCAAGAAGCACAAGGTAAGATCATGAACTTCTGTGTATGACCCAAGGTTGAAACGCAACACTCCAACCAACATCAGAAAGAGGGAAGATTGTGTCATGAAATAGTTGAGAAAACATAAAGCAATTAGGAATACTGTAAGTCACGATGTGATTTATTTTCAGATAGTGGCAGAGTGTGAGCCTTGAGACTCTCTAATAGAAAGTTTGACATCAACAGATTGCAGCTAACAGTGAAAAATAGTGGTATGAAGTACTATTTGGAGTTGTGGTCGTTCAGAACTGGTGGAGTGCCAGTATAACATTACTTTTATTAAATGTTTCCATATTACAGGAGGAGCCCTTTTCAATATTCCCAGGCGGTAGAATGATACCTCATTTATGGAATATTGGGAAGCTTGTCACACTGCCAAACACATACAAGATCTTTGTGCATCAAAGTGTGATTAACAAAGTTCCGGCACGGTTTTGGGGAAAAATGTTGAACGCAATAAAAGTACTGTATTTTAACATCTGAGTAAACTGATGTGGTTATCAAACATACTGACGCCAGAAACAATTTTTTTTTATGTAAAAGTTTTTATCTATAAATCTTGTATGTGCGTTTACAGGTTACTGTGATAGCGTTCGTGGTTAAAAAGTAAATCAAAGGACCTCTGAGAGTCCCCCCCCCAGGCTTACGTATCTCCGAAAAGCCAAGGTATAATAGGGTTACATATGAAAGTATTGTAACACGTAGGGTGCTTAATTATTGTTAATATTATATAAAAATCCGTGACACCTACGTCTCCACCTGCAAACGTTCATAGTTGAACTTCGCTGACAATGTAACAACTCTCACAGGGCGTTTATTAAGTGACGGTGTATTTCTATTGCTAGTGATTTCAATCAACAATTACTTTATTTTTACGATCCAACGTTTTTATTTCCTCCTGACCAGGTAGTTTGACTTCAATCAATGATTATTTTACTTTTGACAATAAATCATGTTATGTTTGTTTTTTTTTCGGTCAAGCGCGTGTACGTGTCAAGTGCTATTCTTGCCAGATGACCTTTTCGGTGCACCTGGCTTGGATATTTTACAATATCACAGGGAGACGATATAAAATTCTGTGATGACCTTGTTTATTATGCATTAGCAAACAAAGGCGGCGTTGCACGGGAGAAATAACTTAAAAGTTACCTGCAAATACGTTTTATTTTTATTTATTTATTTGTTCTTATTTGTTCTTATCTTAAAATGTTGAACACGCGTATCTTTTTCTAAAGAAAATGAAAAAATATATTTAACACACATATATGTATATTTGTTTCACTATCTACTTCAACAGTGCTCTTAGCACGAGTAGCATTTTTAAACAGTAGTAAAAGATTGCTCCTAAAAGTCATGGTAGGATTGCAATTTTTGTAGTTAACCTGACGAGATCTTTAGATGGAATGAAATATAATCATTTTTGTGAGGTTAACTTGCCATATTCATCTCTCTCTCTTATGAGGATAACATACACGGTATATCATAAAATGAAATGTCGTCGATACACGATGTATGAATGATAGAAATGAAAAACAATTACACACAGGAAGAAATAAAAATGAAACGAGAGATTTGACTGATTTTGTTCGGATCAACGAATGTCTTCAGAAAAAGTGAGGATTTGAAATTTATTGAAAAAACCCGGCGAAATATAGGAAAGAAAACGCGAAAACGTGATGATTTGTCACGTGCGTAACTAATTTACGTGCCCTCATCATTCTCTCATCAGAATCGAATGTAAACCTTTAACTGGCTTTTCCTCCCTAACAAAACATCTGTCAAAAATCGAACTCAACCAATGCAATATACCCCGTCACTGCATTATCAACTTCGACCCCGGTTCAGTATTATTTATTTAAACTGCTATTATCCATGCTTTCATGTTTGCTTTTCTTCTTTTTCTTTATCTGTTTTTTTCCCCTATTAACGTCTTTTTCGCACGCGCTGAATATCTTTTTATATAGTTACTCACTTTGGATAGAAATGAAAATAATAGAAAACAATTCGTAAAGGCATCAATATTTATCATTCTACAATCGGCTAGAAAGTTAGCGCGGAGAAAATATGACAGAAGAAAATGCTGGCTGTGTCTAAGCTTACACTTAAATACCATAATGATGACAAAACAGCTATATATATATATATATATATATATATATATATATATATATATATATATATATATATATATTTATTTTTATGAAATTGTTTTTATTGGTGATTGTAGCATTTGTTGCTTTTTAGTAATATGCTACTATATCAATTGCTTCACTTTCTAAGTGATGAAGATGCAGAAGATTGCATTATTAATCGCCTTAAACTTTATAGGACGCCTTTTTGCGTTAATATATATATAATTTTATTAATTTTATACGTACATAAAAGTAATCCATGGACAAATGTTTCTGGCTCACAGCCTCATCAGCATGGCTACCTTGGACAATGGTCGAACCTTCTGGCGTTTTACCCCCAGACTATGACGCCTTGCCTGGAAATATGTACGTATAATATGTACGTATATGTATGTATAAATTTATCGCCTAAATATTTAATATATTTTTATGTAATTGTTTTTATTGGTGATTCTAGCGTTTTTTGCTTTTTATTAATATACAACTATATCAATTGTTTCCCTTCATAAGTATATATATATATATATATATATATATATATATATATATATATATATATATATATATATATATTTATGGGAATAATATATAGTAAAACAAAATATACAAAAATAAATGAATACAGAATGCAATACAGTTTTTCCTGTCTGGATGGTTAGTCTCTTTTTTTATGAACACTGATGATCCCCTCTTAAAGAAAAAAATAAATGTCTTATACGTTTAGAACTTTATATGTATTTGATGAACGCCGAAACAATTGCACGTGAATAAAAACTGATTTTTTGGTAAATTTGTGAGAATTTTTTCCTTACACTTGATGTGTTTTTTATAATATTAAAAACATATTTTTTATTACAGCTCTAGTCCTTCAATATCGACCTAATATATATTATTGTTATAAAAATTGATATTTAAATTTTTTTAAAGTCAAATATATATATATATATATATATATATATATATATGCTAAACCCGATAGGCCAAGACGTTCGTCTAGTAGACGACTAAATGTCATAGAGAATATTATCTTCCTCTGTTTCTGGTTTGGAGTATGACGTTACAAAAAGATTAGGTCATCTAGTATGCCTGATTATGACCATTTTGTGTTCATTGATGACGTCATAATAGGTTCAACGTCATCCACTGTACACGGTTACACTCACGTCTGTTTTAATGGATGATGCAACAAAACGATAATATCATCCAGTGTGCACTGAGACAAACAAAATAAACAAGATGAAAATCAAGCAAGCAAGATCGGAACGGAAATGAACTTAAATAAAAAATATAAATATATGAACAAAAACACAGAATAACAGTTGGTAATCCGTCAGAATAAAAAAAAACAACGCTCAATGAACAAAAAGGAGAATCTTGAAATCTTTTCATTCAAGGCTTGTAAATACAATTATTTTCATAAAAAAAAAATAGTCATCTTCCTTAAAGTGATCTGCCAGTAAACTGGCGTTTCCCTGTTGTAACACGTTTAAAACGTGTTCAATAAACAGGACGGTATGACCCCCCCTATACTTATATTGCGGGAAATTTACTATTTACACACAATAGCTGTCCAATGCATTAGACAAAGGGACTGAAGGGGGTAAAGATAACACAGCAGTCGTTATTTAGATGAACTAATTAAAAGAAAGACATGATTGTTATTTGTGGTCACGACACACGGAAACGTGTGAATAATTGGTTTTAAAATCGAAAACTTGAATTCTGAGATCTTATTTAAAATTGGCGTTGATGAGTATCGTCATTCGAAATTTTCACTGTGCAAAAGCAAGATGGCGCCACTGCGCGATTGAATGGAATCTGACAAGTGAGAAATCTCGCCAGATTTAAAGAGGCAAGACAGATAGTGCAGTTATTAACAAGGACAAATGAAACACTGACACTTAAGACATCTTAACACTAATGAAATCAGTTATGCTTCGTAAATACGAACAAGCATATAATATATCTGTTTAATCAGCAAATACGAACAGTTATATAAATATACCTGCCTAGTAAGAAAATACAAGCAGCCATATACTTATACCATTCTAATCAGCAAATATGAACAGTCAAATATAATTACCTATCTCACCAGTAAACACGAACAACCATATAAATATACCAGTATAATCAGCAAATAAAACCATCAATCAATCAAATATGAACAATCATCAAATATGAACAACCATAAAAATATACGTGTCTAATCAGCAAATAATAACAAAGATAAATATGTGCCTGTCTATTCAGTAAAATACGAACATGCCTGCCTATGAGCAAATACGAACAACCATATAAATATATCTGTCTAATCAGACAGAAATTCTTTTGATATATAACATTTGCAATTATATGAACCAGTAAAAATATTTGGACATCCTCAAAATATCTTTGAAGTCCACTATCACAGAATCTTTGTACAGTGGAATTTGACATATTTTCTCACGAGATTGGTTCAGTAGTTCAGTGATATTTGGAACAGTCATTCTTTTCTCACGCAATCTGGTTACTCTGATGAAATTGCAATTTGCTATTGTTGTTGCTTTTAATATTTTAGTCTTCTTTTGCTCCATTTTATGATATATCATGACAGTATAATCCATTGTCTTTGTTCAAAGGTAACTTCACGTGTTTTGGATATTTTGTTGAGAAAAAAGTTGGAACAAAACGAGAGTTTTACAATTTAGCATTTAATTGTAACAAGATGAGAATAAGAGATTTCACTATTGGACAAAACCCAGGTACAGCAGGTCGTGTCTATCAAGCAGTAAATTAACAAAATATAGTCTAACATGAGTTCAAAGGGTAGAAGATTTTACTATTTGGTCAACATTTTCGTCATGTTCAGTAAGTACGAAAGAAGAAAAGCTCTCTCAAATATTTTTTCCAATTTATATCTTGTTATAGTAAGGTCAGTTTAGGAGATAGACTTGTATTTAATATGATTAATAAAACAATTGTGGTACTTAACTGAAAGATACTTTTAAGATAAAAAATGAAAATATTTCACGGTTGCCAATATTTTAGTGCAACAAGTTCGTCGGAGAACATTCGATTGAATTATTTGTAAAACAAGCTCATCGATGCATCATTGCGGCGATTGTTGACAATGTATGATCTATTTAATTAGAGGTTCTTTTTTGAGTCATCTCTTAGAGGTATAGACTATTAGTTGATGCACCAGCCTAGATGTGACAACACTACTATATGCGAATGGTGACTTTGTAGATATATATGATACTGGCAGGTGTGAGATTTTTCTGGCTCGCTAGAAGGAAGAACAACTTCCTTGCAGCAGCCTTAGTAATGTCTTCTACGTATTTGTTACAATTCATGTTGCCTATGAATGTTAGGCTGAGGGGTTTGAATGATAGAAACACAAAGTAAAGTGGTATTAGCAGTGGTTGGAAAGGTTGTTAACAAAAAGGAGCTTTGTCTTAGTAGCATTACATGTTACCCTCCATATATGTCCCCATTCTACTACAGACTAGAGGGCATTTTCTAATGATTCAGCCATTGCATCGGATATGTGCGCATCCGTTTTACCCACAAGTCAAAAATAGAGCGTGCTGTCATCAGCAAATATACTCATGTCGGACGCAATTTCATCAGGGAGAAACAATTGTATCTGGGAAAGCTTTTGCATGGCTGTTCCATGTTTCATTCCCACAGAAAGTCATTAGCCTCACGCTTCTATATATAACCTGATAATATCTTGCGAGAATGAAGTGTTTCTTACTATCCATATATATTAGCATACTACTACTAATTACTGTTGAAGTAAATACTTAATATATATACACAAATATTTCATCACATTATAATATTAGATGTCTATATACATGAAATAGTAATACACACACATATATATGAGTGAGGAATTGTATGCCTACTAGATATTACCCTCAGGTGTCTTCGGCCTCTCTGTACAGAGGTTTGTCAGAAACCCTGACACGAGGATACGTTCTATTTGAAGTAAACCCTGAAAAATATTTTTAAATCGTGTGCTGACTCCTGAAGAAATCTCGCACATCTTCCGAATTGCGGACGGGGGCACCCCTTCTATTAATAGAGGGCAGCTTCGAATAATGAATTAGAAGCCGTTGACAATGAGGAAATGAATGATAAAAAATATGAATACAAACAAAAATAAATACTGGCAGACCGGCACCCAGGCCTTGAGAGAAAAATATGCTGCAACAAAAACAAAAAAACATAAGAGGCTTAACAGCCCAACCATGGACCGTTGCACAAAAGAAGGTGCTATTGTTTTGCTACCACTAATCAAAGTTTGAAAAGTGGAGCAAAACATCCAATTAACTCCTGGCCGAAACGATTAAAGAATCTACCCCTCCCGAAAGAAAAGAACTGGTTGCCCGCCTACAATCGTATGTTTCCCAGATGGGCATATATGTAACAGAAGATGAGAGCACCCTCATAAAAAAGAAAGGTGGAAGAAGACTACCTACCTATAAGCGAAGAAGAAACTAAACGGAGACAAGAGTCTAGATAGGGGAGGAAAGAAATGTGGACATTGTTATGGGCTATGAAATATGCTCAGACAAAATATACCAAACAAAAAAGAGAACAGAGACCTGGATAGAAATATTCTTTTACTTGTTCTCAGACAAGAGAAATGTTCCACCCAAAAATAACTTGTCAAAGATTTAGCAGCATGAGCCTGTTCAATGAGGCTGAGCTGGACTATATGGCATCAGAAATAGCAGCCTTCATAAGAACCAAAAAATGTCAACTTCAAAGCCCATCCAAATTCCCACAATTACCATCATAGTTCAAAACGCCACACCACAGGTACAGCCAGAACCACATTTCCATTCACCCATGGATCAAACCGTCAGACAATCTGGGTCCATGACAACCCACAATACAGCCACTTCAACACCAGCACCCCCTTTAACAAAAGGCTCCTCGACAAGTATCTCACCACCATCAGCTGTCTATTTAGAATCAGAAGATAGCCCCTCATTGAACCTAAGTTCTTCCTCACGACTATCACCGAGACCACTGGTAATACCTGACTCCCCATCATTACCTCAGAAATTACTGGAACCAGATGATGAGCAATTGGTCTTGGAAGAAGAAATTGGGAATACAATTGAGGAAGTCCAGATGATGAGGCTGGAGGAAAGACCTCAACTTCCCAAAACCAAAGTCTCAAAAGCTACTAAGTCAGTAATACAAAACGGAAACATAACTTTCCAAAGACTTGTTCCATCCAACATATCCCTCACGGAGCAGAATCAAGTAACATACGTTTCAAGGCTTTACATTGTTAGGAAAACACTTCCTCAATTCCAAAAGCAATGGGAGCCAAGAGCACAAGACATAACACCACCGTGGAAACTGAATCTCCAGAAACAACTTAACCTTTGCTAAAAAGAAGTCTCTCAAATCAAACCATTCCTTGCTGCCCCAAAAGTGCGGGGACGGCTGAGGAACACCATCTGCAGACTCTAAAATACAAAGAAAATGTAGAAACAAATTGAAAACGTTGCGATGGAACTTGAAGGCATGATTCCAGCACTTGTAAAAAGAATTCAAGAAAAGGATAACAATCACAGGGCGAAAGTTGAGAACAGACAGTTCAAAAAGAACACAAGACTATTCTACCGAAATTTAGTGGGAGAGAATATAACGGTAGAAAAGCCACTGGAAGAGAAAGAGCTAGAAAACTACTAGAGGCCTTTGTTTTAGAATGAGGGACCATGCAACAAAGAGGCCAAGTGGATGTTAGATATAGCTCGAAGTAATAAAATCAAGCCAGAAATGTCAGATCCAGAGATAGGAATGATAAAACGAAAGCTAGATAAATTTCAGAACCACAACACACCTGGCATAGACAATGCACCACATATCTGACTGAAGAAACTAACAGCACTTCATAGCCATTATAGTAGCTGCTTTACCAGACTGTCGAGGGTTGAGGATACCACACCAGAATGGCTAGTAAAAGGTTATATGATCCTCGAGTGAGACACAACACTCTACAAAATACAGACCGATCTGCTGCCTTACTAGAACCTACAAACTATTCATTGGCCTGGTTGCATACAGCATCTACGAACACTTTTCTTCTGGAAAAAGAACAAGCAGAGTGTAAGTGGAAGTGTTTAGGCACCAAGGACCAGTTGTTTATCAATAAAACCATCCTTGAGGACGGTAGGAAGAGGCAGAGAAATCTAAGAATGGCTGGGATCGATTACCATAAGGCATACGATAATGTGCCCCACACATGGCTTCTGCGTTGTCTTGATATATATAAAATCACCCCGGTCATCAAGAAAACCATGGCAGTACATATAAATATGTGGCAAACAACGTTAACATTAAGACACACTTATGGAACCATAAAAATTCCTGACGTCAAGATCCGAAGAGGAATCTTCCAAAGAGATAGCTTATCTCCTTTAGTCTTTTGCCTGGCTTTATCTGCCACGAGAAGCATGAGGTATGGGTCTCTCAGAAATTGACTATAAACATCGAGCAACTATTGTGAGCACCGGCCAATATCTGATGAGCTCCGAGAACCCAAACTTTATGATGGTATGCCAACATCAAGAAATCAGAGAACGCAGAACAACCTCTATCACAAAACTGGCCAAACATTTTGGACAGGACTGCCTTACAAATGAGGCAGAAACGGACAATAATCCTGATACGGAAATAGCTCGCAAGAGCCGCCAGAAATACATCAATACCTTCAATTACAGAACACTGGAATGAATTGGCAAACCAACAACGTGCTAAGTATTTTCTCGGTGAATTATCCCAGGAATATATAGATAAAGAAAGCTCTGTAGACTGGCTGAAAAGAGGATCGCTCCACTATAATCAGGAGGGAATAAAAATGGCTGCCCAAGATCAAAGCTTGATGACCTATGCTTTTAAAAGGATGAGTGGTCTCAGCAACAATGACAAGTGCAGGTTCTGCCACACAGAAATGGAGAGTGTGAGCCACCTTACATCCAGTTGTAAGGTTCTTATGGGGGATGGCTATTATACAATGCGACACAATGAAGTATGTAAATATTTTCACTGGACAATATGTAAATAGTTGAATATCCAGTATAGCAGCAAGTCCTGAGAGCATATAACAGAAAATAACAGTTGGAAATAAGCTATACACCATCCACTATGACTATTTAATCTCTACAACTACATATCTATAAAACGGAGCTGTTAAATCTGACATCGTGACATGGGACAAAAGGGAGAAAGTAGCAACCCTAGTTGAAGTCAGTGTCTATAATGATTCAGGATTTAACAGGGCTGAAAGGGAAAAGATTACGAAATACCAAGGTTGTATGTACGACATGAAAAAAAACTGGAATCTTAGGAAGATCTCCATCATCCCAGTAATTATAGAAGCAACAGGACTAATGAAAAAAAAATTCAAAAGCGAATAAACCCAGTGAACCGAGTGCAAGAAAGATCCAAACAATTGCACTTAAAGAGACGGTTAGAATCTTAAAAAGATCTCTCGGCTGGAGTGTCTCAAATAGCCGACGAATGTCTGTCATCTGGTAGGATGCCCCATCCCCTATAAAAACAAAAAGATTAGAAAATTAAAAAAAAAAGAATATATATATTGTAGTAGAATACCCGTCTCAGTAGCAATAAATATAGCATTTGTTTTTTCTTTCTTTGGAATATTGTCTTTATTGGTAACTGTAGTGTTTGTTGTTTTTTGCTTACTACTATTTCAATTGTTTCACTTCATAAGTGATACAGATGCAGAAGATTCCATTATTAGTCGACCATAACTTTATAGGACGTATTTTTCGTTAATATATATATATATAGGAGAGTTACCAGTTGGCCACCAGAAATTAGCTTAGAATTTAGGAGGAATTTAACTTTGTAAATACCAAGTCGGCGGGTATTCACAGCAAGCGTCGTAGAGTGATCGAAAACAACAACAAATCGTGTTGGATCTCGCAATGATCTCGCATATATATATATATATATATATATATATATATATATATATATATATATATATATATAGAGAGAGAGAGAGAGAGAGAGATAGATAGATAGATAGATAGATAGATAGATAGATAGATAGATATCACTGTAGTATAAATATTATATATATATATAATTATAAATATTTGTTTTTCTACACTACATAAATATGTATGTATATATATATATTATTAAAAATAACCGACAATTTTTGTCTGGCTATTTTAGTGTTGATCCCTTCAATTTTCCGGATTAAAATCTTAATCTCGGAAGGAAAATTGAAGGGATCAACACTAAAATAGCCAGACAAAAATTGTCGGTTATTTTTAATAATACGTGTCTTAAAGAAAAAATGCTGCCTCGATACACACATATATATATATATATATATATATATATATATATATATATATATATATATATAGTGAGAGAGAGAAATATATATATATATATATATATATATATATATATATATAGAGAGAGAGAGAGAGAGAGAGATAGATATCGCTGCAGTATTTCTTTTCATGGTACAACGAAGATAGAGTGAACCAATTAGCATTAATATGAATGTCAGTTTTATTACAAATCGACCCGTCTCCTTAAAAAGTGGGTTCGTCACTCTGAGACAACGAATTCAATAAATATCAAATCGCGTCTGTTTATCTCAGTATCTGTCCAAAATGTCGGCCAATAAATAAAATAGGTTTGAATCTCGCCAGACTTTATATAAAATGTTAGGGAATATAATATACGTATATATATATACATACATAGATACATAAATAATTACACACACATATATATATATATATATATACATATATATATATATTTATACATATATGTATACTTTCGAAACATAAACATAATCTTTCAGAAAATATTGAAATGTAAGAACATAAATAAGGACATAACTGTAAGTATCGAGGGGACTGAAAGAAATGGCAACTTAAAAATTAATAAGACGCCGCTACAGACTGCTTGACTTTACTCTCAAATTAACAACTGATGAGAACTCAACACATAATTCTTAATTCAAGACACTAATACATAAGACACACACAGACATGTATGGCAGACTATGCTCAGATTAGAATATATGATTGTTATCAGTCTCACATCTATGACGATATTCTGACAATAATCGCTTCAACAAACTTTTACACACAGCATCACGGTTTGAAAACACAACGTCGATTCTAAATGACGTATCCAATAACAACATATACCCAAACAAAAACAAATCACAATCGATCGCATTTCTTAATTTTCCTTAACGCATTGTGACAATCTTTAACACAGATATTCTTCCATATTATCACAAAGCAAACTACACAAACCCTCGTATATATATATGAACAATTATTTGGTCTACATAAATCACTATATGTGTTGGTGATAACATGCACACTCGTCAGGAATGACGCCACTTGATATAAGGAGCTAAAAAAATTACTCAAGGTCAAAATTAGCCAACGATACATGTGAGATGGATCGATTCCGACCCCCAAAACAGCAATTCTTCCCTCTTTGTCAGAAACATCACTAATAGAATGTGAAGACTAAAGGACAAAATAAGAGAAGCGAGAGTAACGAGGTTGCCGAAAATAAATCCAAGGTCCACTTTCTACTCTCGTACTCCTAAATGTTTTTATAATATATATTTATAAAGCTCTACTTTGTATTGAGCACTTTTGAAAAAATGTTGGTTTTAAATTCATTTCTTTAATACTTTTGAACTTATTCAATTAATATATATATATATATATATATACATACTAAAGGGGATATACACATTAAATGAATACGGTTGCATTTTGATTTTATCTTCGGTCTGATTGTGGCGAATGTACACTGATGAAGCCTTTTCGTACATTGTTTTGATATTTTCTATATCATAAAAAATATGTTTTTCGGAATGGCCACAAGCAATTTTCTGATAGTAAAGTGTTTTGGATGAAATCTGAAATATTTTCTGAATAATTATTATTACTTTATCATATTATATATATATATATATATATATATATATATATATATATATATATATATATATATATATGTAGAGGGAGAGGAATAGAGATAAATAGCCGCCTTTTAATCTTAAGAGAAAATTAAGTTATTGGCCTTTTGGTACTACATTTTATCTGTTCTATCTTCTGTCAGTGAAGCAGAACTCCAGGGTTTTAAAATTGACTAAAGTTAAGGTAACACGATCAATCCTCAGAAATTCGGATATAATGCTCCCGTAAAAAGTATACACAGGGTAAGTACTATTTTTATGTGGCATACGCACGATACGAAAAGGGAATGAATTACTTTTATCAAACAGTTTATAGGTAAATATTTTATCTTCAATATATATATATATATATATATATATATATATATATATATATATATATATATATATATATATATATATATATATATAAGGAAGTTGTAGTTTGCTTGAAGCATTGCTGGTAAATATAAATGTTAGTAAACCGAGGCAGGAGCAATGTGATATAGGTACCGGAAGATGGAACAGGCGAACAAAAATAAATGAGAAGAGAGAATATGAATGGAATCTCAAATCATTTTTTTAATATTTCACGGTAAAGGTTTAAATAACAGAACAGTAAATAGAAAAAAGTTCACTGTCAAGCAATTTAAAAAGGTCCGGAAAAAGGTAACCGTAAATCAAAAGATAAAAACCAAAAATATGACCGAATGGTCGTAAAACGAGATGAACACAACTGTTGACGAAATACCACAGATAATAGGTAGCAGATACGCAGAAAATTAGTTTAGGTAAGCTAATTGGATATTAATATTAATTAATTTCTATCATAATTTATTTAATTTATAGTATAATTATTCAGCTTACAGGATGTCATCATATTAATATGTATTTATTTATATACTTAATTACTTATTATTATTTAAAAAATTTTAGTTGAATTTTTTATAATTCCGTTTTAATTTTGAATTATAGTTAGTGAAAGTCGTTACGATTTTATTAGAATATGAACGGTCAAAGGGAGGCAACTACAAGATTAAAATCTGGTTAGAATTAATTTAAATTTAATTTAATTTAATTTAATTTTTTCAGTTTCAGTGTCAGTTTTCAGTTTTGAATTTAAATTAATTCTAACCAGATTTTAATCTTGCAGTTGCCTTCCGTTGACCGCTCGGGCTCATACGACCACCGTAAACCACACTTCCTGCACTTATTAAGGTATAAGCCTGAAACATGTCATCTGTAGGTATAAAACACTTTAATATATATATATATATATATATATATATATATATATATATATATATATACATACATACATACACCTATATCATTTTTTTGAATAAATATTTATTATCCATATACGTATGCCTCATATTCACTGACCATCGTCGATGTGGCTATATATAACTATACCGCCGGCCATAAGATTCGAACTCTGGACAATCCAACATTCTTATCCGTTTAACTATAGTGGAGAAAAAAGAAATAAACCATATTTTTATTAATTAATATTTTAAGACTCAGAGAGTTTTCAATCTTCCAGTTGGGTAGAACAGTTTCGCAATGTTGCTTAAATAGAAACTATTCATAATTATCTCAAGTAGCTTGACTTGAATGGAGCTATATATATATATATATATATATATATATATATATATATATATATATATAATTACTATTTCATGTATCTACATAACATTTTATGAGGGGATATCATTTTTTATGTATCAATTTTCAGTATTCACTTCAACAGTGCTCGATATGTAAGTAGAGCTAGGTAGTAAGTTATGAAAATATATTTATGGCAATTAAGCTACACAGCGGCTCCCACGTTTCATCCCCGGGGGAATCTTCAGGCTAAAATGCATGGAGTTAGTTTTAACGGGTGTTTTTATATACACGGCTAGCTAGTTAACCAATCAGGTTCTTTGTTGTTCTTTTAGCCAATCGTTGGGCTTCTCACGAACAAAGGTCCGGTTAGTTTTACTTCCTATTTCTGGTTCTATTGTTCTGTTTTCCATAGAGTGGCATATATCTTGTTTCTTTGTTGTGTAAATATAATGGGTGAACTTATTTTGTACACATGGTTCATTGTATTTCTATTTTAGATTTTAGTTTTTAAGTTGTTAGGTTCTGGTTGAGTTTAGTTTTTTTTTCCTTATTTGCTTGTTTATTTATTTATTTATTTATGTATTGTTAGGCCAAGGTAAATTTTATTCTGTGTTGGCAGCTGTTTGCTATCTCATTTCTACAGTTTAATAGATTTTGGAGGTCTTTAAAGTTTAGGATTTCAAATTTCTCATTCAGACATAATCTACACAGGTCGTCTAAATTTCTACATGTACTGGCCTGTCGTATTATTTTACATTCAATTATTGTTAAGCGTCCATTTTCTTTGAGCTCCCAATAGTGATTTGCTAGTGCTGTTTTAATTCGACGTTCTCGGTTTTTAAATATGCTTTTGTGGTCATAATATCTGGTTTTAAAATCTAGGGAGGTTATACCCACGTAGTACTTCTGGTTATTCGGTCTTTCCTTGGCAAATGTTGTGGCTTGGTAAACAATCCTTTTGGTTAGGCATTATTTTGTAGTGGACAAAGTGTACGATTTATGCAGTTACATCTTTTCTCTTCATTGCTAACTTTTTAATTTCTATTCGGGTGATTACTATTAGGTTTTTGTTTATTTGTATTTGTAGTGTTTATATTTTTGTTTTTCTTAGTGTTATTTTTGCTATATTTGTCAGTTTTTTATGTAATTAGTTTTTTTTTCTTCCTCTCTGCTGTTTTGTTTACTATTTTGTTATTGTGTGCCTTAATTATGATTTCTAGGTTTTCGCAGCAGCTGTAGAACAGTTTCAGGTTATTTTTATTGAATATTTTATGCAGAGGATTGGTTACGGGAGAGTGTTTTTCAATCAGATTTAGAAATTTTTTGCCCAGTTTAGTTTTTAGCATCTGATTATAGGGCGGTGTATAATAGATTATATTTCTTTTTCTTTTATTTTTAATTTGATTATAATTATTGGTGTCCTGTTTCTTATATTTAATTTCGGTATTATGGAAACCGCTATTTTTTAGATCTGTATTGTAAATGTTGCGTGAATTTTTAAAAACATTTTCGTTGCTACAATTATTGATAAGCCTACGTTCGATAGAATTCGGAATATGTTTTATTATTGATAGGGGATGATTAGACTTTGGGTTTACGTATATTGGATTGGCGTTATCTTTTATGTATGATTTAAGTCTAACGTGACATCTAGAAAGTGAGTTGTTTTTATGTTAGCCAGTACTTCGATTTTAGCTATGTCGTTTTGGAAAATGAAACACACTTATATCGTACTCGAGAAGACAGCACGTATCCTTAAGTCAAACAAAGAAAAACTGAAATAATGTTACATTCAGAAAAGAGGATTAAGACAGCGCCGTTGCTATGGTTAGAATAACATTGATTAAGATGTTTACTCAAGTACCCAACAAAACAAAAAGATAACATATACGATATTCGATCATTACTATTTGAATAAAGCGAAAAAAAGATGACTAATTTTGTTTGAGTTTCTGTAAACATAAATGTGTGGACAAATATATAAAAAAAATCTGGTAGCAAACCACAGTGGTTAATCTTTTTCAACGTCCAATCGGTAAGCAATAGTTCAAGAACAATTCTTTGTACTTCAGTCTCCTCTTTCAGCCTCACTCTGCTCTCCCTACCGCTCTCTAGGAGCTCAATGAAAAGAGTACAGTTTATATACTACTTTTTGCCCCACCTATGCAAATTGACTGTCAACAAGAGCCATCTAGCTTTCAAATTCTCCACACAGCCAATTTGCAAAGGGGGACAACTCAAACTACACTTTCTGGATCGATTCTTGGCTGGGGTAACTTTGCTAACCACACGCCCCCTTGATCTACACGATCATCACTAGTCAGCCCATCACGTAGTCGCTCGACCAACATGGTGGTTCAGTGGGAAAATCAGACAAAACCTATACTAAGTAACTAGCAGAAGCCTCATAATCGACCTATGGAATCTACCAGGTGTGATAGAGGATAGAGCGAGATTGCATGAGAGAGTCAGGAGGACCTGTAACACTACCACGATTAGATGATGATGATGATGATGATGATGATGATGATGATGATGATGATGATGATGATGACAGTGTTCTTATTGTGCGGATTTTCACGCCGTTCTTCCTATTCTTAAAGTGAACGAAATGAACCCAGGACATGTGCTAATACAAAACACTCGTATTCCAATCTGTAACTTATATTTGACCGACCGACTTTCAGAACAAAGTCGACTGTCTTATCATCTTCATAGTTATTACGAATCATCACATTATTATGCACTCACAAGGAGTTCTCACACAGGCAGTAATCAGTGATCGCTCACTGATAATCACCACTGGTGTTCCTTGGAGTCTGAGTGACAACGAGTCTCCCCAGATTTCCAGTGCTCTCTATCTCTTTCGATAACTACTGCATTGGTCTGCTCTGAGATTTGGATGGCAATAATCCTTCCCAATGTATCAGTGCTCTCCAATATTCTCTTATATCCTCTTACCTTTTTTCGTCTTGCAGACCCCCCGATCGTGGACACATCGGAGTTATATTCCCGCGAAAACTAGTTGAAGCAGGTAGACGAATCAAACTGATCCTACCAATACGATTCCCTGTCAAAATCAACAACAACAACGACAAAGCCAACCTGAGTAGAGACCCGGAGGGGGGGGGGGGGCGGTGACGGATGCATCAGCACTGCATGCGGTTGCATGTAGGTAATTATATCAGCAGTAATTTACAACTGTCAGCATTTTTTATAAAAGTTTCTTCTTGTGCGAATGCCAATTTGCAGGAAGTAACATTCGTCAAAGAGAAAAGAAAACCTAATGTGAAATTCTAATGCACATTATCGAGTAAAGTAAAATCATATTCCCGCGCAAGAAAAAGAACCAAAGTTCATTTTTTACGCCAAATTTCGTCCATTTCCTTGCGCAATGTGTAGCAATGAGAAGTGATGGATGAGGTGTTTTTGTCTCTTCTTTTGATGTTAACTGCGTTAGTCTTTGTTCTATTTGTTAAATATTCATGCGTATGTTAGCTAGTATAAATATTATAAAGATGTTTTCCGGGTGTTAGAAATAACGTGTCACCTTTTCACCGTACTGTGTAGTTAGAACCATGGGATGGAACCGTTACGTAAAAAGGGGCTGGGAGTTAGAAAGACAGGTGAAGATTCTCGGACATTCGTGCCGGAGTGCTGAAGAGTCCAAAACCTATGGCCCAGATGCAGCAAGTGGTATGGAAACTGTACTTGATGAAAATTTAGTGAGCTGACCATGTAATATAATATGTCAAGAGAAGAGGTTTCTATTTTTGTTCCCCTATATCGCGATAGTACGTGTAAGTTAGATTAATTGGTAATCATTTGTATACCGAATTTTTAGAGGAATTGTATGAGGGTGAGACAGGTACACAGGGGCAACACACGGAGAATTCGTGGCAAACTGGTCAGGCAGTTGTGAGGCGTGAGAACATTGAGCGTGTATTATGGTGCAGTTTATCCTCGGGTAGCATAGGTCGTTCCGTGAAGTCGCGCATTGAGACGTGGGCGAAGTGTGCCCGATTATCGATTATGACAGAGGATGGGAATGGAGCCAATTTCGATCGTAAGATGACTTGTCTTACATTCCAGGATTAGTGTCATATGATGCCGATGGAATTCCGTTGGGATTATGAGGAATGAGGTACAGTTGTGTTTAGTTCCCAATTTTGACCAGTCCCAGGGATGGGCTTTTAGAGAAAAAATGCTAGGATTGTTTTTTCTGATAAGGGGGGAAGGTATATCGGATTATGAGGGGCCCTGTACTTCTAAAAAGGTGATAATAATATCTCTTTAAAATTTAAACATTTTAAACATTTTATGCCTTCTCTTGAGGACTAGCCATTTTATAGGAGTTCACTTAGCAGTTGTCCTTCAATTAACAAAATATCTGAAATACAAAATCTTATTGTTAATAAGAAACACTAGTTAACACATAAAAGATCTGGTCAATATATCTCATATACTGTCTTCGTAATATATTTCATTTGTAAGAGACTTTATAGACACTCCGTATATCATTGACAATCAAGCAATGTCAGTTCACCAAGAAAATATTTAAATCCCAGGGTTAACTTTATATATATATTTTTTCATCATGTTTTTGATTTCTTTGATGTATTTTGGAATCCAACCCAGAGGGTCGAAGGTAGCCGCAGTCTTATAAACCTGTGACGGATATTTCAGTTACTCTCTATTTATATAAAGTTAGGAATGTATATATGTTTATATATTTGTATGTACAGGATTCACTCCTAAACTAATTAACCGATCATTATGAATTTTGGAACATCGCTGCTAAGCGTAAAGGGTCGTAATGTGGGCTGCATTTAACTTAATTTAGTTTCATGCAAAGGGGGAAAGGGGTGCAAGCTATTCGTGAAAATTCAGATACTTCCGAATTTTGTGAAATTTAAAGAATAAGTATTAGACATCAATTAATATATAATCCATAAATTTCAGTCAGTCAGTCAGTCAGTTGTTTGGGCCTATTTAAAAGAGTTTTAGTGAGCATATGTGCATAACCTCCCATTGAAAAAAATCACATTGGCATTGAATTTGATCCATAGTCATTAGACATTTAAATTTCTTCTTAAGACCTCTTAAGCTTACACCTTACATTTTAAACATTTTATAGAATCAAAATCATGTAATGTATTTTGATCAAAATTGGAATAAGTATTCTAGACATAGGGTTGGGTATCATTATATCTGAATTTTAATCTTTATAAGGTGACATAAAAGTGGTGCAAAGCTGTTGTGTTCGGGGAATTAATTTTACCAGTTCCGTGACGGGTATTCTTGTATCATATATCATTCTCGCAGGATTACACAACCTTGCCATACATAGCGGAACAGTATCAAAGGTAACAATATAGTACGAACTATTGAGTAAAAAGAGTATTCTATAAGATTCTTTGTCTAAACTAATTAAAAAATCTATTTATTTTAATTGTTTATTTTATTTGAAAGTATATATTTGTGAACTCTTAGTCGAAATAGTTTTATATGATTACTTAAAGGAATACAATTGTTCCAGCCTGTGTAGGTTACGTCGGGGTCACCAGCTCTTGCAGAGGCCGATGATGGTGATCGGTCTTACAATTTGTTAGAGACACAAAACCATTACCGTGATGGCAAACAAGGATGAAAAACACAGAAGTAAACTGTGTAAATAACAAATAAGCGGTTTACTGAACCGTAAAGTAACGGGCAAAGAAAGAGGGTTGCTTAAGCGCCACAGAAAGGGATGACAAGGAATGTGTGATCGGGTTACTTCTCCAACGTTGGTGGTTTAATGTGGACGTCACTGAGTTGCTAAATGAACTCAGTAGGTCTGGTTGGATGATTGGTGAGTAGCCTTTTCACGTGGCTTAAATATAAGACCGGCAAAACTACTAATACTGATAGGCGAGTTATCTAACGCATGAAAATGAGTGCTTTGGGGAGATGGGGTCCATCAGTCTAAAAAGACTATTCATCTAAATGAAAGGGAAACTTATATCAAACCTCCGGTGCCTTATGACTATACTCACTACCAGGAAAGACTTTGGGACTAAAAACTGAGGTAAAATCCGGAACCGGGATCCTCACGGCAGTCTGAGGTTGTGTACAACAACTCTTGCAACGGTACAGGAACCAAGTGTCTTGGTGCTTGCCTTTCAAAATGTATGATTTCACCGACGTGAAGAGGAGACGCTGCTGCATGGGTAACAGCTTTACCTCCATAATTACCTATCCAGACTTTGGATAACGTCTTCCGAGACTACCGGATGCTAATATATATATAACACAGAAACAAAACTTCGTTTTCATTAGCCACATTTATTAGTTATATAAGCTATACATTAATGACAAGATGCATTACGGTATTTAGAACTAATATACAATTATATAAATAAAGCATTATCCTTAATGTGCTCTAAAATGGAAACCAAAATCCATTAATAAATGTCAGTATAATTGTAATAAAAGATCATAAAGTTCATTCCTTTAATTAGTTTAATGTATATCTTGCCTTATGGATGTTGAACATTATCGATCGAAATATTCAGCGTGAAGAGCCACTATTTGCATACACGCAAGACCCTACGAAGGAAGAATAACGCACACAATTATTTTTTGGTTGTAAAAAAGAAAAGAGGGTCTCTTCTTATTTATTTACCGTTTGAGAAACACATAATAATTACCCGTTGACGCTTAATTGATTCCTACTGCAGAAAGGTTAGGCATAAAGTCAGTTTAACGTGTGTTGGGGGAATAGATGAAGGGCGAAATTGGCTCCCCCGAGGAGGCAGTTTGGAAGGGTACAAAAATAGCTGAAAACAGACCCGTCATCATTCATTAATAGGGACGCCTCGGGCGGTCGAAAATAAGCAAACGCCACTTCGAAGGAGGAGATAATGCATGGGAAGATTCACTTCTTAGGGACCAAGCTGGACTCTACCTCATCCCAGCAAAAAAAGGTCTGTTTATTAGAGCAGACTCTATATTACCGGAATAAAATCAAGGCGTATGAAAATTGGCCGTTACCCGGGACCGGCTTACAGGGCCGAGTGATTTTCTGTTTGTTTACGAACTGTGGTACGAATGTATGCATGCTGAGATGCTATCATTAAAATTGGTACCTAAAATTGGATCAGGAATCGAATTCTTAATTCATATTAACAATATTTCCGAATTAAAAAGTATTTTAATTCGGAAAAAAACCCTCAGAGAATTGTCTGTGAACAAAGAGAATTCCGTCAAGTCTACGGTCCGGCAAAATCTATACACTTTAACTGTTCTCCGCTCACGGGATCAGTGCACGTTCCACGAATCTCCAATGTTTTCTCTTTCAAAGTATCCGTTTGTTGATGCTCTCCACGTGAATTCCACCTACGCGTAAACCATAGATGGATTTTTTTGTTCAAAGGTTTACTCCTCTAGATCCGTCGTGTTCTGTTTATGTCCATGCATATTAACAGGTTAACCTCGTGATGGAGGTGGATCTTCACCATTAACTAATCTGCTAAACAACACAGGTAATGAAACAACAAAGCAATCGAACCCGTGAGTCCCGTGACGGGGACGGAATTTTGTTCTCGGGCATGTGGTGAAACTCTCCGGAGGGAATTTACGATATTTATTCGTTAATGAATTACTTTTCTCATGAGTTATTTTTCTGTTTGAAATAAAATATTTAGGTAAGAAACTCTTTCATTTGTTTGAGTAAACTCGCCAAGAAAATATTTTTCTAGTTGCAAATATTTCGATTTCTAGAATGATAAATCCCCAAAGAATATCTAATTGTCTAAAAGGTTAAAAAAGAAAGCGAAACACATCGAAATTATACCTGCAAGTCTAAAAAGATATTTCGTGTTAAAGATTTGAACTTAAAAGTAATAGTAATATTTTAAAAGGGTGTCTTGCATGAATTGACCCGATTGTTATTAAATAATAATTCCATGATAAATGCCAGTATACTGAAATCATATGCCCTTAATAGGGTTAAGATGAAAATTCATATACACTAACTGTACAAAAGCAAGGAAATTCCCAAATGTTTACACTTTTATTGTCATTAAGGGTATGACTAAATATCAACCAAACCATTTCATTATCACATCACTAAAGTATAAATCTCTATGCATGAGTGGATGAAGTGTGTGAGGTGCACTGAAGAAAAATTCCTACCAGTAAAATACATAGCCCTGTTGTGCTCGCATACCCTTAATGACAATAAAAGTGTAAACATTTGAGAATTTCCTTGCTTTTGTACATTTAGTGTATCTGAATTTTCATCTTAACCCTATTAATGGAATGTCACTACTTTTGTAAAGGCTATGTCTTAATACAATGCCTTCTCATAACTGATATAGTTGGTAGTTTGACTAATCAAGGTATATGGTAAACTGAAATTAAAATGCCATCAACTTGACACTAGAACATCTATCTTTGCCCAAAATCAGCTGAATCCATCAAATAGTTGATGAGATACAGGGTGGCACATACGTACGTACGTACGTACACACAGATAACATGATTTAATGATTGAAATTTCTGGATCTCTGGGTTGCCTTGACAAATGATGCTGAAATTCTACACACTTATAGAACCTATCAAATAAAAAAATTGTGCAAAGTTTTAACTAATTTGGTTTACTGGTTTTTGAGTTATGATTGATCAAAGAAATGAGATTTCCAGCATAGGCCATTCGTGAGGTCGATTTAGGGATAGAGCGCTCTCGCGCCTCCCTTGATATATTTAAGGAATACAGAAATGCAAAGTAAGAACGCGATTTAATTTTTTTTAATTTACAGTGTATAAACTAATTTTGTTAAGTCTAACGAAGACCATAGTGGAATTATCTTTTTTGCATTATACATTTAAACATATCTTTGTTATTTTCGGGTATATAATAAAAAAAACTATTTGGATGCTATATAATAAACAAATATAGGCGACAGATGAGAGGGGATCTGCTGCATGGGTATCAGCTTGCCCTCTATAGTTACAAATGCTTTGCGCTCTCCAGAGCCTATCTCTATAGTCTTTCAAGACTAAAAAATGGCATTACAATAGACAATATATATATATATATATATATATATATATATATATATATATATATATATATATATATATATGTTTTAGAATATACTTTTGTTGGATTATGAAGGAACCCTATAATTTGAAGAACGCTTAAGTTAGCTGGTGTGGATTATGACTGAAGTGAAATTCGCGAATTAACTGCAGGTTGAAATGACCAATGTTTAAAAGGTTAAATCTGATTCCGAGAGCTGACTCGTACCCAAATTCATAACATGCTGACAGTGATTTGCCCGGCATGAAACATCTGGGGTCAAGGGTCAAAGATAGAACGATATTGAGTGCAGTGATCTGATTGGGTGACGCGGGACAAAGGACTGTGACGTAACTTGTTGTTGTTTCCTCTGCCCCAACCGATACCAGAACGGATAACACACTTTGCTCCTAACCTGAAGGCCGAGAAGTTCGTATTAATGTTTTTTCGATGGAATTAATAATCGGTTTGATTTACGATCTCAGTCAAATGAAAGTGTATGCTCGACCAAATATTTGTCAACATTTTCATTCAATTATGAAGACACAATGAAACATACAAAGATATTTCATTGTGTTTGCTCATTTCCGATTCATCTATTTTAATTTCACCTTATTATGTATAGAATTATCTCGCTTCTATTATTTATCTATTAATCAATTTATTACAATAACGAGTTTATCTTATTCACATCTATTCATTTATCGATATTAGTTTTTTCTCGCTGTTTGAACCACATACATACATAAGTTTGCGTAATCTGTTTATATCTACCTATTCTAGTCGGTTAATACCTGTATGTTCTATCCCTATCTATCTATCTATCTATCTATCTATCTATCTATCTATCTATCTATCTATCTATCTATCTATCTATCTATCTATCTAACAAGTTATTTTACAACTGTCTCGCTCAGGAATTTCTGTTCAGATGTATCAGTCTGTGAATAAATATTTATTTAGGAGGGTGATGTAGTTTGCTTAAGGTTTAATTACATTATCCCTCTCTCTCTCTCTCTCTCTCTCTCTATATATATATATATATATATATATATATATATATATATATATATATATATATATATATACATATACAGAGAGAGAGAGAGAGAGAGAGAGAGAGAGAGAGAGAGAGAGAGAGAGAAAGAAAAAAAGATAATCGTTATTATGATAACTATATTTTTTAAATTCTTATCTCCATACGCATGTGTTTCATCTTTTTCCGGGAATCATCAGTGTGGAAGATGACTGGTCTGTCGGTCGCACGATTCGAACTCCAGACCAAAGTCACCTTTAACTTTCAACTCGGAACCTCTAACAATGCGGCATATTTAAAGAAGGCTAATAACAATGCGGAAATATATCGGGTTGTAAGAAGGAAAACTGAATACTGAATGACGTGGCGTTTTTTAAATTTATAATTTTATCTTTTTTAACTTTTATTTTTTTTATACAATATATCTTATTTGCCTCCAGATTTCTCTTTGGTCACTGGTATAATATCTGTGACGCCAGAATATCACAATATTTCGAGATATAATCCCTTTCTGAAGTTTTTTTCTTTATTCGAGGTGGATAGTTTTTTTGAACTAAAAAAACTGAAAATCTGGAAACTAATATATATATATATATATATATATATATATAAATATATATATATATATATATATATATATATATATATATATATATATATGAAATAATAATCACCTTGTATTCAGTTTTCTTTCTTCCCACCCGCTATATTTCCACATTGTTATAGACAGTGACTTTGTTGCTGTCGGCCTGAGGTATGGTTATATCCAGTCCTAGGATGTCGACTCTGTCAGGCTTCGCTCTGAAAAGGGGGTTGTTTGTTGCTAATCGTCTGAAACATCCCTACCAGTAATGGCGACGGGGCTGCTCAGGCATTCTTCCAAGCAAAAGTGTGCTTATCTTAGTGCGCTGGAATCTTAAAACCACACCTTACCTTGTGTTTAACCTCCTGACAAGTAGGTAAATAATATATATAAGCATCCTTGTCTGCTCATATATTTGCATTATTGCTACTGGTAGCTGGCGATTCTATTTATCTTCAACTCCATCCATCGTCGTCTATTCATATCTACTTATCTATCAATATATCCTGGTTACTTCATATCTGTCTCTCTCACAGTGCATGTACGCCTTTCTCAGTTTGACCAAACGTTTATCCTCGTCTATTTATATCTACCTCTCCTCGTCTGTTTACATCTATCTATATATCTATTTCAATCACTCGATATCTGTCGCTCGGGCTCTTCAAACCTATCTATCTATCTATCTATCTATCTATCTATCTATCTATCTATCTATCTATCTATCTATCTATTTGAATATGTTTTTCTGACATTCGCTAAACTTATTTACAAGATGTAATCATGTATCTATCTTTATGATTGGATATAGAGCTCTAGAAAAAGGACATTTATACCGAAGATACATGTAGAGATAAGGAAGAAATATGAGGGCGGAGATGTATCATGAGTAAGGCATATACGTCAACGAACAGGAAGCGGTAGCACACAGGGACTGTGGGTAAATACAAGTGGTAATAGAATCAGCAGTTATGAAAGATGTGCTGCGCTGCTTGAAGAGATTTTGTGGTGCATTTGTGATAACTTCTTCAAATCATCTATGTAGAAGTTAGCCCCTGGTTTTATACGATAGAGTGGATGATTCCTTTCAAGAATTCATTCAAAGACCCGCGGTAAATCCTAGGTGGTTGCCTTACTTGCTATTTATGTATCACTTGTCTCCATTACTTGGAATGGTTTCTTCCGGGGCTAGTAAAAACACCTGTTTCACTCGCTAACCTTTTCACGACAGGATTTGAGTACACATATTTATTTATGTAAACATTTGTTTTATGATAATGGAGTATATATATATACAATTTGTAAAAGAGCATGCGATAAACTGTCCTCATCAACTGCTAACCAAGGATGTGTATAAAGTTTCAGGGGATAAAGCGATACTGCCGGTCGTGACGCCACCAGCAGCTGTTGCCACCGGACAGGGTATGAAAACAACGTCTGCTCATATTTGCTCCAATTCATAATATATAACTACATTTCTAGTTATTCATATACGTAAACGATGCTTGCAGCATTTGAGGAAATTAACTCGTGTTTAAATGATCAACATTCTAAGGAAAGAAAGAAAAACGAGAGAGGGAAAGAGAGAAATGGGGGAGGGCGAGAGTGAGAGTCCGAAAAAGAAGGGGTAAATAACCGCAGAAACCAAAGAGGAGAGTCTGCAGTTGCAAGTCGTTCTTCACAACTGTCATGTCTGCGTGTTGTTAGCCGTATCCTTGTTGAATGCATAATTCACGTCGAAATATTACAATTACCCTTTCTTGCATCTCTTGCCGATTCATCACTTCGAATTATAGACAACTTCGTTACAAGAATTATGGCGGGTGAAACAATCATCACTCCGGGCAAATTCCATGAATCAAAAATGTCAGGCAGAAATTTGTGATCATTACTGGGGAAACGGTCCTACGTGAGAAGGCCAAGCTAAAAGGGAAATACATTAAGAATAATTACGGAGGAAAATAAGATAAAATACAATCGAATATTTGCTTTTACGGACCACAAATTCAATAGACCGTTTTTTCTTCTACTACACAGAAATATTCAACGTGTAATGGGATTGTAAAAATATTTAAGAAATTTGATAATATATAAGGGCTGAGTGCGAGCCAAGATCAAGTTGATATAAAGAGGTAACCAAAAATCAACGCATCTTAGGCGTCTTAAGCCGGTAACAATTACGTCAAAATGTGTTTTCAGTCCCATCGGTATATTTCCACAAGTGTGACGGAACCCGGGCGACATACAGGAAACGTGCTCTCTCTCGTGCAATGTAAGAGGTACTACTTAGGAGGATGGCCTTGGTCTAAGCAATAGGAGAATCAGTTTTACAAAATATAATCAATGTTTCTTTTTGATTAAATGTAATTTAATAAATATAATAGACAAATACAATGCTTTATGTAGCAATGATGACATTATAAAAAAATAGACGGTCGAGCCTATTGAGTGGGTGAGGCCTTCGGGATGGGGGATATGATACCCAACGGAGCAGAGTCGGACTGGCGCATTTTTGGTTGGAGGGGTACGAGGTAGTTAAAAAACCTATTTTAGGTTCTGTCTTTCCCTATTCAATTGATGTTAAAAAAACAAGGTGAACATTGGCGGTTGCCATTCTCCGTTAAGTGGTGAACGATGGCGGCCGCCATTCCCCAGCGAACATGGTCGGTGTCCAATACGATGAACATGTCCGGTGGCCAATACGGCGAACACCGACGGACTCTCTTACGAGTCAGACAGACTCTTTAACGAATCGGCCATTTCAAATTAAGCTTTTCTACTTACAGTAGTATATCGACAGATTTTCTTACGAATGAGATATTGCAACTGCAGTTTTTCCACTTATAGTAGTATATCGACTGACTCTCTTACGAGTGAGATATTTCAAGTACAGTTTTTCCAAATACAGTAGTAAATCGACAGACTCTCTTACGAGTCAGACAGACTCTCTTACGAGTGGATAGCCATTTGCACGAAATGGACAGACTATTTTACAACGCTGAAGGAACTTCGACACTGAGGAGTTTATCAGATTAAGATTCGGATTCACACGTCAACCCCTCAACGAGATCGACAGACTCTCTTATGAGGGTGTAGCCATTTGCACGACATAGACAGACTCTGTTACGAGTCAGCGTCCACAGTACGGCTTTGCTCCACTCAGAGACTCCATTTTTTTACCAGACCCTGTTCGGGGGGTCGCTGAAAGAGCAATTCTTTTAGCATAACCTTTCCCCTTCCGATTGCTGCCTTGCCTCCTTCAGGGTACAGCGAGGAGAGAGATGCTTTTATATTCGATACTTTTTTTTTATATCGTATGTAATATTATTTTTCCCAACAACATATAGGGTTGAGTAAATATGTAAGATATCTATGCCTTTTTGTCTCTCTCTCTCTCTCTCTCTCTCTCTCTCTATCTATATATATATATATATATATATATATATATATATATATACATATATATATATATATATATATATAGAGAGAGAGAGAGAGAGAGATTAATTAAACAAGTTCACATATATAAATAAAACGAACTTGAAACAAACATATTTTTAAAGTGCTCAATACTAGATATAACTTTATAAATATTTATTATATAAACATTTATATTGACATAAACAAATACAATTACGTTTCCGAACCACTTGTGCTACGTCGGGGTCGATATATATATATATATATATATATATATATATATATATATATATATATATATATATATATATATATACACACACTGGCGTAGCTAGGGGGGGGGGGGCGAGGGGGGCGGGCCGCCCCGGGCGGCACACCTGAGGGGGCGGCATTTTGAGAGGGTAAAAATAGAAAGTAGAGAAAAAAATTAAAAAAAACAAAAGTTAACAAAAGATATGAAATTTTATACTATAATTTTATATAATAATAAATTTAAATGAGAACATTTGAAAACCTGAAAATGTTATGAAATGATAAAATCATTTTTATTTACTTTTTTGTCGTTGTTGTTAAAGTCCGAATTTTCGCCAAATAACATGGATGTATCAAGGAGAGAATAGTCCGATGTAGTTTTCTTTTCTTTGTCTTCATAATGTTATTATTAAGAGGGCGAGCCCTCCGAAGAGAAAAAACGTCTTGTATCGGTGCTTTTTTAAATCCGTGTGTGTAATCGCTCGGTTTTCAGAAATTTGTTGTTGTTAATAACGTTTCAACTCTTTTAAAAATAGTTTTAATATATTTTAAACAAATGTATTTATGAATGGCAAATAAGGCTATAAATTTATTTTTTGTGAGAGAACTGTCGCAAGGCATCAAGTCGGTTGAAAATTTACAAACAGATTTTTCGCGCCTTTTTTTCGGCAAAGTTATCAATGACTCTATCAAAATTCACTTCCTCGACAAGTTCCCTCTCTATTGAGAGGATTGCCAAGTCTGTAAGTCTTGTCTGGCTCATTGCTGATCTAAGGTAGTTTTTTATGAGCTTCAGTTTTGAGAAAGAGCGCTCACAGCTAGCAACGCTAATAGCTCTGGTGAGGAAAATTCTCAGCAAGATCACAATATTAGGGACGGAATCACCAAGTTGGTATCTTTGTATAAAGTTCAAAAGTTCAAGAGGTCCATCGATTTTGTCTTTTTCTGAAGCTTTTACAACATACTGTAACCTCTTCTTTTCAGCAAAGAATTTCTCTTTTTCTATATCTTCGTCAAATCCACCAAGCTGACAATCATAATTATCATCAAGCAGATTTGACGGTATAAGAAAAGCGTATTTATTTGCAAGATTGTGAACTTGTTGAAATCTGCAAGATATTTCTTCAGTCAATCTGTCTATGACAGACAGCATTTCCCGTCTCAACTCAGTATCAAAACTCAGCGCTGCATCAGTCAATCCTTCACCATCCATTCGTTTCTTTTTGCGAATACGACGCTCCATGCTTATCCCCATTTCAGAGCAGAGTGTTTTTGACTCGTCTATTGCAGTGTCCACTATCTTTTCTCTATTCTGAAGAAGGAAATCTTTCAACGCCGTCAGCCTGACAGAACTTTGTTGCAGATCCAGCCCTTTTTTTTAAAGATATTTCTGGGCATCATTGATTTCTGGGAGAATAGTTTTCCAAAGGTTCAGAAATAAAAGAAACGGAAACGATAGTACCGAGTTGAGAATTAAAGATGCATCTGATCTTGTGGTTGCATTTTCTCCTTCTTCTGTGAGCTGTTCCAGGGCAATGACGACTTCCACTATTGTTTTTATCACAACATCTACAGCATCTGCTCGACTACTCCATCTAGTATCCACAGTCCGTTTGATACTTAGACCGGTCAACTGAATCAAGATGTCCCAGCGATGTGTAGATGCAGAAAAGAACGAGAATAACCGGTCCAGTGTGCCAAAAAATGTAACAGAGTGAACCGCTACTGAAGCTGCATGTACACAAGCCAGATTTAGTGAATGGTTGGTGCATGGCACAAATAGAGCTTTTGGGTTGATTTCAGAGATTCGTTTCTGCACACCCGATCGGTGACCTGCCATAACAGCGGCATTGTCAAATGCCTGGCCAATACAGTCACCAATCTGTATCTCATCATTCTCCAATTCTCTCAAAATGAGTTCAGAAATGTCCTCCGCGCTTTTACCCTTTGTTTCGATGAAGCGGAGAAACGACTCCTCCACCGTCACTTCATTTCTGTCAACTTTCACGTAGCGCAACACCTCACTCACGCGAAAGTTTGAATTCATTAATTTTATTACTGTCCAAACGTTTGTTTTTGTAGCATACTTTTTATAACTCCTTGTAAACTTTACAATTGCTAGCTGGGGGATCGGACAAAATCACCCCGGGCAACCCCCACCATCTACTTAAAACAAAAGGAAAACAGATAAAATCTCAAATGAATAAAAAATATTAAAAATCAGTTTTCATATTTTAATTGAATTTAGGAAAATTAGATACCGTAGAACTAATTTTCGCAAGGTATGAAAATTAAGAATAATGTTAACTTAATAATAATGGACCAGTTTTCCTACCTAGCAAAAAATTTTCCATGGACGAATTATCCATGGGCGAATTATCCATGGACGAATTTTCCGGGCACCCAAATGCCGGGGGGGGGGGGGGGGCGGCAAATTTTACTACCGCCCCAGGCGGCAAAAGGTCTAGCTACGCCACTGTATACACACGCCCATTCTGACCATGGTGCTTTTATTCACCCTGGCCATGTTTTTTAATCAGTCATGACCATAGATTTTACGCTATAAGCGATTCG
>OY744520.1:113515119-113597619 GCA_963556195.1 Sepiola atlantica | reverse complement strand
TGAAGCTAGCTTCTCTTAGTCGTATCAGTTTAGTATGAGGTGCATGTTTGATTATCGGATATTTGTAAAGATTCAGTTAGGGTGGAAAATTAACATGTGGAGACACAAGATCTTTTTTAGTGTCACCTAATTTTAGGGATCTGTTGTGTTTGTAAATTTTTCACGAATGTATACCTCATTAGAGTCAGTACAAAGGAATATATAAAGTCTAGCCTGTGTGGTTAGGACGAGACTAATGTTTTCGTGTTTGATGGAAATATTTTAATTTTGAGTGATGTACAGTTTAACATTTTACTACAGTTTCTACAGTTTTCAACGATGGACAGAAATGTTTCATGTGCAATTTGATATAAAAAATGATGAAAGATGAGACTGAAGATGACAGTTATCTCCCAATTTTTATTTATTAATATATTTCTTCATTTGTCTTTATTTAATATTTTTAATCGTATTTATATTATTTTTATTAGTTCATCATTAAACCTCAATCAATTTTTATGTTTATCAAAATGTTATATTCATTATTATTATTATTATTATTATTATTATTAGCAAATATATGCTTCCTTCCGTTTGCATATTTTTGGTAGTTGTTTTATTTTAATAAATAAAACACGGAATAATTAAAACAGTTTTAAAACAAAATTTAGCTTTTACGGCGTAAAATGTAAAACAAAAAATCCTAAACTAACTTAATGGTGTAACAAGATAATAATATTTGAAGGTGTACCTAAAATAAAATAAACAATTTAAAAAGAAAATACAGTGAAAATGATTCTAAATTCAGTTATTTAATTGCTCACTACAATGCGTTTGTTTGTTTTTTTACAAAGAAATAGTAATGTTTAAATCAATTATTTTTTAAATTAAACAATTTGATTAAATAAATTTGTGCTTTAAAACATAATTTCTAATATAAATTGAAAAAAACGTTTTAATAAAAAAATCAATGTAAATATATCATTTTTAAGCGACTCGTACGAGAGAATGTGTTGTTTACATGTTATTAATCAAATAACGCGCTCTGTCGTGTGCCCCCTCTCTTTCTCTCTCTCTTTCTTTTTCTCTCTCTTTTTCTCTCTCAATTTCACTACCCCGCTCAAAAGAAGTAAAGGAGAAGATAATGCCTGGGAGAGTAGTATAATGACGACAGAGCAAATACTACATACCCTCCCTAAAAGGAGGAGGTAATGCCTAGGAGGATGGTAACATGACAAAAGAACAGATACTACACTACCTCCACACCTCTCCATAAAGGATGGAGGTAATGCCTGGATGAATGGTATCATGGCAACAGAACAGATACTACACTACTTCAACATCTCTAAAAATCGAGGATTTAATGCCTGGGAGGATGATATCATGACAACAGAACATATACTACACTACCTCAACACCTCTCATAAAAGGAAGAGGTAATGCCTGGAAATGTAGTATCATGACAACAGAACAGATACTACATTACCTCCACACCTCTAAAAAAGGAAGAGGTTTATACTATACTCTTTCATAATAAGTACAATAGTCAACAATAGTATAGTTTTGGCGTCAGACAGACAGATAGACAGACAGACAGGCAGACAGACAGTACACAATCTCCATTATTAATAGATTTAATAATACAACAATTACAAAAAATATAATAACTGGATATATATATATATATATAATATTTGAGGTTTGTTACGAGGCCTCTTTTCCATTTGTTTAGTAAGGATAGTATGTGCCCTATGTCAAGTATAATAATGTCGTTTACCAGTTTAATAGTCAGTGTGATGCTAGTATGACGGGGCGACTTTCCATTCGCAAGCCTGCATACATCAACAGTTCCATCCAAAAGTCTACAGAGAAGTGCAGAATCTTTGTGTCAAAATTCTTCTTCGACCTTGAACTCTCTTATTCGACAGCACGTTGTTGGAAATTCGTTCGGTGCTCAAAACTACAAAATGGTTAAGAGCGGATTTGAACATTTTTGAGCTTGTATCTATCGCCATTCGTAAACCTTTTGCTGACAGAAGAGATTTATAAGATCGTAATGTATTTTGACCAGTATATATATATATATATATATATATATATATATATATATATATATATATGTCTTTTTTTGAAAGCTTACCAAAGCATTCCGTTCAGGAGCCCAATCAACACCACAACAGATTTTTTCATTTAAAAATTATTTATTTATCATTTTTCAAATTAAAGAGTTTTTTTTACCTACACGTGTTTCACTACCAAGCAGGTACTTGCTTGGCAGATCATCAGGGTAAATTAAGTATCTTGAATAAGAATTACAACAATTATTCAAGATACTTAATTTACCCTGATGTAGGTAAAAATCTCTTTAATTTGAAAAATGATAAATAAATAATCTTTGAAAGAAAAAGTCTTTTGTGGTGTTGATTGGGCTCCTAAACGGAATGCTTTGGTAAGCTTTCAAAAAATCACATATAAATGCGCTGTACCCTGTAATCGAGTATCATCGAGCTTGTTTTTGTTGGAATAATCCCGGTCTTCACTGAATAATCTTTTTTGTAAATGAAAAATCTAAATATATATATATATATATATGCGAAAGTTTAGCTAATTCCTCGCACGTACGGTAAAGTCAAAACGGTCTATTCCCAATTAATTCAACCTGTTTAATATACGCACCATTTGTTTTATATACCGTTTATATAGGTGTGATATCAGATTTGTAAGGTTAACTAATTTGCATATTGGTTTTGTTAAAGTAAATTCATTAATTAACTATTATTTGTTATTGTTTTTTAATTAATTTTTTTTTACATATAACAAATGTTCTGTTTGCAATTTTGTTTTCTTTTTTGACAAATATTTAGTATTTGTGTTCAAACATTTTCTAACGTCGTCTAAATGTTTTAGAAAAATCGAGTCGGTCGCTCTTTTTTTAAAGCGACCGACTCGAATTTTCTAAATTGTCAGTGAAATGGCAAATTTTTTTCTTCTTTCATTCTTTTCTTCCAGTCACATTTAAATATGTTTCGAAATTACCAGAATGTTAACGTTTCGTGTTTGACGAGTTCATTATTTTAAAGTAGCAGGGCTACCCGATATTGCCCGGGGTAATAGTAATTTATTTTTATCAATGAGAATTGATTTCTTACTGTTAGCACACACGAAGTAAATCTCACTGTAAACCGAAACAACTAATCAAGGTGAAACTTACAACAAAAGACACCCCCCAAAAAAAACTGTGAGTTACACATTACGCAATGAAGAAATATCCGAGTAAAGTAAGAAAAAACGCGAGGTAAGTTTTACTTAAGAAAATAAACTAATCTCTCCTTTCTCTCTCTCTCTCTCTCTCTCTCTCTCTCTCCTGTTAACGACGCCATATTATTGTTATAGATTTGTTATTGTTTGAAGCAATAGTTTGATCAATAGTAAAACAAATAAATGAGATGCTGAGAAAACGTACTACACTTTAAATTATTATTTGTGCAAAATATAAAAATTTAAATAACGAACAAATTAGGCACAAGACCATCAAATATATGGGAAAAATGGAGGTCGTTGGTCGTCCTTGGTCAAAAGTTATAAAAATGTCTATCTTACCTTTAACTAGAATCATCTTAGTCATCACAATCCCACATTTATACCTATTTAAAATATCTCCAAATTGTTGAAAACATGTTTTCATGAATACATTTATTCACAAAAATTCATTGGCTTGAACTGGAAAGTGGGATCTGAGGGGAAAGGGCCAAGAAACTATAAAAAATGTTTTTATGACCCTCCTCCAAATAAAATTGATTTAATCTATTATTATATTATCTGTTAATAGGGAATACGTTAGTGTAGTATCGGTTCTGTTGTCGTAGGACCATCCTCCCAGGAATTATACCCTCCTTCTTAAGAGGATGGAGGTAATCATCCCAGGTCTTACATCCTACTGCGAGGGAGGCTTAATGTAGTATCTGTTCTTTTGTCATGAAGCCATCTTCCCAGGAACTACATTCTTTTTTGTAGGGGGGGGGGGCAGGTGATAGTGTAATATCTTTTCTGTGGCTATCCTACTATAGTCACAGGCATTACCTTCGGCTTTTTTGGTGATATTTTCCCAGGTATTACCTCCTCTATTTTGGAAGGCGTATTGTACCTGTTCTATTGTCATGATACCATCCTACCAGACATAGTCTCTTCCTTTAAGGATTAGTGTACTATATGTTCGTTATTACCTCCTCCTTTGGTGGTCAGTGTATGTAGTTCGTTCATCATGATATCATTCCAGCCTAGAAAAATGCGACCGGAGGTTAACTGTCACGTATCTAAGGGAAATTAAGATCTATATGTACCTAGAAGGCGGCACAGGTAGAATACTAGTCGAGAGTGTTTGACGAACGTATTCGGAACCTTGCATTTGAGCTTTTTGACAGTCTATTTTTAACACCCCCGAATGCTCAACTTTAATTTCTTAAAAGGGCTTATTATAATATTTATATATGCATGTTAAATTATTAATAACTAAAGACGCTAGCATTTCAAGCTTATTGCTCTCATCAATGCAGGAAAGTAACAATTTCAGACGGCCGGGAAGCGTGAACTCAGTTCACAGAGTCAGCCTATATATATATATATATATATATATATATATATATATATATATATATATATATGATATTTATTTTGCGATTTTTATTTACGTTAATTGTGAATTATTTTTTCACTAATGGACACTTGTTTCGTGAGTATTTATATATAATATTGATTTTTAATTATTTGGATAACTGTTTATTGTTTTACATTGGATTTAAAGGACAAAGCAGTTATTTGTTTATGTGTCTGCATTTAGCTATAACTTTTGTTTTTTGATTAATAAATTACTTTCTTTTTTCAGTTTATAATGTATTATTTTTCATATAAGCATATTTTACAATTTCTACTATTTATATTACAAAGAGGAACTAATTTGATGTTTTCCTAAATTAATAAAGCTAATATATTTTATTTTTTGTTCCATATATATATATATATATATATATATATATATATATATATATATATATATAGACAATCTTAATATCAACAGGATACACACACTTGAATTAATATTCTGTAGCCTCTATGTACAGTTTTTTGTTTATTCTTGAGATTAGTATATACTTTTGCTTTGTATGTGACATAAGCTGTTAAGCATTTATTCATGAGAGGGCAATTATTTTTATTCTACAATTACATAAGTTATTATTATTATTAACGCGAATAGTATTAGTACTACTATTATTGTTACGGTTGTTAATTATTTTTTATTGTATTTATTTATTATTGATTCGATTTTATCCATGAAACGATAACCAAGTTTAACGCTATCGCTATTGATACTATTAGATACTTTTTTTCATTTTAGAGAAATGTTTATCTATTATGCTATAGACTATGTTGTCAATTTGTAATTTACCTTTTTGTTACAAGGTGAGTTGAACCAAATTATATTTCGTTTTTTATTGTTCGTAAATGTTAATTTATTATCACATCTGCTGTTTTAAAGCTTTTTCATACGCTGTTTGTGTTGGTTGAATATATTTATATTGATGGAATTAGTGGTTATTGACGTCGGGATTTGTTTGAAATTTGAAGGTAGATGGTCAGAATGCTTATTAACATATAATGGGGGTTTGTTTAGTTTTCTCTAAAGCTTATATATTTCATTGTTTGAATTACAGGTTGTGTTTCTAAACGTCCTCGTAATTACATAACACACATTTTATTCTTTTCGATACTGCGATAATATTGTTCGTCATTTAACCGACAATCTATCTACCTCAGTAACACTTTTAGCCTTGATGACTAGAAGCTCATAAGTCACAAAATATAAGAGTGACAAAAAAGAAAAAAGTGTATAAAGAAAAACAAATAAAAATAAAACGAAATTCTCATGAATCAGCAAAATGTGTCTTGATTTGCTTGATTCTCTTTCGTTTCGCCGGTAGGGACCACGTTTACTTTGCCAACATCCTTATGAAAATGGCACCATGGATCCGACAGGGCTTGAACAGGCCACGCTGAGTAATCAGTTTTCGACGTCATCTCCTTTTCCACGGCCATCTCCCAATCCACACAATTAGCATTTGTTCCGCGGAATTACGTAAAATATTATTTCTTTTCATAATTCATCGATAGAAATCAGATTACGCCCCCGAAAGTGAAAATGCATTTGATAATGAAAATCAATTCTTCAATGTGGTATCGATAAATTACTCGATTAAGCAGAGATCGATGTCGATCGTTTCGAGTTATTCTTCCGGAACAATTGCAATTGATCTCATCTTTTACAGATCAAAACTTTCCCGCGTTTTTAGTTCTCGCGTTTTTTGTTTCCGCGTTTTTTGTTCCCGCTATTCAAGTTTGTTCTGCTGTTAAGGTATCCACTTTGAATCAGACTAATTTGGCGCGGATATTAAAACGAATAAAAGCATCTCTTGTTTCTTCCCTCCTTCGTTATTTCTTTTTCTTTTTTTGTAAAACATGAATTTCCCACATTACTGACACCTGATCTAAAAACATTGCTCTACACCCATTAGCTTTGAACAATTTTTTGAAAACCTCGTCCACTCGATTCAAATAATTCATTTAACGAGGTTAACAGTTTTGCATTAGCAAGTAAGATCGAATGGAGCGTGCAAAAAAAAACCCAACAACAAATGTTACAAAAATCACGGATCTTCACAAGAGGCGTCCATGAAAGAATCAACGCGTGGAAATGCTATTTCTAACCTCATCGTGACATAGCGAAAAACCGATCGACTGACAGACAGAGCCTCGTACACAATTGCACGGATGCATCTAAAAGTGCTATCTTAAACATAAGCATGACAAATTGAGGGAAACTATATTTATAATTTAAGCGTGACAGACGTACTGACGGACAGACCCTCTTACTGAGATGCTTGGGCGCATTTAAAATAAGATACGCCCTATCAACCTGTGCGTTTTGCGGTGAAAATGGTATTTAAAACATAAGCGTAAGAGACACACACATATGTTATTTAAAAATTAAGCGTGACAGACAAACGACATATTATTTCGAATTAAGTATGGCAGTATGGTGTAAATGATATTTGATACCGAACAGCAGATAGAGCCTCTCATAGAGATATTTGGACGAGTCTAAAATAAGATGAGTCCATTCTGTGCGTTTTGCGGTTAAACACATTCTTTTTTATTTGATTTATCTACTTGGCAGGAGGTCAAACACAAGTTCAGGCGTGATTTTGAGACAACAGCGCGCTGGGATAAGCGCACTCTGACCTACAAAAAATGTCCGAGAAGCCCTGTCGGCATGCACCGGTAGGGGTACCTCAGGTGATTAACAATAAACTAACCACTTCTCAGAGGAGGTAAAACCTGGGAGAGTAGACATGTTATTTCAAACTTAAGCGTAATAGACAAAAACTGATTGTAAAATTAAGCGTGGCAGACAAACGAAAGCGTATTTCGGACATAAGCATGGCAGACTGATGAAAATGCTATTTGATATCGACCGACAGACATGGCTTCTAATAGAGATGTGTAGACGCAACTAAATTAAAGTGCGTCCATTCGATTTGTGCGTTTAGTGTTAGAAATGCTATTACATATTTAAGCCTGACAAAAATGCTATTTCGAACTTAAGCGTGACAGATCAACGAAAATATTATTTAAATGTTATTTGCAAATTACGCGTGACAAACCAAACGACGGATAGAGTCTCTTCTAGAGAAGCTTAGACGCATCTGAAATGAAATACGTCCATTCAATCTGTGCGTTCAGCGGTGAAAATGTTATTTCAAACTGAAATGTGACAGACCAATCGACCGACCGACCATTAGACGGACGGAGCCTATTATAGAGATACGAGGACGCGCACACAAAAAAGTCAAGAACCGCGAACAATACCCGTTCAAATTGCAAACATGAATCCATCCACTTAAAATCAATCGAACCACTTAATAGAAATGGATTCTCTTCAGATTTCTTCTTTATGTTAATGTTTCAACAATCTCAAAGATCGGGTGGAAATTCATTTCACGTGGATTTGACACGCTTAAAACATGACAACACGTCAACGGAACCCTTCCTTGGCCTTTTGGCGAGGAGCAAAGTGTAGTATTTTTTTTTGTTTTTGTTTTTACTAAAGAGTCACCATTTATACAGGCCCAAAGGCCACTCGAGGATAAAGGTTAATGAGTGTCAGGTGGACGGTGAGACAACACCGTGATGATTGGTAATGATTGTTATAATTGGGAACAATTTGATTATTTAATACGACGGTTCAACAAGAACTTGTTTACATTGGACTTGAAAACGACCATGTTGTAGTCAGCCAGGAAGCAACCCCACGCTATTGTGTTCCACAAATGGGTAGTTCTAGGAATCTGTTCTGATGCTGCACTCGATCATTGAAGAAGTCCTTCTAGACTAAGCCAATTTAATTTTTTGTTCAACTCCAGAGTACTCCTTTTTAGGGAGCTGGATTGTCTCCACATTAAAAAACCGACCTTGTGTCTAACTCTGCCCTCGTAGAGAGTCAAGTAAATAGGAACACGCAAACAGTACCGCATATGGTAGTTTTCACAAAGAACGAACCAAAGTACACAGACCTTTCAGTCGATAGATTAAACACATCAACTAATGACTCACCATTTACCAAAGCCAACAGACACTCGAGGATAAGGGTCAATGGGATTGCAATTTGGATGGTTAACAATACTATAAGCCGATTCGAAACGATGGCTGCAAAGGGCAGAATCTGATAACGTAAGAGAGTGGTTCAACAATAATTCTTTCACATTGGACTTGAAGATGACAATGTTGTAGTCAGCATGGAAGCAGTCCCGTGTTATTGTCTTTCACAGGCTAGTCAAAAGAAACTCTGTTCGTGGAAGTCCTATTTGGTTTTATGTTCACAGAGGAAGAAAGGGGAGTTCTTTGCAGTGGTGGTAGTTAGACGGGTTCTTGCTGTGAATGTTTTACTGGAAGAACCGGAGATTCGAGCTTAGTCGAGAACCTGCCATGGAAATGACGATAGAGTAGAGAACGACTAGCAGCATCTTTTCTGTGAGAAAGGAACTGTAAGAAAGCGAAGAGATCACCCGAGACTAGAGGGGGCGTATGAGGTTTCGACAAGGAAAGTTTAAAAAACAGTTATTGCAAATTTAGACATTAATGAACTATGGTTAAAACACAGAAAAAATACCCACACTAACCTCAACCCTAATCCTAACTATTAACTCAGACCATGCTATATATACATATATATATATATGAGATATTAATCAACAAGAAAAAGTGTTCTTTGTAAATGCAAAGAACTTGAATTACAAAGGTTTTAACTGAGAAAGTTATCAGCAGAATTAAAAAAATGTGTATATATAAATCTCAAATTAATATTGTACGTATAATTTTAATATAAAATTAACTTCTGACTTTTAAAAAAATATATTTTTCATATATTAGAATTATCAATTTACTTTCTTTTTTTATTTATTTAAGTACGTTAGTTTTTTTATTACATATATACCAAAGTAAAGTCTATTCTGTCTATTTAGTGACTATTTCACTTTGACTATAAAGTACATTTTACAGATTAAAACTTTCTAGTTTCTTGTTCAAACATAGACTAAATTTTGTCACCTATAAAGTGTCGTTCAATAAATACTAAGAGAAACAATATACATAAATATTTGGATATTCCAAATAATTTTAATAAATATTTAATAATATATATATATATATATATATATAAAATTCCCAGAAACAGTTTTTTATGGTAAACAACTGATTATCCCTTAAAATAGTGTTTGAAACAAACTAATATAATAACTGTAAAAAATAAATTGACTTACATGAGTGATTTTCCACTGAAAGACTTGGGACTATCAGTTTTTTTTGTTTTTTTTTTAATTTTTAATTTTTAATTTATTATTTTTTTAAATATAGTTTTAATGGTTGAGAAACTTCCGAGACTATATATATATATATAAATTATTGTTTCTTGTAAATACATATATGGTATTATAAAGTGATATAAGATATTGTGGATAGATTTTCAATATCTTATCTAACAGTGTTCAATTCAGCTTAGTAGTAGTATGAAAATATGTCTATAGCAATTAAGCCACACAGAGGCGTCCATGTTTTATTCTCGGAGAGAATCATCAGGCTAAGTGCACGGATTATACATATATATATATATATATATATATGTATATATGTGTGTGTGTGTATATATAACAATATATATATATACATATGTATATATGAATTTATATATATATATATATATATATATATATATATATATATAAATGATAGTTTGTTTGAATCATTGCTGGAAAATGATAAGTAATAGGTATTACGAAGGCTGAAAGCAATTCAGAGACGCGGAATGGTGAGAATGGTAAGAACAAAAATAAACAATCGATAAAAGGACAAAGGTGACATATTACAATGATCTATTTATTTTTCAATCTTTCACCCCCCCCCCACACACACATATATATATATATATATATATATATATATATATATATATATATATATATATATATATATATATATATATATATATTTACTGTACAATGTATCCGGGATGCTGAGATACCATTTGATATTTCTGGAGTGAGCATTCTCCTTGTCAAAAGTAAGCGCAAAAGAAATGTCCGGCTATCGAAAATTCCGCCAAGATGGATTCTGCATAGGAATCTCCACTTCTTCATCTGCGTATTTCCTTTGTGTGTCATTACACACAAAGGAAATACGCAGATGGAGAAGTGAAGTACAACAGCAAATAAATAAACAAACTTTAATATTCTACTCTAAACATGAATTATGTGCTCAAATATTAGTGTATAACATTACATTAATTAACTGGGTATTATATCAACCAAGTCTAAAATCCAGACACATATGTCTCATCAAACGCACACACATGAGGCAAAGCAAAGTCAGACAAAGGTAACTGTAGAAATTTGATGGGAGGGTGTTAATTAACTTAGGGAAGGGACATGGGGGTACACTGTTATGGAACAAATAGGTAAAGGGAAGAGCAACATTGACTTGGTTAATGAGACTAAATCATGTATTCGTACATTTATCTCCCTTCGAACGTGTATTTCTAGATTTCAAGATCTGATATGATGATTAAATAAAATTAAAATTGAGTCTTCACACGTAATTGTCTCCTCTTCATTAGTTCTACCGACGTGTGATACTGATTAAATTTGAATTGAATTTCATTTATAGTTTGTATTTCAATCACTTGAAAGAAATTAAATATAGACAATAAATGTATATTTATTTGGTTTGGCCTATGTACATCGAGGTACAAACAAAATTCAAATAACTAAATTTAAAGAAAACCTACAAACAATAATTTTAAGAATTAAACATACAATAATCGAAAAAAGCTACAAAAAACTAACAAAATATTTAAAAAAAAATAAACAATCAAATTATTATAAATAAACAATTACTTACTGTTTATATAATTCCCAGTTAATCTGGAGAAAGTCTTGAAATCAAAACGAAACGTTTATGAATATATCAATAATTTTGTTTTTTATTTTTTCATTTCAATATATATCTTACTCCCTCTCTCTGTAATTATATATATATATATATATATATATATATATATAAACTCAGATAGATGTCTATGTTTATAGATTTGTATCTACAGGATACACGTCTAAATTAATTAAGCACTTTTATGGATTTTAGAACACCGAATGCTAGACGTAAGGGGCGAGTAATGTAGGCTATATTTGTTACGTTGTCGTTTCCTAAAATCAGTTCTTTTTAAATCAATCGTCACTTACTTTATTCTCTTTGTATACTATTCTCTTTTTCTACACTGATGTCCTGCACCGTCACCATCATCATCGCAGTGTGTTGCATTACGCAGTTATCATTGTCGTAGTTGGCTGCACCTGGTAGTCGTCATCGTCTAAGGTCTGTAATCAAAACTTTTCATGCAGAGAGGAAAAAGGCGAGTCCGGCAGTGAGTTTTAAACTGGGTCTTTATTTAGGATAGATTTTCTCGTCATACGAATAAAAGCTACACCTTATCATCGTCCGTGTCTGCAATCAAGTATCTTCCGTGTACAGAAAGGAAATAGGCGCAAGACGCCGGAGAATCATAAATAGGTCTTTATTTGGGAGAATCTTCTCGTCATAATTATAAAGCTCACACGTTCATTAAATTGGAGAGAGAGAGGCCAAATTATTCTTCCTAACTTAATTCTATTTCGTTACGGGGATAGTGAGGAAGGGAATACCAGTCGCTAAAAACTCTTTTATGAATTAAATTCCCATTTTCCTTTTTCTGAATTACATCTCCATTTTTCATCCGTTCACTACGCTCCCAAAAGACGGACTGGCTAAAAAACTTATTTCTTTTCTCGTTCCCACGATTGTGACGTAATTGCTTCAAAGGAGGACACTGAACCTGTCACCACGAACCTGTTAGATCAGAGATTAGGAGAACGTCAGAGTTCAGGTATGTTTATATTTTTAGTCTGATGGCGAACTTGTTCCCCATATTTTTGTGTCGGGATTTTGCACTGGTCCACCTTGATACCAAATCCATACTAGCTGATATAATCGTTCTTCACATCCATCCATCCATCATGTAACATCTTTAGTTTAATTTGGTTTTCGTACAGAGAGAGTAAGGATGCCCTCTCGTGAAAATTGAGACATCTCAGATTTTTGTGAAATTTTGACAATAAGTTTTAGGCATCCATGAATAAATATTACCAAAGTTGGACCATTTCAAATGATTTTTTAGGACGCATAATTTAAGCATACCTGCCCATTTGAAAATTAAAATATTTCAAATTTGCATTAAATTTTATTCATAGTAATTAGGCACTAATTAAGCAAGATTCCCTGAATTTAAATTTCTTCTTAAGGCCACTCAAGCTTAAACCTGAAATTTTAGACATGTTCTAGAATCAAAATTCTAATAAGAATACTAGACATTATGTTTAGTATCATTATATCTGGATTTTAATCCTAGTAAAGGGGATAAAAGTGTTGAAAAACTGTTCTTTTCGAGAATTAATTTTACCTGTTTTGCGAAAGGTATTCTTCTAATCTATCTATCTATCTATCTATCTATCTATATAGATATACATATATATGTAGATATTTGTTTTGCTTTTTACACGATGTAGGCTTTGCTGTCAGTTTCCAAGGACTGTTTGTCCTATATAAAAACATCGAAATGTGGTTTACAGTGCAATGCCCCAATCTGCACTTTGAGACCCGGATTAATAGAATACGTATCGCTACAGGAAAGCCTGGATCCTAATGCCATCCCATGTTTCACTGTCTCGGAATAATCTATTGACCAGCATTAGGCTTAGCATAATGCTTGTATCTTTATACATGCATATACAAAGACACACACGCACATTATATATATATATATATATATATATATATATATATATATATATATATATATATATATATATATATATATATTATATACATATATATATATATATAATATAAAATATATTCATGGAAAGTAAGCTGCACAGAACATTGTGTTAAATTCTCTCAGAAAATCATCAGGCTAAATTAGGCTACAATTAAGATTGTAGAAACTTTTCTATAGTTAAGCTGTGCCTTCTCCAATTTTCAACAAATTAGAGTACTTGATTTTATTACTCCCTCAATATTCCATTCTTTCCATCAACTAAGTTGTTGGCGCTCTTTATTGTAAATGGATAACAAGAATAAGGTACGACCTTGTCAGGATGGAAGTTGTTATATATATATATATATATATATATATATATATATATATATATATATAACGACCTTGTCAGGATGGAAGTTGTTATATATATATATATATATATATATATATATATATATATATATATATATATATATATATATATATATTAACAAATGAACGTCAGTTACATGACTGAAATATCGTTTAGAATTTGAGATGTGTCTGTGTTATTTTTTATCCACTAATTCCGTATACAAACCATTCCATATACACACATACATATTTATATATATATATATATATAAATATATATATATATATATATATATATATATATATAGAATATACTTATGCCAAGTAGCTACATATAAACATTCGTCTCACTCCAAGAAGGAGGTCTTCAGGCTAATTAACTCCTTCTTGGAAGGAGTTGTGAAACACAACTATTTTTGTAGCCTTCTTGTCATAAGTATATTTTATGCTACTATAAAACTTTTCTCATCTATTGTGCTGAAACAAATACATCTACACAGTATATTATTTAAAAATATAAACATAAAATAATATATATATATATATATATATATATATATATATATATATATATATATATATATAATATTTTCATGGATCGTTGATGAATACATTACTTGTAATACAGACTAGAACTAGTATCATTTCTTGGCAGGATGATGTGTTTCCATAACGAAATATATAAAGAAAATGAATCCCGGGTCATGATATTGAGTTAGAAGAATGGACGCTGCAGGGATTAATCAAATGGAATAAATTCCGGAAGTCCATTTCTATTTTATTTTATTTTATGATGCATGAGAAATATCTATCAGCCAAAGTTGAAAAGTTTGTATTGACAAGGAAAATATTTGTTGTTATTTTTTTCTTTTTTTAGCATTGATGCTCTGACTCCAAGATGGGTTGATAGTCTTAGACTCTTGTGCAATAGATCATCGACTTCTTATATACAAATAATATTTATTACTTCGTTCACGTGACCTATGATGTCGATTTCCATTGGTTCCTTTTATTATCAATAATATTTAACTATTCTTTATCGTACTGAGGTCTGCTGGTATGGTAACCAGGCGAGAATATCAATATCCTAATTCTCAAAACCGTTTTTAGATGAGATGACAATTTTCCTGCATGAAAAACTAGCATGGGCATCCGGCGCTGCTCGTGAATTAAAGTGAACCTAATATTGACTGTCTCAAAACAGAGAAAATCGTTTTTTAATACTTAGATTCCATTTTGCTTTAATATATTTGAGAAAATATAGGTATAATTCAAAATTATTATTAGAGAACTTTTGAAAAATTCAAATATTAAACAAAATCTGTCGAGTATACGTCCTCGAAAATCATCCCAACAGTGGGTTTGTTACTGAGGTATGGTTTTGTTTAGTCCTAGGGCGTCCACCCTCCCAGGCTTTACTTTCTCTTTGAGAAAATCTTTGTTTATTGCTAATCGCTTGAGGCGCCCCTATCGGGGAATGCCGACGGGCTGCTCAGACATTGGTTGGGGGGTCAAAGTGCACTTTACTTAGTTCGCTAGAACTTGAACTTGTGTCTAACCTGAAGAGGAGTTAAATGAAAAAAAAAATCAAGGTTAACAATTTTACACATTTCCAAAATGCTTCCATTTGACATTACGCATCAAATCAACACGCAGTGAAAACGGAACCACAGCCTTGTTCACCTCTATCCGCGTGAGATCTGTGCATTCTTCATGAACGAGATTACACTTTTCTTCAAAAATTAAGGAAAAATTATCCTTCGCTAGTGTTCGCACAAATATTCTTATTTATGTAAAATAACGTTTGATTCGATAAAGTTTAAAGAGAAATTAAAAAGAAAGAAAAGAAAACAGGAATGTTTTAAAACATCAGAAAGGAAAGAAAAAACGTATAAATCGGTATAGAAAGCAGAAAAACAAAGACGTGGAAATAGAGTTGCTTTCTAAATTCCCCTATACTAGTGATCATTACGTACGGCATTTTTACTCGCGAACTTCCGTGTGACTGTTTTTAGTTTTCGCGATAATTATATATGAATGTAAGCCATCTTACGGTTATGCACTTCCCAAGTTCTTGAGAGAGAGAGAGAGAGAGAGAGAGAGAGAAAGATATATATATATATATATAGATAGATAGATAGAATCTTATACATTATGTCTATATTTTAGGGATGTATTTTTATCAATAAGATATGTCCGTGAATAACTGCATTGTATATATTATATATATATATATATATATATATATATATATATATATATATATATATATATATATAAATGGATCATAAAATGAATATCCAGAAGCTAGCACTCCTGTTAAATCAAACATATATATATATATATATATATATATATATATATATATATATATATATATATATATATATATATATGATGGACTCTCCAGTCGATTTCGACGTATGAGTGCCCCACCAGGGGCTGCCCGCGCGTGAATTTGTAATTGAAAGGGTTGAAACAGCTCTCCTGAGTCGGCATTGTTTGATTCCAATGGCAAGTAGTAATACAAGACGACTGGAAACAATGCCGAGATAAGCAGAGAGCATATACAGCACCTGGTATTCCCAAATGGTCACCCATTTAGTATTGGCCAGGCTCGCCGCCGCTTCGGTGATCTAACGGGAACCGGTGTGTCAACGTGATTGTGCCGTGTGTGTATGTATGTATGTATATATATATATATATATATATATATATATATATATATATATATATATATATATATGTATGTATATGTATGTATATATATATATATAAGGATGAAAAGGAATTAGAAAAGGAATTAGAAAAGCAAAAGTCAAATCGTATTTCTATTCAGTTGCTCAGAGCAAGGTATATTCCGCAAAAAGGCAATTTATTCAAGTTAAATTTTTCCTTAAGCCAGGCTTTTCAAAGATCAAAATATATCTGCTCTATCCTGGATATTGAGCTGTATACTTTTCACAATAGGTTTTACCTTTCCTAAAAGTTCGCTTTTAGTTAACCACTTTATATATATATATATATATATATATATATATATATATATATATATATATATATATATATATATATGTTTTAAGGTACAAAATTAATAAATGATTTTAAATATAAACGGAATTTTGTTAATCTCCGTATTTTCATCGGCAGTAAATTCCCCAGACTTGCTTTTTTTTCTCACTATTAATTCATTTCATCCTGTGTTTTTCCAACGATTTCTCCTGATGAGATGAGATGTTTGACGAAAGAGCTCTCGAGACCACACCTACGGAGATTAACAAAATTCCGCTTATATTTGAAACTATAATATATATATATATATATACATATATATATATATATATATATATATATATATATATATATATATATATATATATATATGTATATATGAAGAGTTCGAATCAAAAACGCGATAAACGCCATTTTCAAAATCCCGAAAGTGTCCTAATAAAAAGTGTTTCATTTTAACACTCAATGACATCCCAAAACTATGTGTTACATAATATGATAGTGAAATAATTTTGTTTTTGATTTCAATAAAAATAATTTTTCATTTGAAGTCTAGATTTAATATATTCGTGTTTTTATTGTTTAAGGTCTCAATTTTAACGAATTGGATTAATCGCGTTTGGCGTTCGAACATTTCATATATATATATATATATATATATATATATATATATATATATATATATATATATATATATATGTTTCATTTAATAGGAGTGCAAGCTTCTGTTTATTCATTTTCTGATCTATTTTCCTGTCGTCGAACGACCGATTTGGTGTTGTTATCCATGGTGTGTAAGAAATGTCCATATTTTTGGCGAACGTTTTCGACCGACATAGGTCGTCTTCAGGTGGATGAATGAGTAAGCAAGAGAAAACTGGTGAATCCACTAAGAGGACGTTCTTTTAAACATTTCAGCAACATTTCAACATACCTTCGCCCCCACATAACGAGAATGGTTGATGCTAGGTTTATTTATGCGAATGAACAGCGCTTCCATTATGGGGAGGCGAATACTATAATATGAAACCGCAAGAATGGACGTGTTACCAGTTGAAATACTCGAAATCGGTCGTTCGACGACTGGAATAAGTGGATCAGAAAATGAATAAACAGAAGCTAGCACTCGTGTTCAATCAAACGTGTATAACTGAAAGGATGCTGCTTAATTATACATACATACATATATATATATATATATATATATATATATATATATATATATATATATATATATATATATATATTATTGAGGAAGTAATCATTTGGTCAGTACCACTGGAGAGCCATGGATTTTATGACTGTCCTGTTTTTCCATCTCCGAAACAGTTACTGATGATCTCTGTTTAATATTTGACGTTTAAGTTAAGGTACCCTGTTTTTGTTTCAATTTTGTATACTTGAATCCCCTTTTTCTATTTGTAAATTTTCCAGCGGTAAGTCGGCTTATGCAAGTGCTAAGTCTGCGATATTTTGGATTAGTTGGTATCCCTGGGGATTTATTACTGGATTTTCTTTCTTTGTTTAAAATAACTCAAAGCTTCTTTTGCCTATATATATATATATATATATATATATATATATATATATGTGTGTGTGTGTGTGTGTGTGTGTGTATGTGTGTGTACACAAAGCCATACACATGGCTCTTTATTATAGAGTGGTGGATGCGACTTTGTAGTTTTTCAAGGCTTCTCGGTTGTTAGTAGTGAACTATTCTGGCCTTCAACATGCACCGAAACCAGATGCCCACCAGTATCAGATCGGGTAAGCGAGGCGGCCAACTTCTCTTGCTTTCTCTCGATAATCACATTCTCTTATATGAATTACACTTCCAAAGACTGACGCACGATTTCGAGTCACATGCTTGATTTGAACTTTCTATATTTCAATAGTTTGCCATAAAAACTCAATTTCTTTTTTTTATTACTGATTCAAAGAAACTTTTCCTTCGTTTTAAGACATCATGTATATTAGTGCAAAAGTTAAAAAAAATGTTCTACATTATTCTATTATTCGCAAACACCCTTGTAGATATTTCATCGCCAATTCCTGAAAATCAATCGCCCGAATTCAACATAAAATACATTTTCTTTCTTTCTTTTAGTCGTTTTCATTTATCACTCCTATATTAACATCAAAACAGCTTACTGTTATTTTAATAAATAATACAACACAAAGGTTGAAATATTCAATATAGAAAGTAGAGATGAACACTCTAAGGACAGTCATTGAAATGCCTAATTTGCACATCTATTTTTAAGAACTTCAAAATTAATTAATATTTGATGTTATTTATTCCTAATTTCATTGTACTATTTTATCAATCTATGTGAAAGTTTCATCGATATTAACACTAATGAATAAAATTAAAAATTATAAAATGAATAACTTCAGAAAAAAACTATTCTTAATATCGTTCACAAGATGGTGGCTAGCTTGCAAGCTAGCTACTGATTGGCTGTCTCTATCTCTTTCTCTATCTGGTTATCCTCCCTCTCTCCCTCTTTCCTTCTGCTCTCCAGTTAACGACGCCGGATTGTTTTTTGCGCGTCTGATGTCACTGTGATGTTGAGAACAGATACTACACTTTGACTTTTGACAAAAGGGCTAGGAACTATAAAAAATAATGTTTTTATGACAGGCATTTTTGAATGAAAACAAAACTGATTTAATAAATTGTATTATCTGGACAGTGTAATATCGATTCTGTAGTCATAAGACTATTCTCTCGGATTTACCTCCTTTTTTAAGATGTGAGGCTAATCCTCCCAGGTTTTACATCCTTCTTTATAGGAGAGTTAATGTAGTATTTGTTCTGTTGTTATGAGACCATCTTCCCAGGGACTACCTTTTCCTTTCTTTTGGCAGTGGGCGGGGGGGTAGTGTAGTATCTTTTCTGGTGTTCCTTTTCTTTTTATGGAGAAGATCCTCCGAGGTTTTACCTCCTCTATTTCGAGGGAATCTTGTAGTATATGTTCTGTTGTAATTATACCATCCTACTAGGCATTACCTCCTTTGAGGGTAAATTTATATAGTTAATTCATCATGACATTCTTCCAATTTAGCATATATATGTGACCAGAGGAAGCATTTTTTTTATTGTATATATATATATATATATATATATATATATATATATATATATATATGGGAAGAGAAAAATGAAGGTAATCCGACGTAATGGGAAAATGAAAAAAGAAAACCAAAAAGGGATGTTTTTTATGTATACATCAACGTTTCGTCTTTATTTATAAGACTTCATCAGGATGATAATATAAAGAAAATGTCATGCAAGTACAAACACATATAGGGTTGACATATTGGGAAGAAGGGAAGAAAATAGTAGCCACTACTGGAGAAAACAGTAGGGTGGACGTCCGTGCTTGGTGGAGTCAGTAGTGAGGAATGAAAAATGAATGTTTATGAAAATGAGTGGTGAAGAATGGAAAGATGGGGTGAGCAAGGATACTGTGTCTGGTTGTAAGAGAAAGAGGTGGGGGATGAGCGGGAATAATGTGGATGGAAGTGAGTGAGGGAGTGGATAGGTGGAGGAGAGGGAGGAAGGAGGTATTTGAACAGGTGGCTGCGGTCAAGACTGAAGGGGCCTGAGATTTTGGTGGATGGGTGAAAGTCAACTGTCTTAGAGAGGATTTGAGAAAATGAGGGGATTTGAGAGTGGGAGGTATGGAAGAGTGAGGGTACGAAAGAAGTGGTTGAGAGGGGGAATGGGTGAGGGAGAGAGGGGAAATTTGTTGTGATAGGGTATGAAATATTTGAAATATTTTGAAAAGTGAGAAAGTTTCATCGGCTTGCTGTGTTAAAAATGTGAGGGAAAAAAGAATGAGTTAGAAAAAGTAAAGATTCATGGAGAAAGGGGATGGGTGTGTGTAAGTGGGAGAGTGTTATTAAGGTCAGAGATAAAAATAGATGTTATCTATGATCTGGCATGAGTCTTTGTTTAGTAAGGATGATTTTGCTTATTAATGGTGATAGGTTAAAGAAGCCATTTCGTTGCTTGATGGTGTTGAAGGCGGTGATGAGTGCAGTTTCCAACAATCTTCGCCGAGATTTGTTGTGGATGTATTTTGTGATTTCGGCTTGTTCAAATTTGAAGGCATGACCATATTCTAGTGCATGTGAGAAAAGTGCACTGAGAGGATTGTTGTTTTTATGTCCCTTTTGTGTTCATTCAATCTTTTCTTTAATTCACTTTGTGTTTCCCCTACGTAAAATTGATGGCAGTCATTGCATGGGACAGTGTATAAGCCGGCATGGGATGTGGGTTTTTTTTGGAAATGTCTTGATGTGTTTAATGTTTGTTTTATGGATTGAGATGTGGTTTGTACTGTTGGAATGCCTAGTTTGTTAAGCGTGTTGCATATGGATGTGTCATTGGAATGCGTGGATAAGAGAAGGGGTCTGTCTATGAGAGAGGTGTTTGGAGTCTGATTTTTTGTGTGTTGTTTCTGGAGAATATTTGGAAGGCTTTTATTTTGGCATTTAATATAAAATGTGTGGGGTATTGCAGTGTCTTTAGGGAATTAAAATGTACTTTATTTCTTCATCTATGTGCTGGGAGCTACATATTCTAAGGGCGCGTAGGAAGAAGCCTATAATTATACCTGTTTTGATCTTGCTATGGTGGTGGGAGTAGTAATGTATGTAGTCATTTTGTGAGTGTTTTTGCGGTGTACCTTAAATTCTAGTTTGTTGTTGGACTTAATTATGAGGGTATCTAGGAAGGGTATCGAGCCATATATTTTAGTCTCATGGGTAAATTTTATGGAGGGTTCTACTGTGTTGAGTCTATTTTTAAGATTATTGATTTGTATGTCTGTGGGGAGGAAAGCACGGTCGTCCACCCCACTGTTTTCTCCAGTAGTGGCTACTATTTTCTTCCCTTCTTCCCATATGTCAACCCTATATGTGTTTGTACTTGCATGACATTTTTCTTTATATTATCATCCTGATGAAGTCTTATAAATAAAGACAAAACGTTGATGTACACATGAAAAACCCATCCCTTTTTGGTTTTCCCTTTTCATTTTCCCATATATATATATATATATATATATATATATATATATATATATATATATATATATATATGTATATATATATATATATATATATATATATATATATATGTATATATATATATATATATATATATATTACCGATAGCGTTTTCCTCAAAAGATTCGAGTAAACAGATGTAAACTATCCGCTTCGTCGCTTTAATAAATGAAACAGAATTTTTTCAATGAAGATAAAAGTCATAATTACTAAGTGCGGGCTTAATTTGATATTTTCTTTCTATTTATTTTAAATCTGACTGTTCCTTTTACCTTTTTTATTGGGTGCATCTTTATTAGTGTCGTGATTTTGTTAATAGTATGTCTATTATAGTAACAAGACGGGATTAGTGCTATGGATTTGTTTTCATAATACTCCTACTCATATCGTTAACATCTTTGAATCGTTAATCAATCTTGCGATAGTCCGCCACCTCGTTAATGATAAACATTTTTCTGATCAACAGAATCGATTTAGCAAGTCCGTTCTGCTGCAGATATCGTAACGAAGCTGGTGACGCTAGGGCAGTAGCGCTTGATATATCCAAAGACTTTGACTAGGTCTGACATGATTATCTTCCCAGGAAAATCAAGCCGTACGGTATTACTAGACGAATATAAAATAGAATCAGATCCTTCTTAGCCAAAAGAAAGATCCGGGTTGCCCTCCATGCCCTTATATCTAAACAACATGACATTAATGCGAATGTATCGAAGGGGTCGACCCTTGGACCATTATTATTCCTGATTTTCATAAACAACCACCTTGATGCAATTGTGTCTGAGATGGGTATATTTGCTGATGACACCACACTCTATTCTCGACATGCGAGCAAAGCAAACACACACATATCCAAGGCAATGGCCGAATCCTTAGAAAATGGCCCCAGTCTGTAGTGGAATGTGGACATAAAGGGATGGTAAGATTAATGCACTCAGCTCATTTTATTTTAACAACTATGACACCTTCCAACCACCGATTGCCATAGCTAATAGCACCCTATATGAGAGTCCACTATTTAAACTCCTCGGCCTAATATTCACAGATAAAATGAACTGGAAAAATGCATAGAAGACATTGCTAAAGCTGCTGTAAAGAAGGTGGGTGCCCTTTACCGTGCTAAAAAACTTCTCACACCTGCCAGTATCCTATATCTCTACAAGCCACTATTCGCCAATGTATAAAGTATTGTTGTTACATCTAGACTGATGCGCCAACTACTTGCCTCTTCTTAGACAGGGTCCCAAAAAAGAGCATCTAATCTAATAGGCCCCACACAATCTACCAAGCTCCAGCTCGTGTCCCATCGCCAAAACGTTGCATCCGTGTGCTTGTTTTACAAGTGCTTTCATGGCATGTGTTTCGACGAACTTCCTGCACTGGTGCCCCCTATACGTAAATACCTCCTACCGACCTGATAATCATCAAAATGTCACTCCTTCACTCTAGATGTCACCAGATGCGAAAAGACTTTCTACTCTAATAGTTTTCTTCATCGTCATTCGAATTCCCTCTCTGCTCACTCTTTCCCAGACTGTACCAACGTGCAGCAATTTTGATGTAATCTTAACAAACATTTTGTCGCACAACTGCTCACTTAGGATTCCCAAATGGATATGACCCCTACTTTACAGTAGCGTTTACGTCTCAGTGGCAATGTGCCTTTTTAGGGGTGAATCAAAGTAAAAGAAAATCTATATAAATAAAAGTCTTTTTGTTTTGTTAAATTTAATCATATTAATTAAGACACGTTTCGAAGCTTTGATACGTTCAAGAGATCAGATTACAAAATAATTAAATGTAAACAAATACATTGTTATATTAAAATGGCGTAATATATATATATATATATATATATATATATATATATATATATATATATATATATATATATAAGTATTCAAATATTACAGATGACTTAATAGATGCCTGATTAATTTTCGAGTTTCAGGTTGGAACTTGCAGATCAATTTACCGTACTTGTTGTGTACCTAAATACTTTCGGTTCCTTCCGGAGCTACTAAGGTACACGTCGAGCACAGGAAATTCATAAACAAGTTCCAGCCTGAAACTGTAAAATTAATCAGGCATCTAGAAAGATCAAGGAAAAATATGCTGACACAAGGCATCTGTAATAATTAACAATATATATATATATATATATATATATATATATATATATATATATATATATATATATATAGAAAGAGAGAGAGATGTGTGTGATTTTCCTCCTTGTACTGTGTGAATAAACGAACTCAGTCCTAGAAAAATGCCTGAGCAGCCCTGTTTGCATATACATACTTATTCATATATATATTAATATTCTTGAATATAAATTTTATTAACACAAAAGTTTAAGTTATAGCTCAATTGTGTAGAACTAGAACTCTAATTCAATTTAGTTTATTGTCATACAAACCTCAGTAAATGCTGATAACAAATTTGCATAAAATCATCAAAAAACAGTTTTTATTAGCATACTAATGTTTCGGCCTCCCTCAAACATATATATTTTCGTGATAGTCAAAACATACAAAATATCAATTTTCCGAAGGAGGCTTTATCAGTGCCTATACAAAGTTCACCCCTCCGGCTAAAAGGAAACTGAAGTGTGTCCAGTATTCATTTTTTATTTTTCATTTTTTGTTTATATTTTTAGAAATTGTATATTTTATTTTTTATATATTTTCTATTTGCTGATTATATTATTTAACGAAAATATCTGTTTACGTCTAGTTTTTCATCTGAATGTCCAAATCGTGGTATGTCCGTAGAATGTGCTTTAGACTTTTATTAAGCGTGTTTATACTTCATCGTTAAATATCGATAAAAAAACATACGTAAAAATGCACAAAAAGAAGTGATAAACATTTTCACAAACTGTAGTTGTTTGGGTTGTAAATATTGTTTCAGAAAAATTGTGTCCATATTTTAAAAATATTTGTTTATGGAAATCGCTCCAGACTTCAAGGTAAAAACTGGCCAACGATAAGTGTTAGATGAATAGATTCCGACTCAGAAAAAAGCAATACTTCTCCCATTGTTAGAAACATCTCTTAACGAATGTGAGGACTAAAAGACAAAAAAAGGGAAGCGGGAGTCACGAGGCTGCTGAAAGTAAACCCACTACTTGTATAGCTCAATAGTGCGAGACTAGATCTTTTCTATCAAATATGTTTATTTAATTTTAAACCGTATCAAATGTTAAGAAGGACAGATTCACATGATTTCACAAAAAAACTGTTTTTATTTTAAGCATATAATTGTTTCAGCTTACCACCATGATATTTGTAAAATTCTCCTATGCATTTATTTCCTGGTATAGATATCCTCAGTGCTCATATATAAAACAAAGAAAGACAAAGCAAAACAAGGCAAGCAAAGTCTACATTACAATCAGTAGTCTTTATCACTATCATTGACTTTTTTTCATAGCGAAACGCACATAACGTGTGTATAGCTATATTAGAAAGCAAAGTAAATAATGATAATAATGAGTAAAGCGGCTTTCCTGGTAGAAGTTTCATAATCTCTCAGAAGATAAACAACACAAGTAAGTAACATTTACTTATCCATTGCCCACGCATAGTTTTATATCTTCGACTCTGTCAACATGTGTTCTTTTCTCATTCTATTTGGGACCGTAAGGCATTTCACTCTTTGGTACTTATGCCTGTTGTTCTTTCCTTTGTATATCATATTGTGTCCCTTTTTACACGTTTCGTAACTCGTTTTACGTCTGTCTTCGGCAACCTTTTTATCTGTGAATAAATATCCATGCATGCAAATCTAACTGTTATTTTACTATTGTTCTATTCCCCTTCTTCTGACATCCAGCACGATAACACAGCACACACAAAATAGCTACCTCGTGTGTAGGAAAGATAGACTCCAACACGTGGTTGCTAAAATCGTAAAGTCTAAAATATAAAATATTCGCAGTTTTGCAGGTTTACTAGAAAGCCCTAACTCGTTTTACGTATGTCTTCGACAACTTATCTATCCGGTCATGAATGCATATGCAACTGTTTTTTCACTATTTTCCTGTTCTCTTTAATCCGACACACATGCATGTTATCCACGATAACACAACATGCAAAACAGCGACGTCGTGTGCGGGAAAGATATACCGGAACACATATTCGCGAAAAATGTAAAAGCCAGAATATAAAATATTCGCAGCTTTGCAGCCTTACTGGCAACCGGTGCAAGAGAAATAAATTAGGCGGCGTCGGGAAATGTCGGGAAATGTCGGGTCGTTAACCTTTAAAATCCTTGACGACAACTGGTGATTAATTATCATCAGCGCCTGTAAATAGACCATTTGAATTAAGAAAATAAATTGTTCTTCTATTTTAATACAGTCTTGGTGAAACTTCTAATTTTCGAACGTAAATATAAGCTAATATCAATGTTATTAACCGGAGATGTTTTATAAATAAAAGAAGAAAAATGGATTCTAATAACAATGCAGTTTAAAAGGCAAAATGAGATCATCATGTGTCTCAATTCACTTTATCTACTGTAGCATACTCCCTTAACTTTGTTAAGGGTGTCACGGCTCCAAGTAATCGTCTGAAACAGAGCAGACGAATTCTCGCCATACAAACAAATATGGCCACCGCTTGTTGCATGGCAATGTGCACTAACACTATATTATCCTTTTGGGTTTTTCTATTTCTTTTATTTATTTTTCTTGAAATTCCTCTTAGAGATTTTCACCTGCTGAGTCTTCCACCAATACACCTTACATTGGAATTTGGGGAGGGGGAGAAAAAATTACCCGAAAACTCGTCTACTTCGTCTTGTAGAAAGAACTGAAGAGAGAGTGACTGGTCTTTCTTTTTGCCACGTCTCACTGTTCTACGTCATTTCCGGAAAGCTACTCAGTTCGCTACATTAACACCCGTTTCTCAACTACGTAACTACTATTTGCTAACATTGTTTTGTGTAAGTTACTTAGTATCTCGTGACATATTGTAAAACTACGATACTCATGGCTAATTTCTACCTATGATATCATAACACTACGATACTCCTCTGAGGCCTATAACTAAAAACAACTTCCAAGAGCGCATTAATATTTTCCGTTGTGTAATTCTAATAACGATCCCCTCCCCAAAAATTAAACAAACACATGTCTGGTAAATTCTATTTCTCGCCAGAAGAAGCGTCTGTCTCATTAAAAACTCTAATGAATTTTAATCAATCATTTCATTTGTGACAGCATTTTAATCTTCTAAGATAAAAAACACGTTCTTAAATTCAAAAGACCTTTCTCGAGTCTTTATCGTAAACAAGAATTCTATTATTAATTGTATTTTGTCCAAATATTCGTCGGCAAATCGTTTTTTTTTTTCGAATTAATTTTAAATTGAAATGATAAATGGGGCGACGAAATTAATTGCAAGAGGAGAATTTGTACGAATGAATATTTCGTTTCGTTATTTATTAAAAACTTTTCATCTTTTTATAGCGGCTTCGCGCACTTAGATAGAATCTGTTTTCATAGATTAAGTGACAATATCTTTTAATTGTCACTCTAGACCCGTTTAAAATGTTTAGTGGAGTTAGATCGATTAATTGTTTGGTCTTACGGCATATCAACCATCGTTGGAGCATTTTATGCCGAAACTGTGGTGGAGTTTGGTGGACGCTTGGGCAGCGTCCCTACATATATCGACTATCGCACAAGCAAATGTACGAAACAAAGGACAAAAATAAGACGATATGTTTGAAATATATATTTATTGCGAACCAGAAAACTCTGCTCCCAGTTGGATTATATGTGTAAAATGTGGGTAAACGTTAAGATTGACGATATAAACAGTTTATTCAAAAAGTTTATATATATATATATATATATATATATATATATATATATATATATATATAATTAAATATTATGGCATTGAGAACGTTTTTGAGGTAAATCAATTTAGTATTACGTAAGTATAGGGGAAATACGTTTTAATACTTTTTTTGTCTGAGCGATACAAAGTATCACATGACGACGGCTCTTTTTGTTAAAATCTCGATTATTCTTAATATATTTTACACATTTCAAACGTGCTTTTCTTCAGATTACATGAGTAATACTAAATAGATTTTAACTCAAAATGGTCCCTCATTTAATATTATAAAAAAAAACATAAAACAATTTTTATCGCCTATACACAATTTTTCATCGAATTCTGTGTGTCATCAAACTTAACGTTTACCAAAATGCGTAATAGGACCAAGAAAGTCCAAAATGAATGCCTGAGTGCGGGTGTATGCGAAGAAATTGAGAGAATGTGTCTTACATACCTTGAATTTTGTCTGTGATCTACCAATTAACCCTAACCCGGACCTGTTGTTAAGGTTAGTTAGTTAAGATTAGGATTAGTTTGTTAGGGTTAGGGTAAATGGGTAGATCACATATTATAATGTAAACAACTCGATAGATCACATATTTAATTAGAAGCCATTCAGTAGATCACAGATTGGAAGAACAACCTACGGTTGGGTACAAAAAATAGCCATGAACGGACCCGTCAGTGTTCTCCGGTAGAGGCACCCCAGGCGATCGAGAATAAACCAACCCACTCAAGAAAGAAGGTAATGCATGGGACGTGCACCATCTAGGACCGAGCTGAACTCTACCTCTTCCTGGCAAAGAAGGTTTCTATGGTTCAGGATGGACTCTAGATGACCGGTATGGTGCCAAGGCGAACCCGGCTAGTATGATAAATGGCCGGAACCCGAGACCGGCAGACAGAGCCGAGTGGTTTTCTGTTTATTTACTAAGTGTAGTACGAATGTGTTCAGACTGGGATCTTATCATTAAAACAGGTACCTATAAATTGAACAACGAAACCGCAATCTTAATTCTTATTAACGATATTTTGTCGATTAAAAAAATATATATAAGAAACTCAAGGAAATATATGTGAACAAAGAGAATTCCTTCAAGTCTAGATTAGTATACGGTTCGACAAAACATGTACACTTTGACGGTTCTCCGCTCACAGGATCAGTGCAACTCCCTGTTGGAAAGAATGATCGCCCATGTTTTATCTGCCGAAGTATCGATTTGTTGATTGTACCCGGAGGAGCTAACTATATCTGTAAACAATAGATGGATTTTTAATCAAGGGTTACTTCTCTAGACACCCTTTGGATCATCCCGAGAAAAGAGGGTCTGGTGCTTCCTTGGTGTATGGGCGGACCTCGGCTGATGAAAAACTAATGTGAAGCCAGATAGCCAGGTTACATTTTTGTGCTTTGCGCATCTGTTTCGCTAGCATGTGAACAAAGTTGTGGTTCATTTAATACTGAAGTTTGTTTACGTGTTTAGATGCATCCAGGTATCTCTATGAGAGACGCTGTACCTTGGTCTGTCGGTCAGTTGGTCTGTCACATTTAAGTTTTAAATAGTACTTCAATCACCAAACGCATAGATTGAGTGGACGTATCTAAAAAAAACATCCGTTCATATCTTCACTTATATTTAGTACAAAGGAATTTTAGTCTCTGCCTGACTTGTCCACGAAGTTTCAGTCATGGATATCAAACAGTCTTTGTTTTATCGCTGTTAATAAGTAAGCACACCTGGAGACGACATGTAAGATTATCGATAACTTGAAACACACTCGTCTCTTTGTACTGGACTGATTTTGACTATGATGGCTCTTTTAAGTTGCAGAATAGTCTTGGATCGAGTTAATATACATTATATTTGAGATAAGCCTACAAATATAAAAATTTAGAGTGTCAGTAAGTTCCAGTGACTGTGGAGCCCATTCAAGACCAAACATTTTACTGATGAAACAATCACCAAAGTGTCGCCGCATATCATTGAACATAAAGCAGACTGTTGATAATGTATAACTGAATAAGTCAGTCATACTGAAACTTATTTGTACCAAATATAGTTGGATTGTGAATAGGATTGTAAATTTTATTAACGGTTTAATGGGTGACATTATTTTTGTTTGGGGTTTGGGATTCACATTATATTTAGAGACAGAACCTATACTTTATTGAATACATTTATTATATATATTTAATTGTTGTTACCATTTTTTATAAATTAACGCATTACTCATTGTAGGGTGATACTTGACCTCGCACATTATCTTTTCTACAAGGGGTTTCACGTGTACGTTATTTTCCATTACCCTTTCCTAGAGATTTCATTCATGTACGACAGGAAATTGCATCCAGTAGTGAAGCCCCAACATGAGAGATTTTTTGGGGGGTGGGTGGGTGGGTTGAGAGTATCCTCTTAGTTACCAGTTCCTTTTGAACTTTTTGATAGTACCTGTCTTGTCCACATTTATGGGTAAATAGAATCTAGCGTCTACCGTCTACCAAATCAAAAGATATTACACCCACAAACTAATTAACATAGCGTCCGACTCGTCGGCAAGTAGTTATAATCGCTGACTGTCAACTAAATTTTCGTAGGTTCGATCACAGCTTGGAGCGGGTGCTAGTCTAGCCATACCGAAGAGTTTGTCGATAACTATACAAGCCCTCCCCTCACCGTGTTTAGCACTGTCGTTAGTGATATCGCCAGCTTCTACTATTTACGTAATACAAAGTTGTAAATAAAGAAATGGAGCACTGTTTAGTGGCAGGCAATCATTATATAAAGCATTGAGATATCACTTGCCAACAGCGCCTGCCTCGTAATCAATGGTTAGAATCGCCGACTATCAGCTAAATGGTTGGAGGTCAGATGCCGTCTGGAAGCGTGTGTTAGTCTAGCCACACCAAAAGAACTGTGGTACAGTGAAGCAATCTGTCTGTGAATGACTATATTTAAAGATATTAAGAACTTGAAGTCTTTTATCAAAATTACATAATTAAAAAAATAATCTCAAAACCGTTGATGTGCTGTGAAAAATTATAAATAATGTCGTAAATCCAATTAAAATAAGAACATTAATCTTATTCCCAAGGATTTCGCACGGAAGCTCCTGGGAGTATCTATGTAGTAATCTCTTAGTTGCGATTAATTCCAGGTTCATCGTTTTTTTCACTTATGTTATATCAAGCGTATGGCAGCAAGGAAAAAGAACACAATTACCAAATCATAATGAAGCTAATTATATTTACCAAATACAGACAAAATGTTTATGTAGTTCGTTGCAGATCTTAAACAGAGATAACAAAGCACATTTCAAGTAACAATGGGGGCGTATGACGTACATGAAATATATGTGTTGGTGGAAACATATATAAACAGCACTAGGAACAATTATAAATAAGGTTAATATAGGTCTATACAAAGGCGATGGGCTAACCGTACTGAGGAATCTTAATTGGCCCAAAACAGATGAAACTAACACATTTATAACATTGGATTTTACTGGGGAGCAATCACTCGTAATGACTCATATTAGAACATCTAGTAACAAAAAGTAAAATTGTACGAATCAGCATGGTACAGCTTTTTTTTAGCCGGCTCAATTCTATCATGGTCATTGGTTTCCTCAATTATTTCTAGAATCAGAAGGACTGTATGAATGTGTTACAATAGAATGCCTAGGTTCGAACTTGGCGCGGCACATCAGGTTGTTAGTCTGCGTCGTTATGCATTTCACTCCCTCTCTTCCTGTCTACCCCCATCTTTAGTCGCAGTAATAAATTAGACTGGACTTATGTGCGTGCAACATGACTACATCTGATTACACTTGTGCGAAGCTGTGGTCATCTCAGTACTTTGTTGAAAATCCACCAATTTCAAATTTATCTTAAACACATCAAAGTTACTAACTCTCTATTCTACTAAGTCTGAGTCAATCAACGCGTGTTTCTCTAAGACTTTCAAGCTATATATTTTAATTACAGAAAATAAATGGAGATTGAGTAATGGTTTATAAAAATCCAATTTAATTGTTCGAATTAGCCGTAATTTGCAATTAACATATCAAGTTTCTTATCTTTCACTATTTTCTGTCTATCATTCTCTGTTTGACACTGTATCTTGTTTGACATCCACTTTTATGTCATACCGTTTCTATCACTATCGCTTCCGTCTCTCTCTCTCCCCCTCTGGCTTGATTCTCCCCACCTTCCGGTCTTGTGCCTCATCTTCCTGCGGTGGGAAGGACAAAAATACCAAACTTTCTTCCACAGTCTTATTGTGAAAGTCAGAGATTCGTTCTCAACAATCGGTCAGACGGAGGTGGGTCATTATGACTGATGGTAAACTTTTGTCTGTCGCCCTGAGGTATGCTTCTGAGTAGTTCTAGAAGGTCCACCCTCCCAGGCCTTGCCTCTCCTCTTAAGAGAGGAGTTAGTTTATTTCTAACTGCCTGAAGCACCACGACCAGGGAATACAGACAGGGCTTCTCAGGCATTTTTACGGGCCAGAGTGCACTTTCCAACATTGTGTCACATCTTCCTGCGGTGGGAGGGAGGTAAATATCAGTCTTTCTGTAACATAATATTCTGTAATTCTGTAAATATACAACCCGGTATTGTCTTATTAATTATCAGCTCTTCAAGGTCACAACACTAAGAGAGATAGAGAACGAGAGAGGGAGAGAGAGAGAGAGAGAGAGAGAGAGAGAAAGAGAGAGAGAGAAAGAGAGAGATCAGAAACCGACTAATTTGGGATTTCGTCTTTTTATTTTTTAATACGTAACTGGCTTGGCAAACTCACTTTTTCCTGACATAAGCAACTTAACACAGGCTGAATGGGTGACCAAACGTGTCACATATTTTCTAATATATTTTAAACAACGTATGTCACAATGTCAGTCTGCACACATTTAATTTCGTTTTACTGAAGACAGATTTCATCCCTGGTCTTTATTCTAATTGGTTTATTTATAGCACAGCTTCAACCAATGACATCTACCAGCAGAATTCAAAATATACACAAGGTTGTGCTAAACTTTTACATGACTATTAAAACAAAACCAATTTAACCCACATACTTTCGAGGCATTGTAGGATAACGATTCCACGAGTATTAAGCATCCAATATAATTCTGGTAATCATTTCGACATTTGAAGTTTCCTAAATCCGAGTGGAGTATTCTCCGAGAAGAAGAACATTCCTATTTTACAATATTAGCCATACACGTTGAAAGAAAATACGCTGTGAGTAATCCCAAGTGACAATTCCGGAGTCGGATTTTCTCAGGCAGTTGTGTCGCCATACACCACTTCTATATTTAACTTCTTCTGTGGCATGTACTGGCATCTGTATGCGGAGAGAGATGGGGCTTTGTTACCACGTCTCCACGCAAAACTATCCACACCGTGTGCATCGTGTATACACGAAAACTACCGAACCCTCAATGCTTCGGGATTTCGACAAGACCACTAGCATATAAAATGAATATCAATCTCAAACAGTTAGTTATCTCTATATTAATAAAATTGTGTGACCACTTTTCGTGTGTCTCTGTATGTGTGCTTCTCGATTCCCCATTATTTATAAATTATTATTATTATCATTATAATTATTTACTATTGATCGAATATTTATTGAAATCAAAGATGCAATAGCCTAAAATAAAACAAGAATTTAAACATCATATTAAAAATATAATTTAACTACGAAATTAAATCCACCACAATGCATTTTCGTACAAGTCAGCCATTTTAATATTTAGCTAATAGTTTAAAAAATGAATTACGCTATGTTACCACCAGTGTCTATTCGGTCCAAAGCTATGATAAACTTTTGCCTTTGTAATTATCTGTATTAGTGCGGACGTGCTTACAATATATACGATGGGATGTGTATACCGTAGCATCTTTAAGAGGATGTGTTATAACTTAGCTTTCTTATTGATGTTAAAACTCCGAGTGACTGTCTGTAGGTTTTTATTCGTTGTCGCTCTGTTGTTAGTGCACATGAAACACAAAAAGAAAACACGTACAATTATTATCTTTTGCTTCCAAGTATTTTCCTTTATTTATTTATGTGATTCACACGAAATAAATCCTTTTGGTAGTTAATTATTGCGCTAGTAGGTAGATTGCGACTCGAATCACTATGTTTATGTTGCCATGTGTGTGTACTGCTACAGTAAAACTATAGTTAACTGCTGTGTACATGCGTGTGTGCACCTAGCTTAGCGTAACACACATCTCTCTGTCTCTCCGTTTCTCTTAGTCTCTCTATCTTTCTCTTTTCTTATTTTTCGCCTCTGTCTGTCCATTTAACTATATCGATTCTTCTTGCTTACGAAAGATTGACGTAAATAAACATTCTTCGTATTTTTCTGTTTCCAACTAATGATATTGTTTACAAAGATATTGTCTGTACAAATGCACCCTGGAATTGTTTTGTTTACCAACTCGTAATATAGTATTCTGCCCATTGTTCTGATGTCATAGAAAACCTAATTTTAAATAATGTTTATACCAATCACGTTATAATAACTTTTTATCGAAAGTATTCATTTTTTTTATTTCAGAGTTTTGAGTCTTGTGTCCTTCGCCAGTAAAACATACCGAGCTAGAAAACTTATCACACTCGCTAGTATCCTATATTTCTATAAGGCCACCATTCCCCTATGCATGGAGCATTGTTGTCACATCTAGACTGGTGCCCCAATAACTAGTCCATATTTTTTTTGATAGGGAGCAAAAAAGAGTCTTTAACATAATAGGTACCGCATTGTCTACAATGCTCTAGTCCCTGTCGCATCGTCGCAATGGTGCATCATGTGCTTGTTTTACGAGTACTTTAATGGGATGCGCTCCGACGATCTTGTACTCCATCGCCGTAACTACTCTCGATCAACCCGACAAGCAACCAAATCCTAACACCTCTTAACTGCCGAGATCCCAAGTAAACGAAATACGTCTTACTCTAATAGCTTCTTTCCTTTGCTTTGAAATTTCCCCCTGCTCTATACTTCTCCGACTGTACCAACATTCAGAAATTTAAATGTAATGTGAACAAACATCTCGCTGTAGAAATTCACTATTTCTGATGCTTTCTATAAATCTGCCCTCCTAATAACAGGTGTTTTTTTTTTATATATTCCTTGTTTGGGATAAATAAACGTAAAAAATGAAAATTCTCCCCCATTTAACTTTGAACTTGGCATTGACCAAAATTGAACCAAAAGATCAACAACGAAATCCAACAATAGAAAAAATATGAATTAATTCCCTGTTTTTTTTTTTACAAATAAATCTAAAGATGTCTATAGACACGTAATCATGTCATTATTTAATCGTTTGGAAAAAAGGTTACCTACCGTTTCGTTAAGATAAATGTAAAAAGTAGCGACATTTTATGTGTAATGCCTTACACGATCAACAATCTATGTCCAATGTTTTTTTTTTATATGTACCATCGATTGATATTCAACGTTTGTTGCCTGAATCGTATTAACCAACTGGTTTGTCGTCTTCGCTGTGTTCTCATAGACGCAACAAGAAATAAAGAATTGTTCTCTTGGCTAGAATATGACTGGCATTTTATTTATCAATCATTCTTTGTTTCGGGCAGTCAAACAATCCAACTCCTAAATATTTAACGATGTCATCAATCATTACTGTCGACACAATACACATTTAGAAACGAAATAAATATGATAAAAGTAAGTTCGAGGAGATTGAAACGCTAATATAAAAAGTAATAAATACCCACTATTTTGAAAACTGTGTAAAATAGCGCTTAAATGACTGACATTCTGATTTTTTTAAAGTTTCACTTTGTGTAATTAAGCCACTTTTCTGGTATAATGGTGTTAAAATGATTGAAATTTGCGAGAATCATGTCCATGTTCTTCTTTTAGTTTGTTAGCAAGACCATAACGCTGACAATACGTATGAGCTAAATTAAAGTGAGGTAATTCACCCAAACTCAACGCAATAGTAGTTTTAATACGGTTTTCTTTGTATATGCAAGCAAGAAGTAGAAAATAACTGTTTTTACTTTTAATTTAATTTAATTAAAAGGTTTTTGTTAAGAAATCTATTAACGAACATTTGTGGAAAACGAGTAAAAATAATGATCGAGCGCAGCTCTATAAATTAAACAATTTACTTTATTAAGTAGAATATGTTTTATTGAAACATACGATTAGAAACTACTCGATTCTAAGTATGTCTAAAACAATATTTTACTTGTACGGCTATATACCTATAAATGTATAACTATATATGTACATATGTGTAATATTGTATATCTATATAATAAAGTAGAGTCAGTCTGTCTGTCAATTTTTGTTATCGAGTTTCATTCCTCCAAATATGTCTTGATAAAAGTAATCTAGTCTCTTTTCGACTACGTTCTTAAAAATAATATAGAATTACAATATATATATATGTATATATATATATGTATATATATATGTATGTATGTATATATATATATATATATATATATATATATATATGTATGTATGTATGTATGTATATACATATACATATATATATATATATATATATATATATATATATATATATATATATGTGTGTGTGTGTAAATTGTATGGTACAACATAAAACTATGGTTATATGAAGGCCGTATTTATTTTTAAACATGCTGAATTAAAATTTAACAGGACTAAAAGGGCTAGCTAACCGGTTTCGAACCTCGCTCAACAGATGTAAATCGAGGTTTGAATTAAGAAAAAAAGTAATGCTAGTGGGATTATAACGAGTGAAAGGGAGAAATAAAAAAATGAATCAAATAGAGACTACATTAAGTCCGAGAAGATTTTCTCTTTGCTTACAAAGGGAAGGACACAAAGACTTAATGTAAATGTTTTCTAGAATCTTAAGCTGAAAGGGCGAGTGTGACTTACTGAGAATGGAGAATAAGTCAACATTAAAATTGAAGGCACAGAAAGGGTTATTTATAAGATTTCCGACGATGGATTACCCGTGTGTATAATTCAGAACATCTGATGGTAAATAATATAAATATATATATATATATATATATAATGTTACAGAAAATAATGTCAAATCAATATGGTACTAGTGTGACACTATGGCTGCCGCAAAGGTCGGGGCCCGGTCAGGAATAGGAAGTGACTAATCGACAAAGACAAAAGAAAATACGGGATAGGAAATGACTCATCGAAAGAGACAAAAGACAAGTTGGGAGTGGTCAATTTCCATTGTTCAGGACAGGTCACCACGAAAAGAATACTGGACACTTTTAGGAGTGACAGTGTTTTACGACACCTGACTACAGTAAGGTAGGTTAGTTTTACGACAGTTGACGACAGTAAGGTTTATGACAAAAAGTTGACGAGTTGAGTTTTCAGAGAGAAGACGAGCAGTTAAGATAGAACTTCCCGAGAGTTAGGCTCGAACTTCCCGAGAGAGCAGATCGGACCGGGAAAACGATGAAATGAGCTGACGACTTGAGCAACGACAATGGGTGTCTCGACAGGACGGTGTCACACACATTCATAGTTCAAACTAAGTTATACACAACGTATATGTGTTCGTGTTATTTATCGAGAGTTGTGTTTCTTTTATAATTAACTTGTGGACCAGTGCTGTGCCCTCGACGATTCGTCAGTGGATAGACGACACGGCTAAGACGATGAAGACAAAGAAGAAGACCACGGAAACACAACGTTGGGGTCGACGGTCGTCGGGTGGGGCAGCACGTGGTTCTACACTAGTCTGGAGAGCGGATTAAAGTCGAAAACTAATATTTCGTTGGGTTTGATTATATTTATAAACAAGTCGCTCCGACTTTTTTCAGTCATATCTGATTTCGGAAGAAAGTGCATATCCTTCTGGGAGTTCACTGTTTAAAAAAATCTTTTTCGTTTCGCTATTTAAATTAATGGGAGTCTTACAGAAGAATATCTAATAAAAGCGTTATAGAGAAATTAATGAATAGGAAAAACTATTTAGGAGTATCATACTGATTTGACCAGCTCATCTGTTACATTATTAATAATTAAATAAATATTATGCTTTTATTATTAAATCATAAACCACTTTGTTGGAATTTTTTCGCACAAAACCGAAGATTATATATATAGTCATCCACAGACAGACTGTTTCGCTGTATTACAGTTCTTCGGTGGGACTACACCATCAACCAGCTCAGACCAACAACCATCTAGTTTATAGTAAGTAGCTTTAATAAGCAGGCCATAGAGCAGGCGCTACTAGTAAAGGATATATACAATGTTCTATATAAACATTGATCTGCACTTGAACAGTGCTGTATTTGTTTATTTACAAAGAACTTTGCATTACGCATAAGTAGTAGTAGGTGATATAATTAATCACAGTACACACACACACACACACACACACATATATATATGTGTGTATTTATAAAAGCTGTACTTTGTATTAGGCACCTTTGAAAAAATATTGGTTTTAAGTTAATGTTCCCAATATATTTGAACTTAATATATATATATATATATATATATATATATATATATATATATATATATGATTATTTTTATTTCCACAGACACGTACAACATCTGAGACACTGGCATGTCGATGTTATCGATCAACAGCTATTATAAACTGAGATCTCATCAGGAAGAGTTAGAATCCTATCTTGAATTTAGATAATATTTCCAAATAACATCGACATGCCAGTGTCCCAGATTTTGTACATGTCTGTGTAAATAAAAATAATCATATATAAAAGCTTTATTTGATATTGAGCACCTTTTATAAACCCGGTTGAAATTCTTTGGATTACTACCCTGTGGATGTTTTACCTGGATAATATATATATATATATATATATATATATATATATAATATTTGTTATTGTTTATTATCTCTGTACGTATACGTTTCGTCCTTAATAATCGGGACTCATTAGCATAGAGATGTGACTATTCACTACCGGTCATACAATTCGAAACCCCGGATTACGAGTATTTTGCAACCGACGCCTTAACCACTCGGCCAATGTTGAACAGCGAGTAAACGGTGATTATTTTAACACTTTATACGGCGGCTTGATTTCATAGAGCGGTCGACCTTTTTTTAATGAAAGGAACGATGCATTTAAAGCTAGCGACCTCATGCTGTGTTTATACTACACTTACAGTGCTCTACTAGACGAGTTTTTCTTGGAGCTACAAATAATATATATATATATATATATATATATATATATATATATCAAGGAAATAGGTGAGAAGGTAGAGGTGTAGACTGAATATTTTTTTTCTATCGTGGGTCTCTTTTCTTCTTTCTTTGGAAAATCAATAACAACCGATAAATATAGCTTTCTCACAATTTGCCTCAATTAATAATTTAATAACCAAACGACACTGTGCTAATTGATCATCCATTTCTTCTTCATTGGCGCGCGGACCCGTCCTTGACTAAAGACTGTCTTCCTATTACCGCTTAACATATCTCGCGGATTTACAAAAACCAAGGAAGGAAAGGACTTTAAACAATATGCAACATCTCATATTCTCTTCTTTTTCTCAAAAATAGTTTTTATACAGAAACATCGGCAAATGTAATTGTGTTTAGAACATCTATTTTGGTTCTAGTCTTTTCACATAGTATACAGGTACACGCATAAAACACCCAACACCAGATAACAGCTACTAAAACCCACTGCTCTCGTTACTAGTTCAGTCGAAAGAAAAATACATCTCCTGTTCATTCACCACGTAAGACTGGCGGCTTCCTGTCTGTGTGGCGTCACTGTCGGGACACGTAGTATTTCTCGAATTCTAATTAGAAAATTCTACTCTACCTCATTTTTAACCTTACGTGGAAATTTACAAGACTATTTTTTTACAGCCTGCTTTTAATTTTGCTACACTAACAGCCGAGACAGAATACGCCTTGAGTAGTGGCAACCAACGGATGACTTCACACTTTCCAACCCGTCAAAATTGAACCCTCACTTCCAGATGTAGCTTCGTGTGATTTGTATCATTTAGATTATTCGAACTACTATTCTCATCTTGGTCGCTATATTTACATTTCAGCCGATACAAGCTCAGAGATTCTTCAGGTTCAAGTTTTCACACAAGGTAGTCTTTTAATGTAGATTGTTCTCATTCCGTCAGCCATGATCGAGTAGAAGTATTACTTTTTGTGTTATTCTTAGTTATTATCGCCTGTAGTAAAGATAGGCACGCGGCGTAGCAGGGAAATGTATCGATTAAGAATCGGTTCTACGCAACTGTCTTGTAGAGGTTGAAGATTCAATCCTTACTACAGGCGATAATTACTAAACAGAAAAATAACACATCTACCAAGCTATGGCTGACAGAATGAGAACAATCTATTCTCGTGGATTAAATAAAGGGTTCAGGTTCTCGAGTTCGGCATAAAGATGGCCAAGTTAGACTAGAAAGTTCCTATGTTGAAAACAGATGCACCTGAAGAAGGCTGGAAATTACATTAGAAAAAACCTTGCGAATATAACAACTAGGATGAGAATAGTAGTTTGATTAATCCAAATAATCAAAATTATCAATTCTCATCTAAATAAAACCAATAAAAAATAAAACTTGAGGTTAGTTGTAAATAAATTTGATTGAAGGGTAGAAAAAGATAGAGGTTTTAAAAGACAAATGTGTGCTTCTACAGAATTTGAACCAAACCAAATCGACTTTTGCTGAACTAAAGCTAAAACGTAGGTTAGGGTTCAGGTTAGGTTAGGGTTAGTTCAGGGTTAGGGTAAAAAAAAAACAGTTTTGTTAAAATTCTATAGAGCTATATAAGATTTTACACACACTTTTAAACTCTATTCTATTGTCCATGCCCCCGAACAACGCCGGGTAGCTATGTTACTTTAAAAAGATTTCCTTTTGAACAGATTTTTATGTTTCCTTTAAGAGGCGAGAGAGAGACAGGAATTGTAAAAGAGAGAAAGAGAGAAAGATAGTGAGAGATAGTGAGAGAGAGAAGGTGTGTGGTAGAGAGAGGTGGTGTATGGTGTGAACTTAACTTTTGAAATAAGTTCATTTCTTAAATCGGATTAAAAAAAATCTGTTTGAAACTGTTCGTTCAGGTCAACTTTCCACCACTTTGATGTAATGTCTTCCTTTGACGCCGCGATTACTTGGTTAAAATGTTTGTTCGTTTCTCCCCCCCCCCTTCTCTCTCCCCTTTTCTCTCTCTCTTCCGCACCTTATATTTTACTGACCCCCAATGGAGGAGGTAATGACTGAAAGAATTATGTTATGATAACAGAATAGATAGTACACTGCCGCCCCCCCAATAGAAGAGGTAATATCTGTGAATATCCCACCATTAAAATAAAAAGGTAATCTTTCTGATTATGTTCTTATGACAACAACACAACTATTACATTATCCCCCTTCCCATCCAAAGAGGTTGTAATACCTGGGAGGATTACCCTCACTCCCATAAAAAGAACGGGGGAGTAAATTCCTGGGGTGATGATCTAAAGACAACAGAACCGATACTACACTACCCACCATCATTAAAAAATAATACAATAATTTATTGCATCAGGATTTTTATTCGTTTAAAATGCCTTTTTTAAAAGCAGTATTTTTTATGATTCATTGGCCTTTTGGCTAAAATGAAAGTGTAGTATCTGTTCTCAGAATAACATGATATCAGACATTTTACTATCGGCGAAAGTTTTGCGTATACTATAAGAAAATATGACAATGCAAATTAAAAATGCATATTACAGAATATCAATTTATTAGAAGCTGTTTATGACATAAATATGCAAATTAGAAAGCCTAAAGCTAATTTTTGGTGTTTTTAGATTACCATATATACAATTTTTTTCAAAATGTAGTGTTAGTTCGTAGAATGAAATAAGCATAAGCTATTTTGATGTAAACATAGTTAGGATAGGTGAAAAAAAACTTTCGCGTTTATTCATTAAGATAGGTACCGATGATCCCAGGAGAACTTTGGTTTGCTTGCTAGGAGGACTGAAAAATACCCCTACATGAATTGTAAAAAAGGCCTTTTTTCGCAAATATCTAAAAGTATATTCATTAGTCCCCCTCCGTAAACCCAACACAATTTGCGATTAATAGTCGTCTATATTATTCAAATAGTAGTGACCACGTGGAGATAATTGATACATTATTTGGTTAAAGATAGAAAGGTAGATAACTCATGCTTTATTTTTTTCTTGAATGATAGGTAACCACTTATCAAGACCCGGGGGCTATTCGAGGATAAGGGGTAAAGATCGTCAGTTGAACGATGATTGTCTCCACGAAGTGACCGAATACCTTGAGTGAGACAGGCAGAAGAATACTTAAGAGGAATTGATTATCCAAGATAACAGCTTAAGTATTTATGTACATGAAACCTGGAGACGACCATGTTATCCTCGGTTGGAAAGCAGCCTCATGATATATTGTTTCACAGATATGATATTCTAAGAAAGAAACTTTGTTCATGGAAGTTTCGTTTGGTTTTGGTAAAGAGTTAGAAAACAAAATTCTTTGCTGCTGTTGTAGATAGACAACTTATTGCTGTGAATGTTTTACAGGGGCGTAATAGCGGTTAGTGTTCAGTCGAGCACCTTCCATGAACATAACGTTACAGTAGAGAGAGAGAGAGAGAGAGAGAGAGAGAGAGAGAGAGAGAGAGAGAGAGAGAGAGAGAGAGAGAGAGCTTATTTCAGAGATCTCTGGGGGAGATAACTCATGCTTTACTTCTACTTGTGCGTTACCTTATTGCAAAGCTTTTATGAAAAGAAAAATAACAAAAACTTGATATCACGGTATTTAATGTTTTCATAAATAAATTACTTTTTTGCTTCATATTGTATTTTTTTGTATCATTATTTATGTATTTGTGTTTTCTCGCCATTGTGTTATTCGGTATTCATAACTCCGGCCAACGAATAATGAATTCCTCACGGCTCGGAAAACTGAACCAACAAAAATATTACCAGACCAATTTAGACGGAAGTCAAGACAAGAATCGATATTCTTAACATACGTCTATTCAATGTACGCGTTTAGTGATGAAAATAACATACCAAAGAAAATGCGATTAAAAATGAAACCTGACAGACCAACAAAATACTATTTCCTACTTAAGCGTGCCTGACTAATTAAAATGCTTTTTTATTTATTTATTTATTTATTTTTATTTACCCCAAACAAGGCACATTGCCACTGAGACGTAAGAGGCTAGTGTGAATTAAGGGACATAACTACAGTTATATCCTAAGTATGAAGTTATGCAGGGAGATGTTTGTTCACATTACATTTAACTTTCTGAATGTTGGTACAGTCGGAAAAATATAGAGCAGGGAGAATATTCCAAAGCCAAGGAAAGAAACGATTAGAGTGGAAAGTATTTCGGTATCTGGGGACCTCAAAAGCGAAGAGGGGTCTTTGACTACTTGTCAAGATAGTCGGAGGTATTTACGTTGAAGGGGTACAAGTGCAATAAGATCATTGCCACACATTCCATTGAAGTACCTGTAAAACAAGCATAGGGATGGAACATTGCGACAATGGGACAGGAACTGGAGCTTGGTAGACAATGCGGTACTTATTACGTTAGAGACTTTTGTTGCTCTCTGTCTAAAATGGAGAGACTAGTTATTGTGACAACAATGTTCCATGCATAGAAGAATGGTGGCTTTATAAAGACATAGCATACCGGTCAGATCTCGTCTTGAAGCATTTGCTAGTCTAGCCACACCAAATAACTGTGATACAGTGAAGTAATCTCTGTGAATGACTATATTAAAAAAAACTTGAAGTCTTTTATGAAAATTACATAATTAAGAATAAGAAATCTCAAAAGTGTTGATGTGCCGTGAAAAATAATAAATAATGTCATAACTCCAATTAAAATAAGAACATTAATCTTATTCCCAAGGATTTTGCACGGAAGCACCTGGGGAGTATCTGTGGAGTAATCTCTTACTTCCAGGTTCATCATTTTTTCACTTATGTTATATCAAGTATATAGCAGCAAGGAACAACAAGGAAAAAGAACACAGATACCAAATCATAATTGAGCTTATATTTACCAAATACAGAGAAAATGTTTATGTAGTTCGTTGTAGATCTTAAACAGAGATAACAAAGCACATTTCAAGTAAAAATTGGGGCGTATGACGTACATGAAATATATGTGTTGGTGGAAACATATATAAACAGCACTAAGTAAAATTATAAATAAGGTTAATATAGGTCTATACAAAGGCGATGGGCTAACTATACTGAGAAATCTCAATAAGCCCAAAACAGATGAAACTAACACATTTATAACATCTGAATTTACTGGGGAGCAACACTCGTAATACTCATATTAGAACACCTAGTAAAAAAAGTAAAATTGTATGAATCAGAATGGTACGGCATTTTTTTTAGCCCACTCAATTCTATTATGGTCATTGGTTTCCTCAATTATTTCTAGAATAAGAAGGACTAAGTGCACCCTCAGACTACTGACTGTTTCCAGACCTGAATGCATTGCTCCAGGGGAAGAAATTTGTCTTCACTGAAAAATTGATATCAGAAACCGAGTTGTATTTTAACGCCAAAGATTAATCGTCCTACAATAAAAGGCATCGAATTGTTAGAGAAACGTTAGAATAAGTGTATCACCCTAGAAGGATACTATGTTGATGAATAAAGTCGAGTTTTGTTTCATTTGTAAGGCTCGAGACTTTTAAGTGATGTGTTAATTCCCCAATTTAACACTTTTAACCATAACAAATTAATTGTATAATTACTCATGTTTTTTCTTTCATTGTATCTTTAATTTAATTCTATTTGTTCAGGTTTTTTTTTAACATGCAATGTCTGAGGATGTGAATACTTACTATCCGGATTTCGGGGAAAAAAATGAGCAAAAAGCCGTCATGGGGACGAACTGCTGTAAGTCCACCAAAACTGGTTTTTAGAATGACTGACACTTTAACTGGGGGCTGAGAATTATTGTTCTGTTTTGCGGGCCCTAATTTAAATCATTACGTTTATTTAAGGCTGGGATTCATTTATTTAAACAAACTGTTACCTTTCGTTAGAAGACAATAGTTATAATATTTACCACCCTAAATGGACGGAATGGAGAATTACCTACGTCTACCAAGTATTATGTTTCCCATATTGATAAACTGGAAACGCTAGGTACACTTGCTAGTATAATTATAGGTTCTGTAGCCGACTGTTAGGACCATCGCTCAAGGGATCACATCGTTACACAAAGCCAGTCGGTTTGATGTACTGAAGTTCTTATGCGTCAAGAAGATCCGCATTGTATTTCGACACTGATAAGATTTCGAAAGATCTTCAACATTTTCTTTCTTTCGTTCCTCGGCGGAGACGACAAGAGTGCGTGCCGACATTGTTATGGCTTCAGGATAACGAAAGATAATCTCTTCATTATTTTCTAAATCGATTATACACGACATGAAAATTTAATAAAGCCGGTTCATTTAATCCTTGTCTCCATAATTTGTAAACGTACGTATTCTTAAATTTAGCATGATAAAATCATAGATTAAAATTAGAAGGAAATTAGCGTGGGAAGAAGACGACGGCTATTAATTCATTGAATTCTTCCCATAATTAAAGGGATTCTGTATTATCAAGTCTTTGCGACAAAACAAAAAACATATTCGTAACGCACCTTTTATCATTCATTTAAGCACTAATATATATATATATATATATATATATATATATATATATATATGTGTATATTTGGCAGCAAGTTGTTTATTAGACATGTGTCGTTAAATACCACGAAGTTTTCTTTCTTTATGATCTTTTTAGTCAATTTCTAGACTCGGCGAGCGATTCTTCGGGTTTCTGGTAATAATTGATGGATCATGGCGCCTAATGTTGTTTCTTGGGCCATTCCTCTAGCGCTTTCGGTCTCGCGACCGTCTTCAGGAGGTTGTCAATATTTATTTGAAAATATTTCAAAATTTGGCACGAGGCCGAAAAGGGGGATGGGGAAAATGTTGACCTAACTAACATTCTTAACTTAACTAGTCACAATCACCAAAACAAATTTACTCCATGATTTACCTACTTAAAACCCAAAAATGACAATATATACATGAAAATGGGAAGTGGGGGAATAAAATAATATATATATACAATGACAAAATAAATAAAATTAAGTGTTTGTATACGTACCTCCCACTAAAGAATGTGGCCGATAAGTAGTTTTGCTAGTCGAAAAAAAGCGATGCAGGTCATAAAAGCTTTATTCTGACACCTCTTTCGAAATTACGAAAGCAGACCTGCATCTCTAACAAAACAACAAATCAGTCACCTAATTGGGGTCGGGAATGGGGATTATCAAATAAAAGTCGGGGTAAAAAAAAAATTAAAAAAGGGGGGTGGGGAGGGGACGAAAAAAAGGGAACCTATGACAACTTACATACATCTAGCTAAGTTAAAAATAGGGAAGAAAACAAAACATAGGCTAATCTTGCCTAACCGGGTCAAATAAAAGAGTCAGTGTTCGGTTCGACTACCCAATATTCTGTCTAAGGCACGTCCAAGTACCACTCAAGATTAGCTCCATTCACTCGACACAAACGCGCAACTTTCACCCACCTTTCGTTGAAATTTGCCGGAGGAAGTTTCACCTTCTCCAGACTGATACGCATTTTCAGGCGAAACTGGAAAATGAGGACAAGCTAGGGAGCAGTGAAGGTCTCTTCCCCGTAAACTTCCTTCTGTCGTGTTGACCAAATCACTCCTCTCATAACAGCTAGTAAGCAAAGAAACACATAACGTTCCTCCCACTTCATGGTCGGTGCCCAATTGTAGCATGTCGAAAAAGACTCCAGAACGAAGAACTGTCCGTTCAACATGCGAACCGTGTAGTCTTCAACTAACTCACACAGCGGGCGAACGATCGGGGCAATGAAAGAAAACATGACTGGTCGTTTCCTCCCAATCACCGCATCGGACACAACTCGGTGTCTCTCTTAATTCCGCTGGGTAAAGCATTTTGCCGACCCAGAGTGCATTTCTTATTATCAGCCAGGTGAGTGATGCCTCGTAATTATCGAAACATTTGAACTCAAGCGCCCAAGGTCAGATCAAGCGAAGTTCTCCCTTCGTAAGACCGAACTCCTCAGTAACACTGTCACGAACAGATCCCCTCATCATAACCCGATATAGTGCTTTACGAGACAACACTCGGGTGTCAGAGAGGCTTTCTGACACTCTTAGCAGGAACTTCAAGGACTGTCGACACTCGCGATAAAAGGAGCACTCGCGTCGAGGTAATCGAAATGCCTCACCCCCATGCAAGTGCACACTTTTCAAAGCCGGAAAGGCTTTCTTGATGTCTTCCTTCCAGAATTCACCGTTTCCCTCACGATGTGTACACATTCGGTCTAGTTAGTGTAAGCGAAGCGTATATTGACGAATCTCAACGCTTGGCATACCAAGACCGTCTTCAGACGGATGCAAGTAGCAGATCTCCCGGCGAACCATGGGCTGCTTTCCGCGCCACAAAAACTCGAAAAGAGCCTTCACTAAATCAATTAGTGTGGCTGCCGGCAGAGGTAGCACTGAAAGACGGTAGAGGATGAGAGGATAAATGTGAGAATTACACACCTCCGCTCTTCCTTTTAAAGTAAGTTTTCTCAATGACCACAGACGGTCTGCAGCCATAACCGCTTTAAACACAGGAGCGAAAATGGGGACAAAATCCAGCCGAAGACAAGACAGCCTCCAAGTAACGATGATCGACCCTATCGAATGCTTTTGACTGATCTAAATTGATCAGCGCGGCTTCAGTGTCGACTTTCTCTATGATCAAGCGTATCATGTGCAAATTATCTTGAATAGTCCGACCCATAACAGCACAAGTCTGTTCGGGACTTATTAGACGATACAAGACAACCTGTATTTAACATTGTTAAGGGCTGAAAATTACCTATACCATCCCCACCACATTTGTCCTTGCGAAGCAATTTGATGATACCCCTGGTAAAGTACTGGGGGATAGACCCGTTCCTTAACCAGGAGTTAAACAACACAGCCAGCAGGGGGACAAAAATGGGCGCAACCTCAAATACAGTTCGTAAGGCAGACCATCGATACCCGGAGACTTATCAAGTCCAACCTGTATTAAGGCCCCCAGGCCTTCATCCTCTTTTATACACCCTTCGCACCTAGCTGCTTCGGTCGCCTCGAGACGAGAAAAGTCAGCTAAATAGGCGTCGAACTGAGCCATTGTCAGACTGGGCTCCTTAATAAAAAGATCCTGAAATGAGAGCGAAAACCCTCCAAAATCCTGTCGTTTGTAGTCACGAGACGCCCATCCGATAATGTGACACTGGCGATGTGTCGATCAGTAGACCGTCGACGTTCCTCCGCACGCAGTGACGCGGCCATGTTTGTCGCCTCGTGCGGCATTCTTTTAACCTAGACCTAACTAACAATCCCTGATCTGCCTTGTTGTCTAAGGAGTTCAGTTCCGTTTTAGCTACAGTAAAGGTAACGCTATCACCCGCCTCCACCGCCCGATCTAAACTAGTTTCTAGTGCCACTTTCGTTGCCCTAGATCTAAGGTTGAGTCGACGACTATAATCAGCAATGAAGGACCTAATAACATTCTTAAGATGGCCCCACCACTTATTCCCAATGATATCACCCGTCAATTCCCTCTGTATTGTTAGTAAAAGCTATTCCTGGAAGTCCTTCAAATCGAACAACGATGTGTTGAACTTCCAGTACCCAGCCATTCTAGGCTTAGGACTATCTAAGTTTACCCGAACCCGGACAAGCCTATGATCCGAGCAAACTATGTTATGAAAACTTGGACAATCTAAAAACCCTAAATCGACCCTCCTAATTAAAAACCGATCAAGGTAACTCGAAAGTTGCCTTAAATCGAAGCCGCGCCTAGAAGTCCAAGTCCATACTACTTCACGGGGTTTCTCATTTCGAAATTTATCGACAAGATCTAACTTATCGATAAAGTCAAGAAGTGCTTTAACACCCCCGATCGTGTTAGTTCCACTAGGATTACCCAAGCGATCTAAATCTAGATCCAGGACCGCGTTCCAGTCTTCCGCTAGAAGTATCCGACGAGACGTATCCATAAAGGACTCGATCCGCCGAAAAAAAGGAACCCGCTCAGAATTGACATTGGGTGCATAAACCCCAATAAGCCGAAAAGCCACATATTTTACGGTAACATCAAGAACGTACATCCTTCCCTCAGGATCCGCATAGATTGGGTCACACGACGCATTCAGTGTGCGCTTAACTAGCCAGGAAACCCCTCTTGAGTGAGAATCAAAGTACGCTGAATAGAGCTGAAAGTCTCTAGTCAGTGCACCCTGATAATTACTGGGAATAAAGTGGGTCTCCTGCAAACAACATACATCCACGCCGAGCCGTTGAAGGTCACGTACAACACGAAGTTTACGAGCGGTGTCCCTCAACCCTCGGCCATTTAGGCTTGCTAATCTGAGTGCCATTATAGTGCTTTAGAGTTGGGCACCCGAAACGAACATTGACGATTTTAAGACACCGACAGATGTCCCCAGAGGACCGTGTCCCATTTCAGTTGTGATGAGACCGTCCGGGGACAAACCGTCGATGTCTAAGGGGAAGTTCATTTTATAGCCCTGTAGAGTGTTGGATAAATACGTACATGGACCCTCCCAACACAAAACTTTCGCAGTTGTCTTAGTTCATCATCATTAAAAAAAGCGAGAGGAGGCGAAATCTTGAAGGAGTTATTTGCCCCCTCCATCATGCTCCATACACCTTTCGCCTTCTCTCTGGATCTAACTACAGTTAAATATCTGTTTGCATCTAAAAAAAGTTCCGGATTTGTAATGTCTTTTTTATAAACCGTTTTCAGAGCTACCAGATGCCGGTACTCTTTTTTATGGTGATTCTTCATCAGGTTTTCCGCCTCTGGAGTTATTTTGCAAACATCTTTCCCAGTGTAAAAAAGAGGTTTCCTTTTTCGAGCCTCAAGTGAGGAACTTCGTTGACGTTTCTGGGATGTGGAGGGAGTGATGGGTGAGGGAGGAAGCGGCATATCAGTCTTCATTGGAGAGGATAGACGGTGTATTTTTAGGGGTGTTGCAGGGGGTGCAGAATGGAGATGGTCTGGGGGAAAGGGACTTTTCTTTCGTTAAAGGGGTCATGTTAGATTCCCTCATTGGTAGGGACGACCTTACTGGGGGAGGTACAACTTTATCTGGGGAGCGACGTTCTTTGGGCGGGGAAGTAGTTTTAACTGACTTTACTTGAGTCTCGGGGAACCGTTTTTTTTCTTTTTTTCCCTCCACTTTACGTTCCTCGTCAAGTGTGTTTTTTAGGTTTAGAATTTTTTAAAATTGTTCACCTCCTGGGTCATTGCTAGTTTTAATTTCTAGCCGTTCTTCTTCAGTCATGACTTGTGCGTATGATTTTGGTGATTTTTTTCCTGTAACAATATTCCAAATATTCTTTTCTGGGGATTTATCAGAAGTATTGCATAATACTTCGAATTCGTCAGGAGTAATAGTCCTTGCTGTAGGATTTGGGGTGGGAGGTGTCTTATCCGATGAAACTTTAGGGGTCAGGTGTTCCAGGACCCTGTTTTTGGGGTTAGGCTGGGCCGGTCTCATCCTGGTCGGGCAAGTAAATGTGAGATACCCCCCATCGTTACAAATCCAGCAGGCTGGACGCCTTCCAGCCATCACAACGGGCAACTTCTCCCCGTTCGCCTCGATATAATAGGGTACTTTCTTAAAAGCTTATTCGTTGAGCCAAACGTCAAAAGACCAAGTTCCATTGAACTTATCAACTGAAATGGCAGTTATATCACCATACTTTAGCAAAAAGGCGCCTAGGTATTCACCTGGTACAACAGCCGGTACTTCAAAAACGGAAATAGTTGTCCGTCTTCTTCCCATATACTCCATACGAAGTATATAGTCTTTTGTAATAATTTCTTTTTAGGAGAGTTGAATGCATTCTTCTTCGGTCTTAAAAAAGACTATTCCATGCACTTCACTATTCTCTCGGCACGCAATCCAGTCGTTGCAATTAGTTTTGCAACTGTTTCCTTAGTCGATCTAATTAACTTCTTTGATTTTCGGTCTACAACAAACATTAGAATGGTTTTCTTTGCAAACTCCTCCAATCTTGGTAATTGAATGATAATGCCAGTCTCCGTTACAAATTCTGCACAGTCTTTCGCTTTAGCGACAAATTCGCCAACGTCGATATGGAGAGCATGTGGCCTACTCCATTCAGTCTTTTCCGAAGGCTGAGATGGTTTCTCAACCTTTGTTGCTGGGGTCTCCGCAGGCACTCAGCTGGCAGTCGCCATGGCCGGAGAAACGTGAAAAAATTAACAAACTCCAAATAACGAAAATAAGGAGTAACAATAAAAAATAAGCAACAACTTTAACAAATATATAACGATAAATAACAATATATAACGATAAATAACAACGGACTTACAATAGAGAATCAATGAACGTAATAACAGCCGAAGGAGTTTGTCTGTTGTTGTTGTCTGTAGAGAGCCGTATTTATGATTTTTTATTTTTTTATTTTTGGTTAGATCTAATTTGCATATATATATATATATATATATATATATATATATATATATATATATATATATATATATATATATATATATATATATATATAATCGATTATGTGATTTTTATTTGTCTAACATTTAACGGGTCCTGAAAAGAAATTTGGATTCATGTAATCTTGCTTAATTTGTGTCTAATGACTATGGATCGAATTCAATACAAATCTGAAATATTTGAATTTTTAAAGCGGAGGTTGTGCTCATGAAATGCCTCCTAAAAACTCTTTAAAAATACTATAAAGAAATCAAAATTTTGGTAATATTTATTTATTTATGTATAATACCTATTGTTAACATTTCACAAACATCGAACATATCTAAATTATTACCCGCTTTGCATAAAACTCAATTAAATTATATATAGTTCACATTTTAACGAATTAGTAGCTCAGTTCCAAAATTCCTAATGATCGGTTAATCAGTTTAGAAGTAGATTCTATACATACGGATATATAAGCATACCTAATATATATATATATATATATATATATATATATATATATATATATATATATACAAAAGTTAGTTATGAATAATTAAAATAAGGGTCCATTGATGTATTAGATGTTAGTTATAAAACAGGAATCTTGTACAAGTATATTTTAAAAGTTTATATTAACGTCTAAGGGGAAATTACTCCAACGTGCTTGCTAATTGATTACTAGTTTATTATCTCCCATGTGTTTAAATACATATAATTTGTTGTGGGGTGGGGGGTAATGTTTTTGTAATGGAAGGTAACTTGATTCTGACTATCTCAATACTGGACTATTTAGTTTGTAAATAAAAATGGCAGAAATATAGTTTTTGTTCATCGTGTTAAAAAAGGAAAAAATAAAAAGAATAATGATTTCTAGTAAACAATGTCCGAAGTGCGTCCATTTAAAAATTAAATCTGAAGATTCATTTGCTAATATAAGCTTTGTTTTCATAAATTCTTCGTTTGTATTAACATTGATCAAATGGTCGTACTTTATTAAAATAAAACCCATTTTGCTTTTTATAAGGCTTTGTTTTTTGTTGGAATATAGCTGAATTTAAAGTTAGGTATTCGTATTTTTTTCTCCAATGGGGTTAATTTTTCGAGTAAGAAACGAATGTACGAATCGTGTTGCCTTCCTTACATAAGTTGGTTCATACGTAATTGGATCGTCGGAACCAACTCATAACGCGACAAATCTGTTCTACCGGATTTTATCACATGGTGTGCATGAATAGCATAATGGATAAGGTGTATAGTTATGAAATACGCTAAGCCGACCAAACAGCTGGTGTTTATGTCTGCGAGCACCGACAGCTAAGTGAGCTTTAACAAAACGTTCTACAACAGTTGGGACACCAGACGCTATGATAAGCGATCTTGTGCCAGGGCTTCTGTTAGTTCGGAATTGAAAAATCATAGAATCTAACGTGTTAAGAACTACCGATTGAGAAAAGGTAAAACGCCACAACTCACACTCAGCTATTAGTATAATAGCAGCATTTATTTAAGAAATCGTATGCGATATAACCTTTTACCATATATAATATGTGACAGTTTAAGTAGTTGTCTCCCTTGTATGGGCTGCTGCTGATACTTTCTAATATTATAAAAATAACATATTCTGCTCACATAGTATTTTGAGCAACACCGGTTGAGCAAGTGTTTATATATATATATATATATATATATATATATATATATATATATATATATTTATGCAAGCATCATTGAATATATATATATATTTATAGTATATGCAATCTTTTGCATTACTATTTATAACTTAGGAAGTGAAAATAGAAAAGCAACAAATAAAACTCTTCCATCACTTATAAAAAACAATTACATAAATACATACACACACTCTTTGTTATGTATGTATCTTGTAGTGTATTTACCATTTGTTTTATGTTATATATATATATATATATATATATATATATATGGTAATCCACAGACATACTGTTTATCTGCATCACAAGACAAAAAACTGCCTGAAGCCAGGATCGAAACTCAACGGAAATATGTTTTACTTCAGTGACAGTGCGGGCTTATAACTCCTAACCCAATTGGCTTCTGCTAAGATAGCTGGAATCACAATGAGACACATTGTCAAATAACGGATGCTCCATTTGTTTTCACAAAGAGTATTGTGTCTATACGTTAGTGGCAGTTTGTTATTTAAATTACAAATATGCTCCACCCAACGGAGAGTATATATATATATATATATATATATATATATATATATAAACAAAACAGATCTTAAGAAAAATTGTAAAAATAAAAAAGGTATACTCACATAAAATAATTCTGTTATTTTTAACAATGTTTACACACACACACACACACACACACACACACACACATATATATATATATATATATATATATATATATATATATATATATATATATATATATATATATATATATGTGTGTGTGTAGACATTATAAAAAAATAACTGAATTATTCTTTGTGATTATGTTTTTTTTATTTTTACAATTTTTCGAAAGATCTGTAGTGTGTTAAAATTAAAAATATTAATATATGTTTCATATGTATCGCAAACGTTTTTGACTTTTCGTCGAGTCATTTTCAGGTGACAAAAATACAGGAACAAAGCAGCTGGAGAGAAAAAGAGAATTTCAAGAAGCAGCCGAGAATGCGCATGTGATGTCGTTTAGACACCAAACGAACGAACCAGCGCAAATCCAGAAGTAACGTTAACAATTCCAGGACGCAAGAATTAGTGTCACAGGATAACTTGTATTACGTTAAGCATTTTAAAACGTTCGAGATACATAAGGAAGATATTTTTTATATTTTGGCACAAAAAAGATCATTAGAAAAATAAAAAAATAAAAGGCACAAACAAATAATGTTTTACAATGTTTGCATAAATGAATGAATGCTGCCTTAATACACTCATAATATATATATATATATATATATATATATATATATATGTATATATATATATATATATATATATGTATATATATATATATATTTATTTATTTATTACGTGATAAATATTCATTACGTGATATTTACGTTATTACGTGACAATCTCTCGTTTCCCTGCGCTGATCAGAGCCATGAGCTCAAAACGACTTTACACGTAGGTGAAATATTAAAAATAATTTAATATTATTATAAGCCCCTTCCAAGTAAAATTGAAAGTTAAGCACTGATTGAAAATAAACATTCACTTAAAAGTTTCAGTGTAACGCTCTGACTCTGTCGTTGAGTGCTATCGAATGTTTAGATGTCTATGCTTGCCGCTTTCAGTGTAAACATCACTTAATTTCTCCGTTATTACGTGAGAATCTCTCGTGGCCTAATGGGACTAGGTGAGCGCCTACATATTCGAAATATGTCTGTGAACCGCCTTCGCGCCCTATGACCGTCAGAGATTGTTATTTTGTTGCGCTGATGAGAACCATAAGCTCGAAACGACGTCGTACGTAGGTAAAGTATTAAAAATAAAGTAATATTATTAGATAGATAGGTGGTAGGTAAACTTTATTACAACAGGATCTTTTATTTACGCTCAAGAATTCAACATAAACAAAGGTTGTTTTTGAGACTATATTGTTTTTCTTATTAATATCGATAGACTTCATCAGCACAAGGTAAACACCCTAACTTAGAAGCAAACTCACACACAAACACACACACACACACACATACACATATATATATATATATATATATATATATATATATATATATATATATATATATGTTGTTTACCGATATTCAATGAACCCAAAAGGGTTGATATGCTATAAAACAGATACAACAAACGAATTAAACATTTTGTTTGTCTTACAATAATACATAGTCTTTTAATAACGATGATAAAAGGCCAAATTGTCAGAAGATCTCGGCTCATAAATTTTAAAGATTTCTTAAGAAACTTTTATCTAGGTTTTTAATGTACTTTTTTATATTTCTTAAATTTTTTTAATTGATGTTTGTAATTGATTTTTAAAAATTCATGTTTCTAATTTATTTTTTAAATTCGTGTTTCTAAGTGTTTTAAAAAATATTTCTTGAATGTATTTTTTTAAAATTCATGTACTTATCTTATTTTTAAAAATATATTTCTTAAATTTATTTTTTTAATTTATGTTTTTAATTTACTTTAAAAATATTATTTAATTTTTAAAATTTTATAGTTTTACCTATTTTTATTAAATATTTAATAGATTTATTTTTTTAGTTTTTATTTACTAATTTTAATATTTCTGAAATGTTCTTTTTTTATTAATTAAAAAATGTCCTTAGTGTTTGCTTCCTTAAGAAAACAACATTCGAAGTGCGTCTCCTCCCCCGCGCAAGCGCATGAAGTCATCGATTTGCTCGATAACCTTGATCGCCTATTTGTGCACTTGTTGCATTTTGAAGTAATTGATTTGATCCGCTGATTAAATTTTACTGTGCAGCTCTTGCAAGAAAAATCGATTATTTTCTCTTTGCGTCATCTTATAAAAACATATTTTTTATCTCCAAGAAAATATGACTCACGAAAATCATTTCCGTTGTCTTTAAAATAATCGATTTTGTTTATTATATCAGGCAGATCAAGCGTTGGTATTTGCGCTGTGTTTGTCTTCCGAACCACGGTAGTAAATGATCTCATTGTAGATTCCCAGTAGGTGTCGGATTATCTCGGATGCGTATTGTAACCTTAATGAAAATGTGATAATAATTAAACAAAATAGAGCGTGTACGATGTCGGCCTAATGGATGAAATCGCGGACTATGAAATATTCTAAGTATAGAAGTGTCATCAATATGATCCTATCTAATCATTTATTTGTTTCATTGTGTTTAATCAACTTTATTACATGCTTAAGTAGTTGGACACTCACCAACTTAGGTAAACAAATAAGTGACGAAACCGGTTTCGACATGTAGTTTTGGTTTAGGAAGCTATATCGGTCAATCAAATAGGAGAACATCTCACTTTACTTTATTTATATAAATATATATATATATATATATATATATATATATATATATATATATATATATAATAGATAAGAGTTAAACAAATGTACGACTTAGTGATTTAAATTAGTTCCGAGAATCCAGTATGAACAACAGTTTCGTGTACTATCGTTTCCTAGATGATATGGATTTTTACTAATATCAAGAGTCTTTATCAGCACAGGTAATAGACATCAAGATCAAAGTCAAAACATAGCATCAAGACTAGAGTTTGGTTCACTTTCAGTTATACAGCAATTCGATAAGATGAGGGAGCGTTCGGATATGGTAAGTACCATCCACTTTCAATTGCATAGAAAGCAATACAATCGAATATATAAAGAAACACAATAGAGCAAAAAGACTGTAAAAATTATCGGTATAGAAGAAACAACTTTCATTAATAGCACAAATACATTTTTTACAATTACAAATTTTTTCTCAAAAGAGAAATATACAAATATATGAGTATTTATAGTGGAAAATATTTAATGGAAATTTATAAATATTAAAATTGGAGAGATATTATCTAAATATCTTAATAGAAAAAAAAATTAATATAATTTACAGTTTAACTATTACACAAAGTACAAGTAAATTTAATAACAATTATAAAGTAATAAACATAAATAAAAATAATAATAGTAAAAACAATGATAATAATATTATAATTAGTAATAATATATATATATATATAATAATAATAATAATAATAATAATAATAATAATAATAATAATAATAATAATAATAATAATCCAGGTAAAACATCCACAAAGTAGTAATCCAAAGAATTTTAACCGGGTTTATAAAAAAGTGCCCAATATCAAATAGAGCTTTTATATATGATTATTTTCATTTACACAGACATGTACAAAATCTGCGACACCGGCATGTCGATGTTATCGATCAACTGCTATTATAAACTGAGATATCATCAGTAAGAGTTAGAATCCGATCTTTTCCAAATATGATCTACGGTTAAGATCGGATTCTTACTCTACTTGATGAGATCTCAGTTTATAATAGCTGTTGATCGATAACATCGACATGCCTGTGTCGCAGATTTTATACATGTCTGTGTAAATAAAAATAATCATATATATATATATATATATATATATACATACATATATATATATATATATATATATATATATATATATATATATATAAGATGTAAAGAGATGACTGTCGGAATCCTCATAACATTAGGGTTTTCATTGGGACATACATTTTTTGGCAGGGATTAAATGTAAATAGCAAAAAAAAAATGTAGATCTGTACTTACCAAATCCAAAGTGTAATCCCCCAACGATTCCCTGCATTGTAGCAGACAGGCCAGCCGGTGCGAGAATATTTGCGTGACCCGATGCTGATGCGTACATAAGACCGAATGTTAATCCATGGAGTGGCTCAATCGCCAACACAAACCAACCTTTTGTGAGGAATGAATAACAAAGGAAACGAATGCTGTAGGCCGCCAATGCCATGTAAAGGCAGGGGATGTGTCCGATCTTTTTCAAGATCTTATTTGAAATGCCCAAGATGATCAGTTCAGAGAGACAATTTAAAAAAAGGCTCAATCCCAGAACGGTCTGCGATGTGCCTTTGTCCTTGAGAAACCAGAATAAGAACCCTGTGATGGCGCCGTTTAATGTCCCAAAGATGAGAATGACGAATAGAAATAATAAAATCTCAAAGTTCTTAAACACCAGTCCGAGTTTCTGAAACATCTGCGCTGATTTGATCGTCGTCGAAGATTCCATTCGGCTTCCAGCGATGCAGGAGAGTGTGATGAATGCGATGAACAAGTAGAATGATATATGATAATCGATGTCCTTATGTGATTGTTCCAAGAACTCCATTAGTCCCGTTGAGAGCAGTGCGAACAGGCCGAAGCCGATTGTGCCCCACATGCGTTGTCGACCCCAGAAGTAATTTTGTTCGCCTAGAAGATCGTAGGCGATAGCGTCGATAAGGCTAGTCGTTGGCGATGAAAATAGATTACAGATAAGAAGAAAGATGAAAAACATGACGAATGTGATACCGTAGAGGTTAATCCTCTGTTCACAACCGGTATTAGTCTGTCGGGGACACTGGAAGTCGCAGTTTAAAACCGTCTCTTCATCACACAACATTTGCCAGTAAGATTTCCCTTGATGGAGCAGGTTCTTCAGATTGTACTCTTTGCAGATGAGATGAGGAAGCGCAATCCGCTCCTGGTGGATCTCGCTCATCATCGTCACTGTTGCGTTTTTGATCGCAAAATGCAAGTACGACTCCTTGCTTGAACTGACCCAGATATCTACACAGTTTCTCTCCCCGAATGGTCGCACGTCTGTCGTAAAACACACCCGAGACGTATATGCCCCCGGAACGGCAAAGAGACAGGAAGCCTTACAATGAATCCCCGTCATGTTATTGAGCCTGGACATTGATGCATATTCGTAAAAGGTCAGCGGGCACCCATCTTCACGACTGAACGTGATCTTGCTGCCACCCGATTTGTTCGCCTGGAACGGTAAGCAGTCGCGGATGTACGAATCTTGGGTGTTACAGTGGACATTCGTCTTGATGGAGATGGTGTGGGGGATGTGTTTGGCCGGCACGAACAACAGACACATGTAGCTGAGGCCACCCATGAACGTACAGAGGAGAAGTATGATCTTGTGTTTGTGGAATCGGTCGGCGACGAAGCTGAACAGTGGCTGCACGAAGAAGCTGATGAATGGCATACACCCGAAGATGATACCCGCTTCCTGGGCCAGAAGACCCAACCTCTTCATGTAGATAGGGATGAACGGAAGAAGGGTTCCCGTCGCTGAAATAGAAAAAAAAACACATTATTTCGCGTTTAATCATAAATTATGACAAACCAAATACTCTATTGCCAGAAATAATAAGTTTTTTCTTTTTCAATGGAAATCAGAATCACTGTTACACGTTAGGCCATCTATAGAGCTCGGTTTAGATTGTTTGGATCTGATAAAAGTGAGTTTTCAAAGCCAATGGAATTAAAAATATATATACAATGAAGTTACAAAATCGAAAATTAGTTTTTCTGTTCGTTATAGCTCCCATTCTTTCTTTCACACTCTCTAACTATCTAACTATCTTTCTACCTTTCTCTCTTTCTCCCTCTCCCCATCTTTCTCTTTTTTTCTCTTTTTTATTCTCTAACTATTAGTAATTGTGCTGATATTCCTTATTCTTTATAATTGACTATTCCAACTCTTTATAATGGACTATTCCAATATTTTGCTTGATAATTATGTTTAGGGAGGGAGAGAGAGAGAGAGAGAGAGAGAGAGAGAGAGAGAGAAGTAAAATTTATAGTGATGAACACTGTATAAAATAAGAGAGAGAGAAACAACAACATAGAGTGAGAGAGGGTGAGAGTAATAGACAGAAATTAATATCAGATGGGTGACTTGGTGAGTATATTGAAAATTACGGCTAATTAAAAGAATTAAAATAGATTTTTTTTCAAATTAAATTCCCCAAAGTCAGTAATATTTGAATATGTATTTTGTGAGATTAAAATCAAATCATGCCTATTTGGCAAAAAATAGCAAAGTGCAACAAGCCATGTAAAGAGACCGTAGACGCTATTTACATCCACATATTATTTTTTTATGGAAATCCCTTCAGACAATGCATGAAGTCACTTAATTTAAGAAGTTAACAAGAACCAAAGTTATAGGTTGGAGGACAACAGTTAACAGAAATGAAAGTTCCACAAACCTGCAATTCTCGGAAAAGAGCTACTGGAATAGGAAGATGTCTTATAACGAGGTATAAAAACAACGAATTAGTAAAGACCACTAGACCAACAAGTTAAACAAGCCGGACCAAAGGAAGCAAGGAATAAATCAGGTCATTCTGTAGAACACGTCCCATTATATTATTAATAGTAAAGACTGAGTCTAGCAACATCGCGTCTGTGAGATAAAGGGTCCAGAGAAGACGAAAGGGTGGGACCAACCAAATTATAGATACGCTTCTAAACCTTATAAGTAAATTGGATAGAGATTCACCAACTCAAATATGAAAACAATACTCCATACAAGGTCTGATAGTAGATTTGTAGAGATAGAGAATACCCCCAGGTGTGAGAAAGTGTTTGGAGCGATAGAGAAAACCGACTTTACGGGAAACAGAAAGAGCAATGGATCTAATGTATGAACTTCAAGAAAGACTGTATTATGTATCCTTTCGACAAAGCCGGGTAACTCAACTAGTTGGTAATAAAAGCCGATAAATTTTCATAAATGAATTCTTAAGAAGATCTTTCGACCAACATTCATTAGAGGAGTGTCGATAGATTTTATGTACACCTGAACATGACAATAAAATAATAAATTTAATTAAATTCTTGTAATATTTGTAAAAAGATTTTAAGAATCCAACATCATTTCTGTCTATATAATGAAGGTTGTCGACAGAAATGTTAACATCTTCTAAAACCTTTACACAGAAAGCTGACTGATCGTGAGTATACAACAAGGCTGGACGATCTTTGAATCTGAAACCATCCATTGAAAATCTAAACCTTAGGATTCAAGATTGATCCGTTATTTAATTGATAAACTTGTTTGCCTTGATCGCAAATGACTGCTTTAAAATCTTGAGTTATACTTGATCTTTCTTCCATTTAAACATTTGAAAAACGTCTTATATTTTCTGTCAACAGAAAGAACGTGCTTATACTCTAAATAGTTTAAGAACATTTTTAGGCTGGAATCGAATGTATCTGCCAGTTTTAATTCCACTTAGATTCTAACGATGTTAAATAGCAGGGCCGTAGTTTCAGTTTAAATGTTTAGAGGTAAAACGGGTCGGACAGGTACACGCGGCAGGAGTAGCGGGGGTAACGTGATTTCCGGTTAGACCTTTCTCATCCTCTTAGCTGGCAGGACTTGTACGACAGGCGAGAGTGACCTGATGCAATGAGACGGTTATCTCTCTCTATTACTCTATCTTTGTCTCACGCATACGAATGCAATCTATTTTCTGTTCTGTCTCTCTGCTTTAAATACACCTTTTATAAACAAACCACCAGTGCCGGCGTGCATTTTATCAGCAGACAAAAAAAAACAAGCTGGGCTCACACCGATGATGGCGGCGACAACAGCGACGACGACAACAACAACTACGACGAGAAGATCAACTCGCGGGCGTAAAGGATTTTATACACGGTAATGGTATATATCACAACGGTTTCACTAGGGGCATAGTGAAGTATCTATTCTCGGTCAGTGAAGGAGCAATCCTTTTAGACTGAGGCAAATTTTTATTTTTGTTCTAATCCAGAGTGCCCGTTTTCGGGTAGCTGGATTTCCCCACATTAAAAACCAACCCTGTGTCTAACTCTACCCTCATGAGGAGGCAAGTGAATAGGAACAACAATATCCCTCCGATGAATGTTACTTGAAAGAGTAGGGGATGCTTGCTTCTATTCTTTGCAGAAAATCTTTCACAGATGACACGTTGTTAGTTATTTTCTACTCCATCGTTATTTCCATGGAAAATGCTCAACTGAGCTCCAATCTCTGGTACCTCCTTGTAGGACATTCACAGAAAAAAACTATTATTTCTATCACAATGGAAACGCTCTTTCCTTTTTCGGTCTGTGTGCCTAGCGCCAGGTGCTATTTCCATGAACAGGGATCCTTTCCAAAAACTTCCCACGCATTATCACAAGACTGCTTCCCTGTAGACTACAACATTGTCGTCTACAAATCCAATGTCAACAAATATACCATAATATATGTACTCATTATATATATATATATATATATATATATATATATATATATATATATATATATGAGAAAGGAAAGATGAGGTAATAATCCTGAGGAAGTCTTGCAAATAAAGACGAAAGGTTGATGAATATATAAAAACATCTTTTTTGGTTTTTCTTTTTTATTTCCCATATATATATATATATATATATATATATATATATATATATATATATATATATATATATATATATATATATATTAGTTTTATTATGTATATGTACTTATCATATATTTATTATATATATGTATTCATTATATATTTATTAGTTTTTTTATTTAAATGTAATACTGTAAAATCACAGGGTTGGTTGGTTTAGCATAGAATCGTTTCGGAAAAATAGATAAGATCACTAATTAAAAAAAATATTTTAAAGACAAAATCTCGGAAATTTGAATTTGAAAATAGAAAATACCTTCATAGCTTTAAATACTAACTGCCATTAATTATTTTTCATTCGCATTTTTAGTGTATTATCGCATTTTTAGTGTATTTTCGCATTTTTAGTGTATTATCGCATTGTAAAGGTGGTCACTCAGTTTCGACAATGGGTTTAATAAATTATATATTTTTTGTTTTTTAAAACTTTTATTCACCCAAAACAATGCAAATTTGCACTGATACGTAATAGGCTACTGTGGATTAGAGGCCATATTTATAGGGGCATGTGAAATGGTCAGTTCTACAGCGACAATTTTGTTCACATTACATTTAAATTTCTGCATGTTGGTACAATCAGGGGAAACAGGAGCAGGGACGGCATTCCAAAGGCTAGCAGTTCGAGGAAATAAACTATTAGGTTAGAAAACTTTCCGGCATCTAAGGATCTCTACAGTAAAGGTGAGATTTTGCTGAGTGTCGAGTTTGTCGGGAGTATTTATGTTGAGGAGGCACCAGTATAGCAAGTACATTAGAGCACATTCTATTGAAGTATTAGTAAAACAAGCACAGGGATGCAACATTACAGCGATGGGGCAAGGACAAGAACTTGGGAGACAGTATGGAGCTATTAGATTAAAGGCTCTTTTGGGATCCTCGCTAACAGGGAGAGACTAGTGGTTAGTGCATCATTCCAGATGTGACAAAAATATTCCATAGATGGGCGAATGGTGGATTTGTAGAGATATAGGATACTAACAGATTTTAGAAGTTTTCTCACATTTCATCCTTAAAATGAAGTAAGTAATTTAAGTTGCCTGAAAAATCTATAAATTTGTTTTTAATAAAATAAATACTTTTTTTTTACATTAATTTATTAATTAATAAATATTGAAATTTTCATTAACATGAAGTAATTCTCTGATTTGTTTGATAGATTTCTTTTCAATCAGGGGTTTTATACATTTTTTGGTCAAAACCAAATATGAAACAAACTACTTTCACTTTCATTGCCCGTCCTTACCTAATCGAGAATTGAAAATAATGAGAAAAAAAGAGAGTAAACATAAAAATAGAAACTTTGAAATAAAAGTTATAGATCCAATTTTTTTAAGTAATGGAGGATAAAAACGAAGAGAAAGACAGGAGAGTTAAGAAGCATTTAATACAAAGGGGAGATAATTACATGAAAGTATGGAAAACACGAACGATGAGCACAAGTGATGAAAAAAATATTTAGAAATAATGTTGGTAATAAATAAAGGGGAAAAAATTAAATGTCTGGTGCCAATAAATTTACTGTAAAAATACAACTTCAAGAAAGACTAAGAAGAAAAAAAAACATGAATTATTTTCAAATCGTCAGATCCACTAAGCTTGTCCTGGTCGAGCGATCGTTCTTCGTTCGGCCATAATGCATACAGATGAGAGTGAGCTGTCAAAGATGATAAATTAGTACAGGTTTGTAATCCCCATTACACAATCATCGCCCCCTTCCGACCCACAAAAAGGACCCTATTTACTTTCCTGTTATAGGAAGACTAGAAAAAAGAACAGAATAAATAAGGACTTGGTTACTATCTTGTCATAATTTTTTTACTAGTCAATCTCTTGTAATATTGAGGTTCTTTCGTTGTCGACTACATTTTTCAAGTGCGTCCTCGGATCTCTCCATCAGGTTCGCGCCGCCGCTTAGTCGGTCGGTCACGCGTCAGGTGGTCAGAGAGAGAGAGAGAGAGAGAAAGAGAGAGAGAGATACGTCATCAGATAGAGCACTGCTGTCACATCTGTGTGGTGCCGCTAGCGAAGAGCGGTGCTCTCTTTTGTTCTCTAGTCCCCCCCTCTCCCTCTCTCTTACCGTGGCAACAAAACATACACAGCAAACATCTCGTCTAGCTACAACGGCTGCCAATAAATTCCCTTTCTCCCGCTGTTTACCTAGAACTAAGCGGAACTTCCATGAGCAAAGTTTCTTTCCTTGAACTACCAGTCTCTGGAACACAATGCCACGGGACTGCTTCCCGGCTGACTATAACATTGCCGTTTTCAAGTCCAATATAAAAAAAATCCTTGCTGAGCCGTCTTCTTAAACAATCAATTTCTGTACCAGTTACAACCATTGTTACAAATCCCCTCAGTGTCTAACCGTCTACCTGTCCAACCCAATAACTCTTATCCTCGAGTAGCTTTTTGGCCTTGATAAGTAGTGACTATTTGAATAAAAAGAAGAAAAAGAAAAAAGAAATGTTGTTAATAGTTTTTCTCTACTCTATCATTATTTCTATGAAAAATGTCGGCTGAGCTTCACTCTCTGATCTCTCCTTGTAAAACAATCACAAAAACTCATCTCTCGGCCATCATTGCAATCAACTTTTCTTTCCTTTCCCTTCTTCTTCTTCTTCTTCTTCTTCTTCTTCTTCTTCTTCTTCTTCTTCTTCCGTGTGATTAACATCAAACGATTTTTTTATGAACGGAGTGTCTTTCCCAAACCTTCCCATTCGTAGAACACCTTAACGCGGGATTGCTTCCCTGTGGGAAGAAACTAGGTGGTCTTCAAATCCAATGTGAACAAATGCTTGTCATAAAGTGTACCCATAATTTTATTCGTTCCATTCCTCATTTTTAATCCTCTCATAAAATTATTCATTCTTCAACTGACAATCTACCCATCCCATTCACCTTCATTCTCGAATGAGTTTTCGTATTGATAAGTGGTACACCATTAATATTTATTTTAAAAATGAATAAATAGCGTCTGCATTTCTTAATTCGTCGATTAAATAGACGCATCTAACATAAAACTTTCTATAAGATAGTCTGTTTGCCTGTCAGTTAGAAATTGCATTTACATCGATAAATACGCATATTGAAGGTACGACTATCATTTTAAATATCCCCAAACATCTCCATACCTGCATTTGTATCTCAGTCGGTCAGAGTGTTCCTTCTTTAGGGGCGCTTGCCTGATTCTACCTACATTGTGTCTCATTCTCCTGCGTTAGGAAGGAAGTAAATACCCGGTTTCTTGCATGTTCAGACCAGCTTCTGTTGCTTAGAGACTCTTGACAGTCGAGGGTCCGTTCTCGACAATCAGTCCGACAGAAACTGGGCACTTTCGGTGGCCTTTTATCTATCGGGATAACCTAGGGTAGACCTAGGGGCCCACTCTCTCACGCCTTGAATTCCCTCTTTGGGGATGAAGTTAGTTTATTGTAAACTACCTGAGGCGCCTCGACCGGGGAATGCCGAAGGTGTTTCTCAGGCAATTTAGAATATGCCAGATTGAGCCTTCTTTAGGGGCGTTGGCTTGATTCTCCCCACTAGCGGTGGAAAGAGAGTAAATACCCAGTCGGTCTGTCACGCTTTAGGTTGAAAAAAATTCTGTCGGTCTGTCATGCTTATTTCATAGATTCACTAGTAGTATTATTTTCCTAGATCTGGAATGCTTTCGTTTAAAATAGTATATTCGTTGGTCTGTCACGTTTTTTTTAATGTAATTTTCTTTGGTCTGTCAGTTGATCTGTAAGTCGGTCTGTTATGCTTTTGTTTAAATAACATTTTCGTTGGTCTGTCACGTGTAAGTTTGAAATGTAATTTTCTTTTTTGTCTGTCAGTTAGTATGTAAGTCGGTCTGTTAAAATAGCATTTTCGTTCGTTTCGCACGCTTGTATAAAGTAGTATCTTTCTAGGTGTGTAAGACTTTTTCAAAGTAGTATTTCCTTGGTCCCGAATGCTTTCGTTTGAAATAGCATTTTCGTTGGTCTGCCACCTTTAAGTTTTAAAAGTAATTTTCTTTGGTCTGTCAGTCGGTCAGTAGCTCTTTATATTGAAATAACGTTTTCATTCTTCTGTCAAGCTTAAGTTTGAAATAAATTTGCCGTCGGTCTTTCAGGCTTGTTTCAAGTAGGATTTGCCTTAGTCTGGAACACTTTATTTCAAAATAGCATTTTCGTTGGTCTGTCACGTTTGAAACAACATTTTCTTTAGGGTGTACACCGACCTTGTCACGCTTTTAGTTTGAACTAGTATTTTTATTGGTCTGTCACGTTTAAGTTTGAAATAGTATTTCTATGGCTAAAGGCGTTCGTTTAATGGACACATCCTTTGAAGACGCGTACTTGTTCTGACGAGTCTAAATAAGATCGGTACTAATTTTTGCATCATTTTTTATCCATTATACGTTGGCTTAAATTATGAATACTAAATAACGCAATGACGAGGACAAAAAATGCATAAATAAGAATACAAAAATACAAAATAAAAGAGAAAAAAGTATTCGTTTGAATATTTATGAAAACATGTCGAAGTAATTCCGTGATGTCTAATTCGGATTTTTCTTCGCAATAAAGTTAATCAGAGACAAAAAAATATTCTTCAGATTTAACGTGGAAAACTGGTCAAACTTTTTCTTGATCTTCAAACTGTGTAATTTTTTAGCACATTGGGGAAATTACAAAAAAAAACACAAAAAATAAAACAAATGTTATGGTAATCTATACTATGACCGACATAAATTATTTTAAAGGAAATACAGTTGGGAAATTTGTTAAAAAAATAATTTTGCTTTTATTACTCATTTGTGACGTATTTGCGTTAACACTATTTAATAAAAGTCAATTAGTAACATAAGCAAATGTGGCTGATTTGCTCAGAATCAGTATTAACGCGAACTTTAAATATTAATTTTTAACGCACATAGGTCACAAATAGTAGTTTATGAAAATAAATAGTTTTGACTAATTTCCCAACTGTATTTCCTTAAAAATAATTTTCCCAGTAATCGTAATGATTACCAATGTAATATATGTGATATATGTAATATATTAGGTTGGCATCCAAGTATGTCTACATAAATGTACTTAAAACCCCTCGTTTTTTTTAACCATTTAGCCTATAAATTGGTTAAAAAATTCATCAATTTCAATATTTAAACCAGAAAAGGTTGTCATTTTCTTCCATTAAAATTAAATGAATAAAGTAAAACAAAAAAAATACAACTACAATTAAAAATTGAAAATTACTTCCCTCCAATCACCATCGACAACTCCGACATTTTTGCTTTTTATCTTATTAATTACGATGGAACAGTGATAACATTTGAAAAGATTGAAAGATCAGGTAATTGTTTTGTTTTGTTATAAATAAGACAAAAACAACAAATATGTTTAATCCTGGGCTCAAATTAGGTAGTCATTTGATTTAGAAAACAAAAATTTAATTTGAACATCTCCAATAAAAACATGGGAGAGATTTGAAAATGAAAACTAAATAAACAAAATGCCTCTACTAATTGTCCGACTTGAAAATCTAAATTATGTACAATAATACATCATTATAAAAATAATCGTGTGTGATGATTTATATATTATATTAAATTGCTCTATGTAAGATCTCTTAGAAGCACACGACGGCCTCATTTTATGATACAACACTGTTGCAAGTATATACTTGTGTCTCACTTCAACCCCATACACTGATTGGGAAGCTTCTGTTGTTAAATTAACTGCCCTTTCAACACTTTGGGAATGTGAACGCAAATCTGGCAACTTCAGCTTTGTTTCATTTATGAGTGTCTCCAAAAGTTTATCTTCAGAAATCGCTTCTGTAAATCCCGGTTCGCAAATTCCACTTTGCAAAAGTTAACTAAATCATACCAATGATTGTCTTGAAAGTTGATTGTTGCACTTCACATTTTTGTCATCACAGCTTAAAACAGGCAGTTTACACGTACAATATGCAATGTGGAACAGTATATCTAGCTTTTCCTGTAAATGTCTTTCTTGGTATGCACGGAGAGATTTTCTATTTATCTGTTATGCTTTCTGGAAGCCTATGATGTTCACCAATTATGTTCTTTGTTATTAATGTAAAAATAGCAAACACTGTTAAGCATGGAAATGTATTCATGAGGAAATAAACAAATACAGTTCATTAAAATGCACGATTCACCTATAGTAAACGAGGGAACGGTCTAATTCAATGTGTAAATGAAAAGCGATAACTGTTTACATTAAAGAAAATTACAAGTTATTAATATATATATATATATATATATATATATATATATATATATATATATATATATATATATATATATATAATTAAGTCTACTTTAATTAAACAAAAATACAATATATTACTTTTTTTTATTATTAAAGAGTCCCTTTTCACCACAATATAAACAATGCTAAAGAAAGATAATTAATTACGGTGCACAGGGAAATAATACTCTTGATACGAATTTTAACAGATTCTTAAATCGTAATTTGTATTTTAGATTAAATATTCTACAGCATTTGTTTTTTTAGTAAATATTATTCAATTTATTGAGAACAGTATGAATATTGCACATAAAAGTATACTATTACATATATTTACTGTCATATTTGTTTTAATGACAGGCCTCAATTTTACCGGCTAACATTGTTCAGTAACACCGTAACCGAATTCCAGATTATTTTGCACTTTAAATTCATTTCCTCAAATAACGACAATATTTTGGAAGAAAAATATCATGGTAATTTGCAATTTTAGCATTCCGCCGATTGTTACTATTTCAAAATCGACATACACTAATATATATATATATATATATATATATATATATATATATATATATATATATATATATATATATATATATATATATATATATATATATATAACATGATATAATCTTAGTTCATAAGAAAGAAAGACAAATAAGTAATCTAGAAATTAATATGTATTATTTAAATAAATATTTGTCGCAACCTGACTGTGGTGGGTTATCCACTGATGATGCCTCTTTGTGACTGTTCTGTAAATGTTGTATACCATAAATGCAGAAACAAGTGTTTGTAAATAAAAAGTATTTTTTAAATGAACTAGAGTTCTATCATATTAAATAAAGAGATCTTATTGTACTATACCCTATTGAGCTACTATATAAACCTTTGTATTACCCTTGGTAGGAACTTAAATAAATATATATATTTTTATATAGAAAAATAGTTGGGATCAATAAAATTTTTCCATTGTGTCATGAATTAAAAACAAACTATTATTAGGTGTACGATTGTTTCCAATACTTTTTGGAAATATTTTATTTTTCATTATTTTTCATGATTCCAAAACGTTCCTTATATATATATATATACAGGGTGTTTCAAACGTCTTGGGAACATAACGATTTTTAATAACTCAAAAACTATTAGGAGTTGAAAAATGAAATTGGTACCGTTGGAAAGGTTAAAGTTTCAAGTTTTGTGGGGAATCTTCAAAGTTACTCAATATGAGCACCATTCGTCACACGGCAGACATCTAGTCGATAGTCCATTTCCTGCCAAACGCGTTCCAGCATCTTGACGTCAATGGTTCCCACAACTGCCGTTACTCGAGCCTTTAGTTCGTCAATATCTCTTGGAAGGGGCGGCACATAGACTTGTTGCTTGACAAAGCCCCAAAGGAAAAAGTCACACGGGGTAAGATCTGGAGACATAGGAGGCCAGGGCATGAGAACGTCATCACCTCGCCCAGATCTCCCAATCCATCTACCAGGCAGCCTTGTGTTAAGAAACTGCCTTACTCTAAGACTCCAGTGTGGTGGTGCACCATCTTGTTGAAAAATGAAGTCATCAGATTCTGCTTGTTCCAACTGAGCCATTAACCAGTCTTCCAGCATGTTGAGATAGGATTCACCAGTGATAGTTGCCTCTTCAAAGAAGAACGGTCCATAGACACCTTTCTTGGAGATTGCACAAAACACGTTCACTTTTGGTGAATCTCGCTCGTGTTCAAGAAGTTCATGAGGATTCTCAGTACCCCATATGCGAGTGTTATGCTTGTTAACTTTGCCATTCAGATGGAAGGTCGCCTCATCGCTAAAAACAAGCCGGTCATCAAAGCCGTTATCTTCCAACTTCTCTAGCATTGCAATGCAAAAGTCACGGCGAAGTGGCTTATCAGTGTCCTTCAACTTTTGGACCAACTTGAGCTTGTAAGGTACCATTTGCAGTCGTTTCCTTAAGACACGCCAGACAGTTGCTGGAGCAAGCTGAAGTTCCCTGCTGGCTCTTCTCACTGATTTACGGGGGCTCCGCTGAAAGGCTGCCCGAACTTGCTCAACTGCATCTTCTGAAGTTGAAGGGCGACCTGTTCGCTTACTTGGGCACAAACACCCATCTTTCACAAATTTAGCATGCCATCTGACAATGGATTTCCTTTCAGGGGCTTCTTTTTTAAATTTCCTGCGAAATGCACGCTGAACACATGTCCACGATTCAGTCTTTGCAAATTGGAGGACGCAAAATGCCTAGTCTTGTTTAGAGAACGCCATTGCTGCACCTGGAAATATAACACGAAAATCATTAGTATGACCAAAAACTTGATTAAGCAAGCTTTAAAATGGCACCAGTTTCATTTTTCTACCTGGAATAGTTCATGAGATATACGCATTTGTAATGTTCCCAAGACTTTTGAAACACCCTGTATATATATATATATATATATATATATATATATATATATATATATATATATATATATATATATATATGTATATATATAAGAGAATGAATGATGAGAATAAACATTAGATAAAATACAATATTTATTAAATCATCAGTTAGTTCAAAAAAGAAATATTAAAAAATGTTTTTCCTTCCTTAATCCATGGATTTTACAAAAGGTATGCACTTATCATCAGACGAAACATCAGATGAATAAATCAGTAAAGTTTATATTACTTAATTCGCAAACAATTGAAAATATAAATATACACAACAGAGATCCATTTTCAGTGAAGAAATATAACATGTACTTGTAATGAATATATATATATATATATTAGTCGAGTGGTCCTGAGCGTTTGGCTCGTGATTCTAGCCTGAACTACGAACTGCGTTCGAGCCCAAGCGACCGCCTGCAACTGCCACTCCTACATTGATTAATGTAAGAGGCCCCAAAACGACGCCGTCTGTAGGTGAAAAAACACTATTTAAATATATATATATATATATATATGGGCAGAATTTCTAATTGAATTTAAGGAAGTCTACTGACTGTAAAATTGTGATAAATCGGAGCGAAGCTCAGTATAATGCACGTCACGTATTAGTTTCATTTTAAATAGAAATTCAATACGTTTTCCTGGCGGTAAACGCAATGTGGATTAGATGGACTCATGGAAGAAACCATTTCAATAAATCGGATGGTTTCCATTTTTTTTTTCAAAAGTCAATTAGCCAGTTACTCGTATGTGAAGCACGCTCTCATGAACATTCTTGTAATGGCGATTTCGACGGAGATCGGGTTATAAATTATGTAATCCATTGCAGGATCATATCGAAAAACATGAATCGTAAGAAAAAAACTCTAAATTTATGCCAAGTATGTCATATGATTTAGTGAAACCAGAAAAATACGAAAGGAAGTTTCTGTATTTAATAAATGAATAACTTTAATAAGTGTATCTGTAAAGGAAATAGCATCGTGGCCTCTCTGGGCACGGGATATAGCGTAAAGATCCCCGACACTTAGAGCTGGCATTGTGCGATTTTGTAGTGGTAAAATAATAGGACTCTTACTTCTATATCATTAGTAAGGATAATATAGAAGTAAAGAGACTCATCATTTCTAGCTATGCAAAAATAAATTCTTAATTTATATATATAAATCTCAATGTCTATGTGTATGTGTGTGTGATGTTTTTGTGTTCCTAATAGAAAGCAAGGTTAGATAATCTACATAAAATTCAAAAGTATATTCTTATGTAAAATTTACCGGAATGAAAATGGAAGTGTTCGGGAATTTCTAAGTGAACCCAAAATGGGTCCATGAATGGGACCATCTTAAAACTTCAAATATATCCTATTTTTATGAAATTTACATAATTTGTATGAGCTTTTCTAGGGAAGGTGTTACGCTCTATGGGCCGAATATCTACATGCCACCACCTTTACGTGACCCACATAAACAGAACCCTTTTAAAACCTAAAATAAGCATATCAGCTTTTAATGAAATTTAAACCATGTGTATCCGACACAAATTCAGAGAGTTATCAAACATTTTATCTTCTTGCGACCATACTAGGGAGGCGAAACGGAATGTGCGGAGCAGTAAAAACAAAAACAGTACTATGTTATTGTGAGCATAGTAAAACAGTACATAGTAGTGATCCTCATTCAACCCTGAGCAACGTCGGGTTTTCTTGCTAGTCTGAAATAAAAAAAGTGTTTGCTACAGGAATGAGCATCTTGATTTCTGAGAACGAACTGTATTAAAATGAAAAAGGGAAGGAGCCATTTTCCTTTGAAATATGCAGATATTCATTTTCACATGGATTTTTATGCTTCACCATGTATAATCAGTTTGTTTCTATATAGTCTTCGTTTTTATATACATGTTGCGTTTCGACCTTGTGTCACACATGAGAGTTCATAATATTGTGCTACTTTCTCCTGTGCGTGTCTTTAAAGTGATCCTACCAGACTAAGGTAACGCTGCCTGCAATTGAGTTCTTTTCATACCTCGATAAAAAGGACAAGTCAAAACCAAAAAACTGTTGAAGACAGAAGAGGTTTATCTGCTTTGTTCTTGTTCCAAATAACTGACTAGTGTGGCAGGGGAAGGAGACAGATAGATGTCGATGATTACTGTTTAATCATATCTTATAGGGTCATTTTAAAACATGTTCGCACTTTTAGTTTTCCAATCGAACTGACTACTTCTCTCCCTCCCTCCCTTATTGAGCCATGTGACGTCACGTCTCTATCAATTCCCAAGGCCCGTTAAACTAACCTTCGAGTTCGCTAAGTTTAACCCGACTGAACCGTCATTTCCTGTTATTTTCGACTAATCAAATTATATAATAGCGGGTCTATTAGCCCAATATTCAACATTCATTTAAAATGTGGGAAACCTTTATTCCCAACCTTGTATATTATAGTAGTTTTTCTGAAATGTAGAAATCTTTATTTACATAAAGTAAGAAATAATTTTCGAGCGGAATCATTTTAATTTGCCGCATTTTATATCCTTATCTTTAATAAAATTGGGCAGTTGGAATATGGATAAATATTTTTTATTGTTATTTTTGTTTCATTTTTTTCTTATCGGAAATCATTCCGGGATTTATATAAATTTGTTGTAAAGAAAGTTTATTTTTTTGTTTCGGCTGCTTCGTACACAAAACTGATAAGAGAATTTAATTTATTGCAATTCACAACTAGAAATAGACGGAGATTTCGTAATCAATGTAACACAGTGCTTCAAAATAATGTCATTTATTTGTGTCATTCAAATTAGACAGGATGAAAGAGATAGAATGAGAGGAAAGGTGAAGAGACAAGAGAATGAATTTGGAGAGAGAGAGAGAGAGAGAGAGAGAGAGAGAAGGGCCAAAAGAGAGATATCATGAGATGCAGAGAAGTCTAAAATGAAGGATACATTGTAATAGGTAGAGAGTACGATAAAGAGAGAGATGGAGATATCTGAAACGGAGAGATAGAGTAGGAGAGGTTTTAATAAGATGAGATACTGGAAGAAAGAAAAAGATAGACAGATATGGAGACATTGAAAGAAGGTATTTTGAGAGAGGGGTATATTTGAAGAGGGAGATATATTGGGAGATAGAAAGGAGGAGGAGATATTTGTGAAGACGTAATTATAAGAAAGAGTAAAAGAGGGGAACATGGAGAGGTTGGGAGAAGAAAAGAGTGTAAGAAGGTGAGCAGGAAATATTAGGAGTAGAAAGAGGCATTGAGAGAAGTGAAGAATTGTAGATGAAGAGATATTGTGAGGGGAGGAGGTATTAGGATGAGGAGATATTATGTGTGTGTGTGAGAGAGAGGGGGGAGATTGAGACATTGGACGAAGGGGTGATTTAATAAAGAAGAGATTGAGTTAGTGGGGAAAGGGGGTATTTGGAGAGGAAGAGACGTTGGGATAGTAATACATTACAAGAGATTGTGATAGAGAGAAATTGAATAACGAAGATGGTCAAATTGGGAGATGGAGAGATTGTGTGGGTAGGGGATTAAGAGAAAGGAAGTGGTGTTTGTAATAGGAAAATAGAAAGGAGATAGATTGGGATACGGAGAGACGTTGGCATAGAGATAGATGACGATGAATTCTAAGAGAAAGACGAGAGACACACTGGAAGAGAGATATTAGGAGGGTAATTCCTAGAGAAAGAGAGAGAACGACGGTGACAGAAAATGCTCACACTGAAAGCCACAAACAAAAATGTAATAATAAATAAATAAATACGAAGCAAAAAGTAAATATGAAAAACAAATAAAAATAAATGTAAAAAATAAATGAAAAAACTAAAAACGTAAGAATAAAAATAAAATATATACATACAAAAAAATTATACTAATAACCAAAATAAATAAAAATAATTAAAAAAACGAAAAATAAAAATGAAAATAAATGAAAAATAATAATTTAAAATAAATATAGCAAAACATGCAAATGACTAAATCTGTAAAATTGTGGCCAGGAACAAAGTGTAGCGTCTGTTCTGATGCTGCACTTAGTCCTCGGTCAGTGAAAGAGAAGTTATTCTAGACCGAGGTAATTTTAATTGTGTTCTAATCCAGAGTGCCCCTTTTTAGAGAGCTGGATTTTCCCCATATTAAAAACCGAATTTGTGTCTAACTTTTCTCTCGTGAGAAGGCCAGTACATATGAACAATGTTGTTTCAATAATTTCGTTTTATAGCATTAAGTATGACGTAATTAATTCGAAATAAATAAATATAAAAATGAAATAAAATAAAATAAATAACTTTTATTATTTTTACCAGTTACTTGAGTAACTATGCGTTATTTTCGGAAATTCGTTCTTCCCGTATTATTTTCAGTTCACGTTTAGGAAAAAAAGCAACAACTAAAATGACAAAAACACAGAATGTATAATCAAATACCCCTAAAGTACTCCGTGTTATATTCGTAGACTCCTAATGCTATGACAATCATACTTGACACAGCAATAGAGCATTCCGAGACAAAAGCAATTTTGCATACGTACATTATTGACAGTAATGAGCTGAATAAACAACATTTATAAAGAAATTATGATAATTAATCTAATAACTTTAACCGGGGTATTTGACAATGAATCTATTCTTGTAATTCTATCTTTGTTTTTTTGTTTTTGGTGGATTTTGTAACTCTTTTGACATTGGTGTTGATTTGCTGGACATCTACTAAAATGATGTTCTGAAGAAGATCCGCTGTTTAACATCTTTAGGTTTCATTATACGACTGCCGTGAAAAAACTATGCTGTGATTTGAAAATGATTTAAATCGTCAATATATAAAAAAAAGTTTGAAATAGAAATTATATCATGCTAGAATTAGCATTTTCATTGGTCTCTCAGGCTTAAGTTTGAAATAACATTTTCGTTGGCCTGTCATGCATAAGATTAAAATAGCATTTTCGTTAGTACGTCACGCTAAGTTTAAAATATTATTTTTGTTGGTCTCACTTGCTTCATTTCGTAATAGCCTTTTCATAAACCTTTCAAACTTTAGTTTGAAATAACATTTTCGTTGGGTTTTCATGTTTAAGTTGGAAATATTTTTGTTGGTACGTCATGCTTAAGTTTGAAATATTTTGTTGATATGCCACAATTCGATTTAGATAGTATTGTCATCACTAAACACGCAGATTGGTTAGACGTATCTTTAGAATTCCTTTCTTATTCTTTTCCCCGATTCTTGGGTTCCTCAGATATACCCCCCTCCCCTCAGAGTATTGCTCAACAAGCCATCGGATCAACGACCCTTTGACTTCTTTGGTTAAACCTGACATTGATTTACTGCTGGTAGCGGCGCCAGAGTATTAAATTAAACACAGTGTCGATTCTGTCCGAACCGGCAGAACTCGACTTAATTTTTAAGGCGCGGTTTCGCCATGATTAATGTCAGCCCGTCCTAAGAACGATCCTATCCAGACGATTGTGAAATTAATTTCATTCACTGCTGTTTTTTGTCGAACAATCTAGAATATTCTCGTCTCATTTGGTGCTTACAGGCTTGTAATTCATTTAAAGGGTGCAAAAAAGAAATTCAAATATCCACGAGCAGAAAACTGCCCGACAGAAGAAGGAAGGGAGAACGCAAATATACTTCCATTACGTTTTCTTTATTTTCTTCCTTCTTTTTTCTATGCTGATTTATACGTTTTTTTTCTTTATTTTCTTTTAATTTTTTTTCTAGTTTTGAACGTGTTCTTTCCTTCTTTCTTATTTCTTTCTTTCTTTCTGTCTTTCTTATTTCGTTATGTGGGCGACGATTGCCCTCTTTAATTTCTAATGTCTTTGATGTTTTAACATAATATATCTATCCACCTCCCATCTGACGTCATGTTTTACATATAGAGCCCCCCCCCCATACTCCGCAATAATCAAGGGAAGTAAATTAACAGATGCAAAGTATAGGTTGATGTTCTGTATCTTTCCGTCATCAGAAATAATAAATACAAACATTAGAAATAATAATATTGAAAAGCAAATAGCAAGTTAGACAACCCCTACTGCCTGAAATGTATTCGGAAAGAAATCCTCACTTTAAATAGTGCGAACACTGGCGAAGCATGGTTTTTCCGTCATTTTTGACGGAGCGTGTACTCTAGTATAATAATAATAATAATAATAATAATAATAATAATAATAATAATAGCACTCTCTTAAAACAGATTTACTATTCCCTTAATAACCGTGGACTAATCCCTGAAGAACCGAACGGATTCCGGAAAAGGAAAAGAGTGACACATGACCTGTTGTACATAGCTCAAACAATCTTGAAGGAGGTAAAAAGCAGAAAAAAGAACGTAGCCATAGCATGGATCGACGACAAGAACACTTACGACAGAATCCCTCCAGCATGGATAATTGAGTGCTTAAAAATATACAAGATATCAGACTAGATTATCAACCATATTACAAACAATTGGAAGATGGAGACTGGGACTGACAGATGAAAGACAACATCTGATCGAGATCAGAATACAGATTGACATATTCCAAGGAGACTTTTCATCACCACTACTGTTTATCACAACAATGATGCCAGTCAAAAACATATTCAGGAAATATGAAGCAGGATACAAGTTTACAGATACAGAACAAATAATAAACCACCTCAAGTATATGGACAACCTGAGCTATTTGCAAAAAGCAAAAAGAAACTAAAAAAGCTGATAACCATTACTACAATCTTAAACCAGGGCATTTAAACAGAATTCGGAATGGAAAAGTGTGCACTGCTAGAGATAAAAATAGGAAAACTAGAGACAACGGAGGGTGTGGTACGGCCTTGCGAAGAGCATATCATGGCACTTGACGAACATGATACCTATAAATATTTGGGAGTTCTGGAAGCAGACACCATAAAATTAACAGAAATGAAAGAGAAGATTGGAGAAATACATGAGAAGAACAAAATGAAACTCTTAGAAACTAAGTTATATATTATAAATCTAGTAAAAAGAATAAACACTTTGACAGATTAACAATTAAGATATTCTGGTCCATTCATAGGCTGGAGAAAAGAAAACTCCAAGCATCTTAGCTAGAAGACTAGGAAACTAATGACCATACACAATGCACTACACATAAAAGATGATATTAATCGACTCAACGTTAAAAGGACAGAAGGTGGGATAAGATGAATATAGAAGATAATGTGGATTGCACAAAGACAATTTGAAAATGCATAATATAGACCACAGAAAAGCTGATCATCGCAGTAAAAGACACCATCAACATGAACAAGACAGGGAACAGCGAAATGAAAAGAGTAACAAAGAAAAGTGGAAAAACAAACAGCTACACGGACAATTAATAAGAATGACTGGAGAAGAGATTCACGAAAACACCTGGACATGCCTACGAAAAGGACACTGGAACAGAGAAAGAGAATTGTTACTAACAGCTGCACAGAACAATGCGATTAGAACAAACTATGCTAAAGCTAAAATAGGCCAAACACAAGAAAACCGTAAATGCAGACTGTTGACAAAGATGCGAAACAGTAAATAACGTAATAAGTGAATGTAGCAAACTAGCCCCAAAAGGATACAATAAAAGAGACGACTGTATGGGGAAGGCAGTGAATACGGTACTATGCAATCGACTTCATTTTGAACACACAAACAAATGATACAGACACAAAGCGGAGACGGTACTGGAAAACGAAAATCACAAACTCCTATGGGGCATAGAGGTGCAAACAGATAAACACATCCAAGCAAAAAGACGGGATGTTATAATAATTTAAAAAAAACCAAACTGCCAAATCGTAGATTTTGCCGCCCCAGCAGTTCACAAAGAAGAATACACCAAAAATAAGTATATACACAGCACTTGACAAATAACTGAAAGGGATATAAAAAATGAAAAAGTCAATATAATACCAATAATCGTAGGAACAGGAGGAAGAGTCACGAAAAAACTGGAAATAAGACACGGATAAATTTGAATCAAAGGGAATACTAAGCTTATGCAACAAACAGCAACAATGAAACCAGCTGAAATCTTTAGGAAAATCTCCAAATGTGAAAACCAACTCACATAAACAACAAACGCTAACCAGCCACGTATTAGTTGCAATAGAACCCATAAGAACTGAAACTGCAAGAAATTTAATTAACTGCCCCTCTCTGAAAAGGCACACGCATAATGTGATGGCACCAGCCTCGGCTGCTAACACACAAAATAGTCGTGAAGCATCAAGGAAGATGGACAGACACAGGAAGGGGGGCACTAACCAGACCTACCTTGGAAGGTGCAGAGAGTACTAGAACTTTGGGGAGGCTTACTGTCATCTAAACCCTACAGAATACCAATGGTCTTTGCCAGCGAGTAATTAATGGTACGCGGCTGTTACGATCATACAAAATCATTGATGATGACTTGTGTGAGAACTCTTAGTGAGTTAATAATAATAATCATAATAATTTATTAATAATGGAGATTATGTATTAGCCTGTATGTCTGTCTGAAGTCGAAACTATATTATTAGTTTTGATCGCTCTTTTTTATATCTACTTATCAGGTCCTATATATACCCATTCCAAAACTTCCCTAAACATCACGCGTCTTTCAAATTTACATAATTAATTTGTTTTAAAGCTTCTAATAAATTAATATTCGCAAATATAAACTCATGATTGTTTTTTTCAGATTTCCAGATGTATTTAAAATATGTTCCTCTATAACAATTTTAATAAAAGTTATAAATAGAATTAATTAAATACATTGATTTTTAATTTATATAATTGAGTTACGTAATTAAATTAGATTGTAATGGATCATAATGGAATAGCTGGTGTCCGCTCGAACATTTGGTTACCCGACCTCTGATTATTAAGTATAATGTTCTATTTCGAACGCACAGAAAGTTCTATTTCAATAAATCCACAGGTGTCAACATAATGTCATATTAGAGAGAGAGAGAGAGAGAGAGAGAGAGAGAGAGAGAGAGAGAGAGAGAGAGAGAGAGAGAGAGAAAGAGGGTCAGAGAGAAAAGAGAGAGAAAAATAGAGAGATAAAGAGAGAGAAAGAGAGATAAAAAGAAAGAAAGAGAGAGACAGAGAGAAGAGAGAGAGATGGGCACAAGACAGTTTGATTAATAACATGTAAACAACATATTCTCTGAGATTTATCGTACAAGTCGCTCAAAAGTGATATATTTACTTTTTTATTAAAACGTTTTTGGGTTGTTTTGTTTTTTAAATCTTATTAGAAAGTATGTTTTAAAGCATACAATTATTGAATCAAATTGTTTAATTCAAAATATAATGAATTAGAAACATTTCAAATTCATATAAAGGTTTAATACGAAAATGCGTTTAGTTTAAAATGTTAACTAATGTAAACAATAGGCTCGCAGAATAATCCTTAAGTGCGAACTTACATGACTTAAATTCCAGAAAGATAAATGGTTCCATCATGGATTTTATTTTTTTAGCGAAAATAAAATTAAAAATTATAGTTGATCAGATTTAATATCTAATTATTTATTTTGATATATTTTGTCCAATTAAATTCAAGATTTTAGACTGGAGGGTTGGTCATCTATAAATCTGCCAAATATAAATTTTGTTACGCCGTCTTTTGAAACAATAAAATAACTGCCAGTTAATAACTTTCTTCTATTTATCGAAGAGAATTTTAAGATTTTGTTTTCTAAACACTTTCCTGCGGTTACCTTTTACTCAGTTTAAAATGTAAGGCATGTAATTAACTTGAAACAACAAGCAAACATATGCGACCGGAGGGAGCATATTTTTACTAGTAATAATAATAATAATAATAATAATAATAATAATAATAATAATAATAATAATAATAATAATAATAATAATAATAATAATAATAATAATAATAATAATAATAATAATAATAATAATAATAATAATAATAATAATAATAATAATAATAATAATAATAATAATAATAATAATAATAATAATAATAATAATAATAATAATAATAATAATAATAATAATAATAATAATAATAATAATAATAATAATAATAATAATAATAATAATAATAATAATAATAATAATAATAATAATAATAATAATAATAATAATAATAATAATAATAATAATAATAATAATAATAATAATAATAATAATAATAATAATAATAATAATAATAATAATAATAATAATAATAATAATAATAATAATAATAATAATAATAATAATAATAATAATAATAATAATAATAATAATAATAATAATAATAATAATAATAATAATAATAATAATAATAATAATAATAATAATAATAATAATAATAATAATAATAATAATAATAATAATAATAATAATAATAATAATAATAATAATAATAATAATAATAATAATAATAATAATAATAATAATAATAATAATAATAATAATAATAATAATAATAATAATAATAATAATAATAATAATAATAATAATAATAATAATAATAATAATAATAATAATAATAATAATAATAATAATAATAATAATAATAATAATAATAATAATAATAATAATAATAATAATAATAATAATAATAATAATAATAATAATAATAATAATAATAATAATAATAATAATAATAATAATAATAATAATAATAATAATAATAATAATAATAATAATAATAATAATAATAATAATAATAATAATAATAATAATAATAATAATAATAATAATAATAATAATAATAATAATAATAATAATAATAATAATAATAATAATAATAATAATAATAATAATAATAATAATAATAATAATAATAATAATAATAATAATAATAATAATAATAATAATAATAATAATAATAATAATAATAATAATAATAATAATAATAATAATAATAATAATAATAATAATAATAATAATAATAATAATAATAATAATAATAATAATAATAATAATAATAATAATAATAATAATAATAATAATAATAATAATAATAATAATAATAATAATAATAATAATAATAATAATAATAATAATAATAATAATAATAATAATAATAATAATAATAATAATAATAATAATAATAATAATAATAATAATAATAATAATAATAATAATAATAATAATAATAATAATAATAATAATAATAATAATAATAATAATAATAATAATAATAATAATAATAATAATAATAATAATAATAATAATAATAATAATAATAATAATAATAATAATAATAATAATAATAATAATAATAATAATAATAATAATAATAATAATAATAATAATAATAATAATAATAATAATAATAATAATAATAATAATAATAATAATAATAATAATAATAATAATAATAATAATAATAATAATAATAATAATAATAATAATAATAATAATAATAATAATAATAATAATAATAATAATAATAATAATAATAATAATAATAATAATAATAATAATAATAATAATAATAATA
>OY744520.1:113475119-113510119 GCA_963556195.1 Sepiola atlantica | reverse complement strand
ATATATATATATATATATATATATATATATATATATATATATATATATATATATATATATATATATATACTTCAATCTTCTTAGATACAGCACAGGTTAGCAAGCAAAACATAAAAAACATGTTCTCGTTTCTAGCCCCCGGACGAAACCATTTGAAGTGATAAGAGGAAGTGAGAAAGAAAATAGCAAGTCAAACAATCACCCCAGACTCACCCAGTCCTCTGAAATGAATTTGTAAATAAATCCTCCACTCTACAATAAAAAAAGTCAAGTGTGGGTGTATCTTGTCTTTACGACATCAGAAATGATCATGCTTTATATAAGCAACCGTACATTAATTACGTTAATACTAATAATAATTCTTTAAGGAATATATTAGTAATATATCTAGATAAATAGCGATTGTAAACAGTGGTGGAGCATATGCATATTTTTAATTTTTTACGGTGTGTGTACACTAATAATAATAATAATAATAATAATAATAATAATAATAATAATAATAATCTAGGATATGGATATACAAACAGACAAACTCATACAAGCAAAGAGACAGGATGTTATAATAATCGACAAGAAGGAAAAATCTTGCAAAATCGTAAACTTGGCTGTTCCAGCAGTCCACAGAGGGAATATCAAAAGGACGGAACAACAAAGCAAATACACGGAACTAGCCAGAGAACTGAAAAGGAATATGAAGCACGAAGAAAGTCAGTATAATACCAATAATCGTAGGAACGCTAGGAACAATCCTCCCAACAAACTGGAAGTAAAACTGGAAGAAATTGGAATCAAAAGGATCATTGAAACCATACAAAGGACAGCAATGAGCAAAACGGCTGCAATCTTAAGGAAAATCCTAGAATGCGGAAACCAACCTGCATAAACTACGAAGGGTAACCAGTCACATCGAATCTACAACAGCAAGAAAACAAAACCACAGAAAGAAAACCACACCACAAACCAAGGAACAGAAAATGCAAAACATATCACTTCCTAAGCCCCCCACCCCTAATAAATTACACCGGTCTCAGGTGAAGCCACACAAAAATAAACCAATGAACAGAAATTGCAAGAAGCACCATAAGTTCTCCTCCCCCGCCCCCGTTCCTCTCCCCCGCTTTCCCGCCCCGCTGTTTATAAGTAGGTATGTCTTATTAAACTAAACACTAGTTATATATTATATATTTATTTAGACCCATTAAAACTTTATACAAATCAAATTGATTAACATTTCACTATTAAAAGCCCTTACAACATGATTGAATCCAAGGTGCGCATCATTCTTTATGTGTTTTAAAAAGGTAATCCTGTAAGCAAAGCGATTCCAGATATTCAGTCAGCTGATGGAGAAAATGGCTTATATGAAAGAACGTGCAGGAGATGGTTTCTAAAACTTAGAAATGGAGATTTCGCCCTTGAATATGACGCCAAATCAAAACGTCAAGTTGAGTTTGATTTGAAACTTCTCCTGGCATCACCTTAAGGAAATCCTGCAGTATTAGTTGCAGAATTGGCAATTAAGCTTTCCTAAAACCATACAGCTTTTCAGCGGCATCTCTAACAGCTTGGAGAAGTTCCAAAGCTCGAAAAATGAGGTCCTTTGTGGATTTCTCTGCAGATCTACCCTCGTTATTTACGGTTGGCTTTAGACATTTCTGAGCCACCAATTGTCCACATAAGACACATTAAATCTGGATGTTCAAACTGGTGATGATCACTTATGATGATCAGCATAAGGGAAAATGTCCTTATGATAATGATAACGATATGATAAAAAGAATATGGATGATGATGATGAGTGAACGGCATTGTGCATGTAGATGTTATAGAATACTAATATGATTTAAAGAATGTGTTCTATGTAGAATTTTGATCCACTTTATTTTGTAACTAATGGCACAAGACGTATTATCACTCAAGTGTGGGAAAATTGCCAAATCCGAAGCACCAGTGGAAGTTCAAAAGGTCTGAAAATTATTCTTATACCGAGTGGAATATGTTGATTGATCTGTGCTTCTGTAATATAGGTTATTTCACCGGCCACACACACACACACACACACACAGATATATATATATATATATATATATATATATAAAATATTTGTTTTTGTTTATTATCTATGTACGTACACGTTTCGTCCTTTTTTAATCGGGACTCATCAGCATATAGATATAACTATTTACTACTGGTCGCGAAATTCGAAACCGCGGACCACGAGTATTTTACAACTCAAATTCCGACATCTAGAACCATACGGCCACTGCTGGATAGCCAAATATATATATATATATATATATATATATATATATATATATATATGAGAAAAAATGAGAGCTATTTGTTATTTATTTATTTACGTAAAAAAATATTTAAATATTTACCTTTAACTTTTATTTCTCAAATCATATATTTATTAATACTTTTTAATTGTTACCGCATTTCAAAAATTAATTATTTCCTAACTAATAGAGATTTATTTACCTATTCTATAAGTGTTATTTATTTACTTAGGTTTACTATATTAATTGTACATTTTTTGTTTACTAATTGGCAATTTTTCCCCATTATTTCATATATAATATTTATTCTTAATAATTTAGACAATTGTTTTCTGTATTCTACATTTTTTAAAATTATTTAATGTTGAATTAAATAGTAAATCAATATTTGTTCATGTGTCTGCGTGCATCTATAGATTTTTTGTTTTTGTTTTAGAAATAAATTTCATTTTGGAAGTTTATGATTTTATACTTTTCGTCTAAGCATGTGTATGTAAGTTAGTGTGTGTTAGTTTATGTGTCTTAGTGTGTGTGTGTTAGTATATGTGTGGTTAGTATATGTGTTATTGTATGTAGGTTAGTGTGTATTGTATATGTGTGTTACTGTGTGTTAGTTTATGTTGTGTAGTGTATATTAATATATGTGTTTAAGTGTGTGTTAGCGTACGTGTGTTTGTTTATGTGTATTTGTTTATCTGTATGTGTTAGTTTTTGTGTTTTAGTGTGTGTGTGTGTTAGCGTACGTGTGTTAGTGTATGTGTTACTGTATGTTCGATAGTGTGTGTGTTAGCGTATGTGTGTTAATGTATGTGTGTTAGTGTATTTTGGTAAAAGTGTGTGTATGTGTGTCTTAGCGTATGTTTGTTAGTGTATTTGTGTGTGGATAACTCATATGAGGAGATTTCTAATATTTAGTGTTTACCAGCAATTACATATAACAGAAAGGGGGACCTTCTATTCTCTTTTCCTATGCCATCTTGGAAATTTCAAAATGACATAACACCCTTACTTATCTTCTGCGCTTTCTTCTGTTTATTATTCCTATTTTTTATTTGATATTTCCCCTTTTTCTCTAATATCTATATAATTATTTTGTATTAGGATATCGATAATAAGATCGTCTTCAGTAATTTATGAGAAAGTCTTTAAAAAAATCTCACCGTATGAGAATGTATGTGAATGTATTATATTAATCTATCTGCTTTTAATTTTCATCTCTGTATATGGAAGCATTTTCTTAACGAAAGATAATGGATTTCTACTCTGCATCATGCAGTACCGTTGGACTCACCATCAAACTGAAGAAAACTAAGTAATACGCACCACACCACCAGGATACAAGTATGCCGAGTACAACATCTACATCAAAGACACGAGATGAAATGTAGTTGACTCTTTCATCTATCTTGGAAACGCTCTTCCCAAGGATAGATCCCTTGACTGTGAAAGAGATCGAAAGATCAAAAAGACCTGCAAAGTCTTCGGTAGGCTTAAAACAACGCATGTGGTCAGTAAAAACATCGACATCAGTATAAAGCTGAGCGTGTATGAATCGTGGGTCTTGTCTATATTCCTGCATTCTTCATAAAGGTAGATTACATGGACTGTGTAGAGTTCAGAGGTCTTGATTGCCGATAACGCTTACACGTGATATTGCGATTGGGTTTCGAATATTGGTATGGAAATACTTGCCACGTCCAGCTATACCGAAGAATCGTGATACGGCGAAACAGTTCTCTGTGGATGACTATAAATATATAAATCTCCAAAACAGCTACATGATAAATAGCTGATGACTCCCTTTTTGTCTTAGGATTAAGTCATTTGCTTGTGTTTCACATCCGATATAGATGTGTCCCCTTTTGGTATTTTGTGAATAGTTTGTCTTTCATTATGTTATGAATGTTGAATACATAAATATGTTTTCGTCTCCGTATATAAATGACTAACATCTTTTTTGAATACATAGATCATCAACACAAGTCGCCAGTAAAAGAAAACCTTACTGTTTATCAAAAACAATATCAACTAACCAAGAATGCTCTATTCGTTTTTTACGCAGAGCTTTGTATTATCGCTAATGATAGATTGTAAATGTCGTTTTGAAACTAAACCGATTTGTTGTTTTGGCGTTTAATACGGCGTTCTTAGCTGTTTTTTAAATTCTCTTTTTTTCTTCAACATTTTGTTCATTTGTTTCTGTCACCTGAAGATGATTCGACGAAGAATTGAAAGTACTCTTAATACTTATAGCACAGCCAATACTTTTTTGATTTTATCACAATAAAAGATTATTAGAAAAATCGAAAAAATCTATAATCAACCTAAGGAATTATTTTATGTTTAACAATGTTTACTTAAATAAAAGAATGCTGCCTAAACACACACACACAATATATATATATATATATATATATATATATATATATATATATATATATATATATATATATATATATATATATATTATGCGGGTGTTCTTAAGTGATGAGGCGGATATTTGTTACTTCCAAGAATCCATTGAGACGTAGTTTAAGGATTGTCTTTGCTAACGTTTAGTCTTGAGAATAATTCATTCTTCTTAGAAAATAAATCGAATGGCGGTAACCTGACACTTCTCAATTCCAAATGTTTACCATTCTTCCCTTGCCTCTTCCTCTTAGTATTCATGTATGTAGTTGAAAATTCGCCCGTCCCGGCAACTCCAACCCTGCATGATTGATCGTTTTGACATTGGAGCACGACGGGCGACCAAGAAGGAGAGAACGTTGTTGCATCATGCATCCATAACAGAAGACAGGGGTGATTAGCCGTTCGACAATCAGGTACTTGCGCCAGAAAACCGGCACTAACCCACCTCCTACCTCCTCCTCCTCCTCCTCCTCCTCCTCCTTCTTCCCTTTTCTTCTCCTCATCCTCCTCTTCTTTCTCCCTATTTCCTTTCTCCTCGTTCTGGCTTTTATTCATCTAGTTTCCCTCATCTTTGCTTTTCTTTTCCTCTTTCCCCTCGTGCTTGCTCTTATTCTTCATCGTCCTCGTTCTTATTCTGCTTTCGTCCATCGTCTTCCTTCTTCTTCTTCTTCTTCTTCTTCTTCTTCTTCTTCTTCTTCTTCTTTAACGGACATTCGGTCCGACCTATTATGAACTTTGCCCTCAACGCTGGGTGATAGGGAAAACCTCGAGGCAAACATTGTACTCGCTGTAGGGCAGTTGCCGAGAAGAGAACTCTACCAATTTCGTATGACCCGAGGCTAGTAGACATGGGTTGAGAATATTAATGGTCGTGATCGACTAAATAGATCGTGTCGATGTCGTCATACTCTATGTAGTTCTCGACTTCCGAATCAACAAGACAAAGGAAAATGAGTGTAAAAAATGACACTCGCTATTCAAACCCTTTTAATTAAAACCCCTATCCCAAATCAGCCATAGCCGTGTAGCAATAATATAATTATATATGCCATTCAACAATGCCACTTGTTATTATGTTATTATTTTTATTATTTTTGCATTTTATTATTTTTTTTGCTTTATTTTAAAAATTAATAGTTATTTTAAAGATTTAGGACTGAAAGAAAACCGTGCAAAAGCGTATAACGTAGATAGTTCTTTTGTATTCTTGTTGTACTGTATTGTTTTTAAAATGTAGTAATTAGTAGTTATTATCATTATTATTATTACTCTAACTAATATGTACTAATGACTAAGAATGAAAAAAACAAAAACAAGTCTTAACTTTCTTATGCGCGATGTGGTGGCTTAGTTGTAGAGTTGTCATCTCGTATACAAATGACTTCTGTTTCGAATCCTCGGCCCAGATGGTTCTACTAATTAGCCCTTAACGAAGGCGAAACATGATTCTTGGATTTGCTATTTTTGACTGACGTTGTGTGTGTGAGAGATGTCTGATTGTGGTAAAAATTACACACGCACTAATATATATATATATATATATATATATATATATATATATATATATATATATATATATATATATATATATATATATAGTGTGTGTTATAATGAAATAAATTCCAGGAGGAACTCCGGGTATGAAAGCTCAATGTAATAAACAGAGCAAGAATAAAATAAACGCACACATATATACGTTGTGCGTGTGTATACATGCCTGTGTATGTGTATATATGTGACATGGTCTCTGACCTTGGATGTCTGGTGTAGTTTTTCAAATCTTTCCTTTTCTTATGTCGCCTTCTACCCCAAAATATTTCTTTAGTCGCCAGACAGCGGACGTTGTTTGCCAAGTGGCAGAAGCGGTTTTGGGGGTTGGTGACACGCTGACCTGATTTATTGAGAGACATGGAATACTCTCCTTGGCCCTTTACAATTTCCCAATTTCTCTTTCTATATATGTCATGAATAATGTAATCCCCCATATAAAATTATAGATTAAATATGCTTCAAATTCCCCCCTCTCTCTAAATATGTATTAGATATGTTGGCATTACTTATATTTGAATTGTCGAGTGTGAATTTCTCTTTTCTCATTTTCAAAAATGTAATCATCTCACGTGGATGCTTGACCATACCACAAGGTTGAAATAAATTATTGCATCGATGATTATGTAATTTTGTGTTACTATATTTTATTATATATATATATATATATATATATATATATATATATATTATTTGTAGTTTTTTCACCTGTATAGATCGTGATCCTTGATTGCCAATATAGGCTCAGTAAAATCCTGTAACGATTTATGGCGGCAGTAGAAAAGCAACACAAAATGAAAACAACGCTACAGAACTGTAACGAAAAACACTTCCTGATTTGTTTGCATTGTTAAATGTTATTTGTTGATAGGTATTAAATTTGCAAGTGTTCATTTCCTAAAATTAATTTTTGCAGTTTATTGTTATTTATTTTGTATTTTTAATAATTAATAGTTATTTTAAAGATTTAGGACTGTGGGAAACCACACAAAAGAGTATAATATAGAAAGTTCTTCTTGATTCTGATTGTAATTTATTGTTTCTCTAATTTAGTAATTAGTCGGTATTATCATTTTATTATTATTATTATTATTATGATAATTATTATTACTATTATTATTATTATTGTTGTTGTTGTTGTTGTTGTTGCTGTTGTTGTTGCTGTTGTTGTTATTAATGTAAATAATATATACTAATCACTTATAAAAAGCAAGTTCTAACTTTCTTATTTGCGATGTGATGGCTTAGTTGTAGAGTTGTCATCTCGTATACAAGTAACTTGTGTTTCGAATCCTGGGCCCGGATGGTTCTACTGATTATCTCTTACGAAGGCGAAACGTGATTCTAGGATTTGCTTTTTTGACTGACATTGTATGTGCATGAGATGTCTGATTGTCGGAATAATTACACACACTCACTAATATATATATATATATATATATATATATATATATATATATATATATATATATATATATATATATATATATATTGTTGAATATAAGAGACAACTCATGTCTAGATATCCTTTGGTAAATCTTTTCAATAGTCCGAATCAGGATCTTAGTTTCGGAGAAGAATTGGCTGATGAATTTACCATAGTTTGGATTTGTCTCCCAAGTATTTTCAGACCCATCCGCGTCCATCTTCAACAATATTCAACAATACTTGCCTGCAAGAGAAGATGCTGCCTATATATATATATATATATATATATATATATATATATATATATATATATATATATATATATTATTTGTAGTAAAACTTTGACGGTTTATGCTCAATAAATATAATTTTTATTATTCCAGAACATAAATAATAGAATACAGATTGAAGCGACTATATTATTATTTATCAGTGCAGTATTAATTCTTTACTGTCTTTTCATTATCTATCCAGATAAAGAAGAAATAAAAACGTATCCTGAATTTTCCAAAATGATGATTCACAGACGAAAAGAACCAGAACAGCATTCAAAAACCTCGGAGCTTTTTGGATGTTGTTATGTTTTTCTTCTTCTGATGAATAATTATTCTGGAAAATTCAGGATACGTTTTATACTTTGTTTATATGGATATATAATGAAACGGCCGTAAAGAATTCACATCTGCACTGATAAATAATGATATAGTCGCTGGAATTTTTATTCTATTGTTTTTTTCTTTTTTTCTGTTTACTTTAGGGCACTCATTGTTTATGTTAATGAAAGACATATGTAAATATAATACTTTTTATAGGTATAGGAATAACTACTTTATAAATGCTAGTGGTTATTTTTTTTGTACGTGTGTGTGTTTTAAAAATTATACAGAAAACTTTAAAAAAAGAATAATATTTTGATTTTAAAAACGATTGATAATTAAAATTGTGCTGACAGGCAATCTAGAAGTTCCCTTTTATATATTAATTAAAACATAAGTTACGTCGGGTTCGATTGTTTGAACCAGAAAAAGTGATTTTCCAAAGACAGTTACATTAATAAATAAATAGACATCATCCCAAATTTTTCTCTTTCCCACTACGAGTTGAATAACATTATTAGCTCTGATGATATTCACTTGTGTTTGTAATGACTTCTTCCAATCTTAAAGTTTATAGTTAGTTTTCTTAGCTATGACTATTAATATACAGAAAGAGAGTGACAGAAGCGAAAGTTATATACACAGTATAAAATACGGGATGGGGGGGGGAGGGCAAATCATGTAGTGAGTGAATGTGAGAGTGGTAAATAGAACATTTGCATAAGTTGCGTCACCTAGTGTATTAATTGCAAATTGCTGCTAATTAGAACAATTAGAATGAAAGTGTTATAGATATAATAGTTTAGCATGTATTTCGTCTAATTAACATATATAGGAAAAAAACCTTAGGGAATTACATGTTGATTATTACGTCTGTTTAATTATACCTTTCTTTATATATATATATATATATATATATATATATATATATATATATATATATATATATATAGAGAGAGAGAGAGAGAGAGAGAGAGAGAGAGAATGGTAGTTCGCTTGAAGCATTGCTGGGAATAGTAGTAGTATGTTTTAAAAGGCTGACGGCAATGCAAATTCCAGGTAAGATGTAAGCTGGAAGAGAACAAAAATAATACATCGAATGCGAAATGTGACTTACTATTTATTTTTTCTTAAAATCTTACATAACAGCAAGTGTGGTGTTAGCTGTTTGTGTGATGTCCGGATGATTATAATAATCATTTATTTAATATTTCGGGAAAAGAAACTTCCCTTTGTCAAAAATAATAAACACCAGAGGAAAAGTCCGTCCGTGCAGAGAATCTTCCATAATGGATATATATATATATATATATATATATATATATATATATATATATATATATATATATATATATATATATATATATATATATAGAGAGAGAGAGAGAGAGAGAGAGAGAGAGAGAGAGACAGACAGACAGACAGAAAGAGAGAGACAGAGAGACACAGAGAGAGAGAGAGAAGGAGAGATAGAGAATGAAAGAGAGAGAGAGAAAGAAAAGTAGAGAGAGAAAGAGAAAGAGAGAATGAAAGAGAAACAAATAAAGAAGTATATTGCGAAGGATAATGTAACTCATTTGCATGCATCCTCTCGTATTTATATGTTAACGCCTGTAAACCCGTGTAATGTGTACTCGTTGCTAGAAAACAGTTGTGTTGTTGCGTAATATATATTTATCGGCTGTTTAAATTGGAAGCACGATGCGCTAGTAATCCAATTGTGAAATATATGCAAAGACACTCACGCATCAATTACACTGATTCTTCATCAGAATTCGAAATCTATTTCCAATTTCCGTTTCAATCTCACACGTTTTGCTTGATTTTCTGTATCGAAAAATACATTCGCGCTTTCATTCCGATTCAGCCATGTTTGCAAGATTCTATTTTCTTTCCTTTGTCGAAGCTTTTCGGGTGGCTTCGCTTACTCAATTCTAACCCCTCTTTTACGATCCGAAACTTAATAACGCACAGCCAAACCATTTGACAAGAGAAGAAAACATCCGAACGGAAATCGGAAACGAAGGTCACGTGTTTTATTTTCGTTGTCTTTTGTTCCATTGTTGTCTTATGTTCATAATTTTGTATTGTTTTCCGGTTTCTTAAAGTTTATTTCTTGGTTTTCTCATTATCATATTTCCTGCTTTCTCGTACGATTTTTTTTCTGTTTGCAGATGCGACCATTGATCTCGATAAGAGACTTTGTCCAAGATACGCTTGGTCTGTTATGCCTCGTTGTATTGAATTTCCATTTTCAGATACATTAATATCAGTCGAGTATACGCCCTCGACGATTAATACGGCAGAGGGTAGGCTGTTATGGTTTCTTCTGGCCCTTCTCTGATGGGCTGAGGTAGTCCTTTGAGGTATACCCGCCCAGGCTTTATCTTCTCTCTTTTACAAGGTGTTAGTTTATGGCAAACTGTGTGAGGCGCTCCTACCAGTGAATGCCGACTAGCCGGCTCAGGAATTCTTTTCCTGACCATAGTGCGCTGACCTACCATCCATACCTTCCGGTCTTGTGTTACATCTTCCTGCAGTGGGAGGGAGGTAGATACGTGTTATGCCTCGTTTTGAAATCGTATTTTCAACGTTAAACGCGCAGATTAAATTCATGAGTATTCTTTTAGATGCGTCCAAAGACATTTTCAAATGGCTCAGTCGGTCGGTACCATTTAACTTTTAATTTTTCATGGAAGACGCTCCAGACAAGGCATGACGCGACTTGATGTAAGGAGCTAAAAAAACGAAAGATGATTATCGCAAAGACAGGAGATGCCTATTGACCTTAGTCTTGAAAAGACCAATGCTATAAGTAGGAGAAAAACAATCCGGTAAAAATCAGGAAAAGAGTTTCACAAGCCTGCAATTCTTAGAAATAAGCTACTGGAATAGGAAGCTGTATTATAACGAGGTATCTTAATACTGAATTGATGAACACTAATAGATCAACCAGTCAAACGAGCTGGAACAAAGGAAGCATAGAATACATCAGACTATTCTGAAGAACACATGCCATACTAGTACTTATAGAATAGACTGGAACTAGCAACATCACGTCTGTGAGAGAGAGTGAGTGCAGAGAAGACACGGGAAGGGTTGGGCAAATTACAGGTATGCTTCTGAACATTATCAAGAACCCTCAAATGGGACAGTATAATACTATTCTCTTTTGTCTGTCACTCTGTATTTTAAAATGAAACGTTCGTCGATCTGTGACGATTTAGTTTGAAATCGCATTGTTAGATGCGTCCACGGATCTCTATGAATGGCTCCCTCGGTTCGTCGGTCACGTTTGGGTTTAAATAGCACTTTTTATCGCTAAACGTATATATTAATTGGGCGCACCACGTTTGATGATTTCTATAAGAGTATGTGGCAGTCCCTATTCACTTGCCTCCCCACAAAGGCAGAGATAGGCACATGGCCGGTTTTTGATGTGGGTAATATCCAGCTCCCCCAAAAGAGTCACTCTAAATTGGGACAAAAATTAAAACTACCTGAGTCTAGAAAGATTTCTTCTTCACTGACAGAGCACATAACAAATGCAGCGTAGTATCAGAACAGATACGACACTTTTATCTTATCCAAAAAGATGTGTCAATCATTCGTTCCGTTATATTTGGGGTTAAAATGGCGTTATTATCGCTAAACTCTTAGATTGAATCGACGGAGTTTCGGAATATCCGTTTTAGTCTGCTACGTATAATTCTAGAGTAACGCCGCGATCTGTGTCTTTGAATTTAACCACCATCCTTAGATGAGACAAACAATGATTCTTATTGCGGCGTGCTTAGCATCTCTCAATATTAAGGGTCGTTCGCAACAACAAAATGGCATTTCTCGACAAATGAAGGCACCACAGAGACTTGACACTTGTATTGATCTCAATTGAAATTGACAAGTAATACGGGGGTAATTATCCACGTACATACGACCGGGTAGATGCGATAAGAGGTCATTTTTATTGCGGGTGGTGCCAAGCGGCTTTCGGTCGCAAGGGTTGTTCACAAAAATCATGTTTTTGCCTCGTAGCAGACCTTCAGGAGTGAAGATCCACAAGAGACCCCAGGTTTGTATTCGTTTTAGTTGAGGAAGAAACATGCACACAATTCATTCATTTTTCTTTTGTACATTGCGCTTCAAAATATCTATGTAATTATCTTTAGTGCAGAAAGAAAGAACACTTTTTTCTTGACTATTTATTTTAAACGTTAGTTGATACATTATCCAATGTAATTTACTAATAATTATAAGAAAACTATTAGAGTCTTATATAAAAAACTTATTGTTTTACAATATATATATGTCTATATATATATATATATATATATATATATAGAGAGAGAGAGAGAGAGATAAATATAGTCATCTTCAGACATGTGCGTCTTCTATATAGTCATCTTCAGACACGTGTTTCATTCTTTTAAGACTACTATATGATAATATAATGAACTTAGCTTTATGGAAATATATAAAAAAACAAAATGCTTACGTTCCGTAGTTCACCTATACGGCCAATGATAACGTAACGGGCGACCCGATGTTGATAGCAGTCTCAGTTTAATATAGAAATCTGTAAACTTTTACAATAGAATCTTCTGCTGTTGCGAGACTTGGGGGATTACAATCGATATAATGTAACCTCGTAGTAACAAGCCTTATGCCCACTGGCCCAACCAGCCTCCCATAAGTTTTACTTAAATAGGAGGAAAACCAGACAATCAGTAAAATGAACAAAATATTCAAACGATCTAAAATTAAAATAAAGCACTGTTAAAATAAGTTATTCATGCACAAACAATTATGAAGAAATAATTAATCACACAATAAAATAAAAACAACGGGAAATATACAAACGACGATGGAGTAAAATTAAAGAAAACTTTCGGCATCGATCTGTACTATATATGGGGCGCCTCTTTCTGTCTCTTTGTCCGGGGGATTAAGTTGAAAACTAAGGTTTATACCAAGATCAATAGAAGCTTTCGCGAGTAAAATATTGCAACGTATCTAATAGTAGCAGCCGTTTTGCATCCGAACGTTTTACAATAATATCGCAGAGCCAGCGTTCGTACATGAAATCCATATACAGCAAAGACGATGTTTTACTTTATTTTATTGTATTTGTATTTTCGATAAGACATTATAAAGCAGCACAGATTAAAAACGTTGTTCTTATACCCTGTCCAGGTTCAAAAGCTGCTGGTGACGCCAGCGTTGCCAATACTGCCTTGACCATCGAAACTGTTATGGCCGCTGGTTGGCGACTCATGAGGATAGGGTATTGAACGTGCTATCAAACGATGTGTGTTAAAAATAAAATTATTTTATCATTTTATTTATAACTTTAAAAAGATAGAAATAAAAATAATACGAATGAAAATGGAGCCCAAGACTGATGACAAGTCAGAATGTGTCCTCCTTCATCCCTGATCAACGCTGAGGTTGCCTGTTAGTACCTTATTTAACGAGAGTAATGTAGATATCAGTAATAGCACGTACAATAGAGAAAGTGACCGCACTCTAAGATATGCGTAGAATATGCGCAATTAAAAAACTAATATTTAAATACTTAGTAAAAAGACACCCCCCCCCAAAAAAAAACACAGAGTTAAGAAATCAGTACTTCTATTGACGCTACAGAACTTGAAAAGAAGCTTCGTTTGCATGAATCCCGCCATACAAAAGGGTTTATTATATTTTAAACGCATCCTTTTTTTCTGTGAGAATTCCAATCCCTCACTCTATAAGTAAGGACAATGTTTACTTATTTGTAAATATATATCCGCCCTGTAACACAAAAGTGTTCCCGACAGATAATGGAATAGAGAACGTAAATATATTTCCATAATGAGACGTTTTCTTTCGTTTTTTCTTTTCTGCTTTCTATACCGATTTGTACGTTTTTTCACCTTTCTTATTTTATTTTAAAATTTCCAGTCTGAGACGTTTTCGTTCTTATTTCTTTTTCACGTGAGCAACGATTGTTCTTTTTCCATTTAATTTTTAATCATTTCGCTAACGTATTTGATGCATTTTTACATCCAGCGTCATTTTTTTTTAAATATCTCGTCGCCTCCTACCAACCATTAATCAAAGTTTTAAAAATTAAAGGAAAAAAAAAGAAAAGTAAAGTGAAAAGTTGGTGTTTTTTTCTATAGATCATCAGAAATGATTCACGTCTTCTTTTCAAATCGCGATAGTTCAGTTTCTAATTACCCTGTTTAAATAAAAACAACCATTAGAAAGACTTACATTGGAAAGGAAGGCAGACAATCCCAACCGTCTAAAATAAATTCAGAAAAAAATCCACTCTAAATTAAAAGTCAATGGTAGATTGTTCTTTTTCTTTATGTCATCCGAAATGATAATGATAACTACATTAGTAATTTAATTGTTATTATATATAATAACAATTAAATTACTAATGTAATTCTCATATTTTATGTAGACACTGATGAAGTATATTTTTTCGTAATTTTTGACAGATTATATATATATATATATATATATATATATATAAATTATATGTATATAAATTACCAAAATATTAATCTTTAGCTATTGAAAGATTTAAAAACTCGTTTAAGAGATGCAAGACTTTCAATAAATGAAACATTAATTTATTTTTTTATAAATATCAAATATATTTCGACAAAACATGTCATATTCAGCGATTACATACCTTTTTTTCTTGTTTTCTTTTCATTGTAAAGTTTTTCGAACGGCAAAGCTGCTGACTAAACACACCTTCGGTGGTAATGCAGTCAGTTTTAAAAGTCCGATCTAGTGTAGCTATCACGTGAGCAGGTGTTATATATATATATATATATATATATATATATATGTGTGTGTGTGTGTGTGTGTGTGCGTGTGTGTGTGCGTGTCCTCATGTACATATTTGCATATCTTCCCTCTCTTGATAAATTTTAATTTTATTATCACTGTATATATTCCCAACATAACAGATCTTCTCGTTCTTTGCCACTTTTAGCATTTTTTCGCTCTTGAAAAAGCCCACGCAACAGTTAGGCGAAACGTTGAGTCTTAGGTCTTCCGCTGTTTAAAAAAAAATCATATATGTATATATATACACATGTGTGTATGCATGTTTGTATGTATATATGTTTATGCGTATATGGTTTACCTACAGTTTCCTTTTGTTTCCTTTCCTTGATCTCTTCTTCCCAGCGATCCACCATCAAACGTTTGGTGTGTTCATCGGAAGTCAGATTTGACATTTTGGCGTCTCATTTCTGTACACTGTTCCATGCACATCAAAGAATCTGCTTCGCCCACATTACAGGTCGAACTTCCAGTGTAGAATGCAACGCGAGCAGAAACAGAATACCTACATTCAACAAAGTACACCAAAAGAAATTACCAATCCTAACTCTGTTTGCCAGAGGGATTTCCCATGTTTAAAATTTTGTTCCAAAATGTGACGATTAAAAATGCATTCGTAATTTTGAGATTAATAATATTATGTTTTTATCTGCTGTTACCGACAATCTAAAGCTCTCCGTTAAAAATGAATTGAGCACTCTTATATAGTAATTGTGTTTATATAAGCATTAAGATTTCATTGACTCGTGGCCTGGTGTCGATAGCCTAACAGTTAGAAAGGCCGATTGTCGATGAAACAGTCAAGTTTCGATCCCAATTTGAAGCGGTTATCTAACAAGTAAGACCAACAACTATGATGCAGCGAAACAGTCTGTCTGTGGATAACTAATATACATATATATATATATATAATGGAGAAAGAGAGAGAGAGAGAGAGAGAGACCGAAACGACGTCGTCGGTAGGTGAAATAATATTTATAGTTAAAAGATGTAATAGTCTTAAAAGTAGAGCGCTGTTTGAAATTGAAAAGTTTGTTTTCGTTTCTGCGATAAGCAAGTTTCGCCGGAGCGTTGACCACTGTAGACAACAATACACTTCTACCGCCTCCCCTTACTGTTTGTGTCGATTTCTTGCGGCCGTGTGTTCCTGGGCGTTTGTCTCGTGATTCTAGATTGAATCTACGAACGACTTCCCACAACGTTAACTTCACAATAAAGGCATCATGACGTCAGTTACAAGGTATCGTCCCCTCTCTAATTATACAATATGCAAAAGCATATACAGTTATGCAAAAGTCGCCATAAGTCAAACATACTATTTACTTAAGATCAAAAGTTTGGTCATTCAATAACCTATCTGTGGAACACAATACTACGGCACTTATTCCCTTCAGATTACAATATTTAATTCAATTAACTTCAATACATTTGGAAAAAAGAAACAAGAATGATTCAGTTACCATGTACGGAAAGGGAACAGAAATTTACACAGAAGAGCATGCAATGGTCCAGTACCAATTTCGCTTTGCTGCATCGTTGGCGCATTCACTACACTTAAACGTGCATTCCAAGGTCTAGACATCCTGATCGAGAAAGTTCAATTGAAACAGTGTCTGGTAATTTCGCACAAACCCTTTTCAGACGCAAAAGAGAATAATTGGTCCGGAGAAATCATGATGGTCATTGAGGGGATTGTAGGCCCAAATTAGATCACCGCCTAAACATGGGCGATCAAGGAAGAAAACGCTAAGATTATCGAGTAGGCTTTCGTAGTTCAGATCCCATAGTCACTGCACCATTCGAGTAGCCAATCGTTGAATTATTTCCAGGCGCAGAGGCCTGAGTACTATATTCTTACATGGTCATTTTTTAGTCTTATGTCAACAAATATTTGTCGAGCCGTCTTTTTAAGTAATCAAATTTTGTCTAATCTGTCCATCTCTTTCAATCCTCTCATATTATTTTTTATCTTTCAACCATTATCCATAACTGGCTTTTGACCTTGGTTAGTGGTGACTCATTAGTACATATACGGCATAATCACGTTGACACACCGGTTCCCGTTAGATCACCGAGGTTAAGCGACGTTCAGCCTGGTTAGTACTAACATAGGTGACTATTTGGGAATACCAGGCGCTGTATGTAGGAGGACGTCGGTACCTCCCTGCAAGAACTGCAAAAACATAACGTCGTAATCTCCCTTAACCGGGATATACATGTGACTGGGAACCGTAAAACTTCCTTCTTCGGAGGAAGCCGGTTTAACCCGCCCAGGGTTAATGTGGTACTAGGGACCAGGCACGAACAAGTACTCATTAGTACATAAAAAGTCATTTTCCATATACAGTGAGCGTATAATCAAAATCTTTCATAAAATGAAGACTGTAAAAAAACCTAAAGAATGGTACCGGATGTGGTTAGAATGACTAAAGTTTACTAGCAAATGGCTGGTTTTTATTTTATTCATTTGCAATGGACACATCTAGGCGAAAGTATTGTCATGATAACGACAGGATTGGAATACGACGCTGATGAAGAAACAGATATTATGATAGTATTTGCAATGAAAACATATAAACTATGTTTGTACACCAAAAAATCGATAACCCTGATTGAAAAGAAAACCCTGCAAATAACCAGACAGTTATGAAATTTCAATATTTATTAAGTAATACATGAATGCTAATATAAAGTATTTAGTTTATAAAAAGTAAATAGTTTTAGGTAACTTAAACTATTGTACCACTTCATTTCAAGAAAAAAATACCTCTTATTATACCAATAGTCGAAACTCAGTGACTACCGTTACACCTGAAGATTCGAATGGAAAAGAATAAAGACATCACGTATTTAAAATTCTCAAGACATAAACATTTTTTTCCATTTAAATTTCCGATTGTTTAGTATAATTTTCTTCGGTGATAAAGTGATTTTTCATTATTAATTTCGATAATAATACAAGTCAGGAAAACCGCCATTGACATTTGATTTGAAATATTTTTATTATAATGATTAGCGGAAATAGAATTGCAAAGTCAAGCAGTTCGACAAGAAGGCTGCCAATGCAGACATGTTTCTGACATTGAGGAACATTGAAAATAAAACGATAATTTTATTCGATTTAAATAAGATTTGTATGCGTGCTACCCCATTTTAAAACAATTGATGCAATTGTATTTTTACATATCACTAATCGCGTAATAATAGATACTAAACTGAGCGACGTCCAAATTCGGCTAACCCCGAATTACACTTATTTAAAGGATAGTATTGTGTTATATAAATTGCGGATAAGAGAGTTACATATTTTTGTGTTATGAAGAAAATATCTGATTTGAAACAGTTCCTGTTAGCAATAAAAACGAAGACGTCATTTTATAAATGAGGAGTGCCTCTATTAATAAACGGTGATATTTTATGTCAACAATGTTTTGCCTCGGGAAAAGTAATCCTTATCTGATGAGATACCACCACAAATAAGGTAACATTAGCAATGAGTGATCGTTTTAGATAACAAGTTTTGTATAGGTATCTAACCAAAGAGCGCACGCGCACACGCGTATACACACACGCATATATATATATATATATATATATATATATATATATATATATATATATATATATATATATATATACGGTAAATACAAAAATGTTAAAAACAAAGATCGTTCATGCATTCATCAACGTTTCGTCTTTATTTCAATAATTTTTTCCGATAAATGATTTGAAGAAAACATTGAAGACAACATTTAAAAATGCGCGGTGCATGACGTGAAAAGAATGTGTTCGTTCGTTTATTTTTACGAAACACGTACGTTAGAATTCAAAATATGTGGTGCTTTTCTGAGGTGGTATGAATGTCTTTGCTTTGTTTTTTCCTTAATTAATGTCGATGTTATGTACAAAAGTCTAAAAAAACATTCTTGCACCATTTGTAGACCGTCGAGAGTGTTCAGCGAACGCATTCGGCACTTTACATACATCTAGATAACAGTCTATTTTTTACTCCCCAAACAGGGCTCAACTTTATTTTCTTAAAAGGACTAATACCAATTTTTTTAAAAAAGAAACATGAACTTATTTTAACCTACATACGCGGGTGTTTCAACCTTTTGCTATCATCAGTGTAGAAAGTGACAATTTCAGACGGTTGTCGGTCACGAACCCAGTACTGAATCCTCCTCTACTCTGCAAGCTAGCGCTCAAATAAAAAAAAATGTATGTATGTATATATATATATATATATATATATATATATATATATATATTTATATATTTATAAATTTAAATATTAAATTATTTTTATCTACACACGCCGGCATTGCAAGCTTAATCTATCAGCAGTGTAGGAGACGATGATTTCAGACGGTTGCAAGATTTGACCCTATTTAGAGAATAAACCTGGACCTCATAAGCAAGAACTCTAATCAAACAACCACGAGAAAAAAAACACATAAAGAAAGTGAATTAAGTTCTATTTATGCTTAGTGTTACACCGGCCGTTCTTACACAGGAGAAACAACACCGGTTGTCACTATAAATAGTGCGAGTCACCAGAAGACAAAGCACAGTCTTGTAACTGTCTAGCCAAGAGCTAGTCACTTTCTTACTTTGTTAATACACTTGTTAAACCAACCCTCGACTTGACTTCCTTTATTTATTATTTACTGTGGAACAACTTCACAACACTTAGGCACAGACAGTAGACTACCGAGAGTGTTCAACGAACGTTGTCAAAACATGGCTATTTAAACTCTCTAAACAAGGCTCAACTTCCATTTTCTTAAAGGGGCTTATAACAATAATTATATATATATATATATATATATATAGATAGATAGATAGATAGATATATCTATACATTTTTTTAATTATTTGACGTATACACGTATGATATTTGAAAGTGGTACAATATCTTGTGTATAAATATTCAATATCTACTTTAACAGCGCTAAATAGGTGAGTAGAGCTTAGTAGTAAAGAATGAACATATAATTATAGCAATTAAGCTACACAGAGGCGTCCGCGGTTGTACTTAGCCTGATGATTTCTTGTGGAGATGAAGCGTTGGCGCCTCCGTGTAACTTAATTGTCATACATATACGTGAACACTTTACTATATATATATATATATATATATATATATATATATATATATATATATATATGTGTGTGTGTCTGTGTGTGTGAGTGTGTGTGTGTGTACAAATTCATTTAATTGGTTATTGCTTTTGGCGATAGAGACACGTGAACGAGTTCAATTATCTACTGCGAATCATTTAACTTAATGTTATGAGGGAGTTACTTCCCTTATATTGTGCGTGTTCTACCCTATATATGGGGACGTCTATATATTTTATTTATAAACTATACATATATATATATATATATATATATATATATATATATATATATATATATATATATATGAAGCATGGAGGTAAAAGATTCGATCAATGTCTAAGTTAGCCATGCTGATGACGGATATGAACCAGAAATACGTGTCCATGGATTACTTTTATGTATGTATAAAATCATTAAACATACATATATTAACGAAAAATACGTCCTATAAAGTTAAGGGCTACTAATAATGCAGTCTTCTTCATTAATACTATCACTTTAGAAGTGAACAAGTATAAAAAAGCGTAAGAACGCTACAATCACAAATAAAATACAAACACTTAAAACACATTAAATATTCAGGTGATAAAAATCGTACATATTTCTAAGCAAGGCGTCATATTCTGGGGGTAAAACACCAGACTATTGACATCAACATCGAAAGTTCCATCCTTTTCTTAGTTAGCCATGCTGATGACAGCTGTGAGCCAGAAACACGTTCCCATGGATTACTTTTATGTACATATAAAATTAATAAAAATATATATACTAACGAAAAATATATCCTATAAAGTTACGGGCTACTAATAATGCAATCTTCTGCATTAATATTCATCACTTACTTAGGAAGTGAACAATTATAGACAAGCGTAAGAACGCTAAAATTCCCAATACAATACAATTACATAACATACATAATATATATATAGTCATACATTATATATATATATATATATATATATATATATAGAATCGATGATAAGATTTTAATCTTTGAAAAGCCTGGCTTAAGGAATGAACGAGAAGAAAAATAAATATTGTTATTCACTAAATGTCCTTGTTCTGAACAACCGAAGATTATGATTTGCTTCCATTTGCAGGTCTAATTATTTTCATTGACTTTTCATATATATATATATATATATATATATATATATATATATTGTCATCAACAGACATACTGTTTCACTGTATCAGAGCGCTTATGCGTGACTAGACACGTGAATGGTTTATGCTGAGATTACAAACTAGTCTTTTCACAACAGTTCGACCTTTTTTCTCGGCAGAAGTGTGAAATGGAAATCTTAATGTTTATATAAACATTATCAGCAGTTAAAGATCACTCTGTTTGTGTTTACGAATAGCTTTACCGTATCCCTAATTAATACTGGCGATCTCACCATCAATAAGGTGTAGGGGCATTTATATATATATATATATATATATATATATATATATATATAGTAATTCACTGTTTCGCTGTTCTACAGTTCTTGAATGTGATTAGCCATGCGAGTACTTCAGGCTGAGATTGAAATCAGGCCAATTGAAAGTTTGACTCATTGCTCCTACTAAATGCCTGGTATGTTCGCTAGTCGTATTAACATAGCCTACTATCTCAGGAAAGAAACAATTGTGCAGGTAACTGTAAAACTAATACGGTCATCGATCGTACGTATCTGACAATTTCATTTATTTTTACAATGTTTGCAATGTATCTCCTATCAACAGATTCCTTCCTGTCTCTAATCATTCAATAGAAATCACTTGTTTCACTAGTCTCAACGCCAACAACACGAATGCCGTCAAGTAGAATACGAAACTGTAGTAATATTTGCTAACAACTTTACGCTTTGTAGTTTATAAAACAAATCAGTTACTACATGTTCGTACAAGTTTTGTCAAGCGGCTCTTAAAGTAATTAAAGATTCTACAGTGCCATGAAACGGAAAGAATGGTTTCTTGGAAATTCAGAGGAAATTGATTTTTTTCTGTCGGCAAGTGTTAAACAAAAAAGACGAATTTATTTAAGAAAAAGAAATACAATCACAGAAGGTGAAAAAGTACGTAACTAAATCGTGAAATAAAGTTTCTCGTGTTATTTTTATGATGGCATTTCAGCGAAGAGCTGGAAATCTTTGATGTTACATAAGCTTCCAATGCTAATCCGAAATCTCACGGCTCTCTGTCCCTGGGGAAACTGGAGGTGTTACAGTATTACACAAGCTGCGTATGACTTGACATTTGCACGGGCTTTCGTTTTAGATGATGAGTCGCAACTTATCAAGGCCAAAAGCCACTCAAAGACAAGTGCAAACAGATGGATGGATTGACTTATTTTTCCATTAGTGCACACTTACACACAAGGTCGGTTTTTAATATGGGAAAAATCACGCTTCACAAAAATAGCAACTCTGGATTAGGACAAATATAAATATTGCCTCAGTTCAGAAGGATTTCTCCATCACTGACCATAGACAGAACAGATACTAGACTGTGATCCTAGCCTAAATGCCGAGATGGATGGACGGCAAACATTGAATGTAATGAACCTCATTTGATTACATATGGTGTCGGTTTATAACAAGTCTTTGTTGACATCGGATTTTAAATAGACCATGCTGTAGTCTGCAAGGAATCAGTCCCGTGGTAATCTGTTTCACGGGTTAGAAGGTTCTTTAAAAGAAACTGTGTTCATTACGTTGTACGCTAGTCACAGGGACAAAGGAAAGCAATTTCTTTGCAGCTGTGGTCGTAAGACTGGTTCTTGCTGTGAATGTCTTACAAAGAGCAAGCAGAGATTGGAGGTCTGTCGTGCACGTTACATGGAAATAATAATAGAGTAGAGAAAGACTAGAAATGTCTCTTCTGTGAGAAAAAAGCTGTAGAGAACAGAAGAGATCTCCCCCCACCACTAGCTTCCAAAGTCGACTATGTATGCTGTCAAGGCAATAAAGAGTTTTCTAAGCGGAACCTTTCCAGATGTGGCTGTGCTTGCATTCACTATCAATCGTTGAGCCACGGTCGTATTCATAACACTTAAACTGTTGATCTTACCAACGACTGTTATACTTCTCCCACGAACCATTATATCATTATGTATGCACGGTGGTATCTATTTATCACTGTGCACTATTATCTCTTTCTCTCGTCTCTCCCTCGTTCTCTCTCCTTATATATATATATATATATATATATATATATATATATATAGATTAGCATCGTAACTTTCAATTGAAGATATATTAACTGTTTGTTTAAAATAGTATTTTAAATTTGATCATGTGACCTTTTAGTTTTAAATCTAATATTGTTTTCTTCATTCTCCCATTTCTTCAATATGAACAACTAAAAGAGACATGTTTTCTTTGCCTTAAGAGATTGTACGTTTAATGGCTACCGATCGAAATATCGCCATGGCAGTGTCACTTTTGTTCGTGTTTGTATAAATAAAAAAAAATATATATATATATATATATATATATATATATATATATATATATATATATAAAACCCGTTGCTTGGCTAAAATAAAAAAAAATCTTCACATATGGTAAATAAAAATAGCCTCATTGAAAAAAAACATGTAAAATAACAGGTGTTATTATAATTCATATATTTCAAGCGTTCTTCCAAACTTTGTGAAAAAAGGAATGAAAATGAAACTGTTGAGGTAAACTAGAGTGTTCAACTTCATGCCACGTTCCTTATTTGTCTTAACGTGTAAGTCAGTTTATGCGAAACCTTACAACTAGTAGGTAAATAAAACCGTTTTCTTAAAAAATACATATGTACGCGTTCATCTCGTCGTGAATTACAACAAAAAAATATTACTTCAGTAAACAAAGTTTGGCGATTGGGCATAACAGGGCTGGCTTCTGGTGTTATAGGGTTGAAGTAAGTGTATACGGATGCCTGAAAGTGATACACAATTTTTTTTTCATATTAATTTCAGACTTTTCTTTGTTTCATATTAATTTCAGACTTTTCTTTCATCATATTATAATAATTAACATAATACAGACTATTTGAAAAATAATTTATTTGATTGAAAATAATAAATAAAATAGAATAATCTTTTTTTTCAAGAAATAATGTTTTTGAGCAACGGAATGTGATTTTTATTTTCAATGTTGTTTTGGAAATATTTAGTTAAAATAATGTTTTTTGCCAAATATTTTATTAAACGTCATAATAATATCGTATCCAATACAGTATATTGCCGAAGAAATTTGTTTTCATTCGGCGGCGCCACAGAAATTCCTGTAGGTGACCATTGAAGTTTTCCGGGCTAGTCCCGCTCATCACTTTGAATTTTAATTTGCAATGAGCCCAGCTTCCTTCCACACGGTTTGTGTGGATTGTAGGGTCGTCCGAATCCACAAAGTTGTATGTGTGGTTGACCACAAAATGATTCGGTAGGGCATGATAGGCTCGCCAGCCATCCGTTATGATGCGGGTACCTGGGCGAACATATCGCCGAATTATGGGTAAAAGAGTTTCTGCATCTCTCTTGTCGACTGGTACCATCATCGTCGCATTCGTTTCTCGCTCGACCATGCCGAGAACCCATTGACCTTCTCGAAATCTACCGCGGTTATATTTGCGGTTCATGAATTTACTCTCGTCAATTTCAACTGTTCTCCTAGGTCCACCAAGCTCAACGGGATTGTCGACCAAACACATGGTGCAAATTTCGCGCATGAAGAAAAATTGTTGTATCACTTTCAGGCATCCGTAGACACTTTTTTCAACCCTTTAACACCGGAAGCCAGCTTATACCCCTGTTATGCCCATTCCCCCAAAGTTTAATTCCAAAACAGAAATTCTTCTCTATCTGTAAAAATATTCATACATATTCAAGGCTCCCACATCGGAGTTCAGACCTGTTTTATATATATATATATATATATATATATATATATATATATATATATATATATATATATATATATATATATATATATATATATATATATATATATATAATTTAATACCAAAATCTTAGAATTTAATACTAACAAACAAAAACTCCATATATTAGAAGCCCTATATATAAGAACAAAAAAACCCTAATTAATAGAATTAACTTTAATATCAGTAATAATATTCTAAAATGTTTATAGCTCCAATATAGTTTCGTACTTAGTACATAATTTCCGCCAAAAATCTTCTATAAATACTAACATATGGTCTATATCTGATTCACCTCATTCCCCCGAAGATGGACTCAGATGGGTTCGAAAGTACTTGGGAGACAAATCCAAATTATGGCAAATTCATCAACCAATTCCCCTCCGAAACTAAGATCCTAATTAGGCCTATTGAAAGGATCTACCAAATGATATCTAGACATGAGTTGTCTCTTATATTCAACAATACTTGCTGCAAAAGAAGATGCTGCATATATATATATATATATATATATATATATATATATATATATATATATATATATATATATATATATACTAGAAAACCCTAGCCGCCCCCCCCCCAGGCAGCAATTTATCGAGGATAGGGATAGAGGGTATTAGTTAAAATGCATAATCATGTTTACATTTTTAAATATTAATTTTAAAGTTTTTTTTGCATTGTTAGAAAATACTGGATTTTAAAAAGAAGGATATGTAATTTAGGTGTACAGATATATAATGTTTGAAGCAATATTTAAAAACAATTTAAGAAATACAAAAAAAATTTAAATAAGAAAGTTTCCAATTCGACCCCACTCATTTCAAATACAGATTGTGTATTCGTGTTTATTTTTTATATATTTCGTGAGGGAACGGAGTGATCTACAATAAAAAAAAAACTAAGCTAAATGCATGGCAAAACATTTTAAATTAAATCGACTTTAACTTCCTGTTGAAAACTGTATTGTGATAATTCAATAAAAATATAACAACTATTTAGAATAAAGTGTAGTATCTATTCTGATGGTACACTTTGTATAGTCTCTCCTCGGTCAGTGAAGGAGCAACCTTCTAGACTGAGGCAATTTAAATTTTTGCTTCAGTCTAGAATGCTCCTTTTGGGGGAGCTGGATTACCTCACTTTGTGTCTAACTTTTCCATCGTGGGGTGGCAATTGCATAGGAATATCTGTTTAGGGCGTTTTTTTTTACAATGTTACCGTTGTCAGTGTCCGCAATTCTCTTTTCAAAAAGTCGACATTCGATACGATTATTCGATTTGTAGTTTCAATTAAAGATGTAATAACAAATATTAATAAATATTTAATTAAAATCGATTTACTTTTTGATTTTCTAACTTTAACATTACAGAAAAAAAACACTTAAATCACATGCAGGAAAGAAAGATAAAATATCTTTTAAAAAAGAATCAATGTCAAATTAAATCTGTATGGATAGTTTTACTTTGTTACTACATCTTTAGTAGCAATGTAATTCTAAAACTACAAATCGAATAATCGTATGGAATGACAGTATTCTGAAAATAATTTACGCTGAAAACGTACACATCGCAAATTAGTCGACACATTTTAATTTTACAATTACAACTTAGAGTAATCCTTCTAGATTGAGGTAATTAAGTGCCTCTTTTTGGGGGGCTGGATTTTCCCCACTTTAAATATTGACATTGTGCCTAACTCTGCTCTCGTGGGCGGAAGTAAATAGGAACAGCGACAGGTATTTAATTGCTTCCCACCGCAGCAATATGTGACACAAAGTCGAGTAGGGGGGGGGGGGAAGAATCAAGCCAACGCCCCTGGCTTTAGCAAAAATAGCCTGGGCAGCCCTGTCGGCATTCTCCGGTCAGGTCGCCTCATGCAGTAAACAATAACCTTACCCCCCAAACCCCCAAAAAGATGGGAGGCGAGGCCTGGGAGGGTACACCTCCTATGGCAACCCAGGACGGAATACCTCAGCCCGGCAGATAAAAGGCTACCGAAATGGCCCAGTACCTGCCGGACTGATTGTCGAGGACGAATCCTCGACTGATATTACCTTACCCCATCCCGAAATTAGTACAACATTAACACCATCGTTTTAATGCTCAGAAACACTTAATCATCCGGCTCTCTTCAGCTTATGTGGTCACCTGTTACAGAAATGTGAATTCACGTATAACTCTCGTTTGGATACGTTATTTGCTTTACAGTGTTATGTATATTTGTTTAAAATTAGTGTTAGGGAGGCGTGACACTATACAGTTTAATAAGGTTCGAAAAGGGGGGGGGGTGAAATGCAACAGTTTAAATTTAAAATTGGAAAAAAATTAAAATATACATTTTTTAAAAATCTCTCTATCCAAGTCTTGTGATTCAATTTTTATTAGGAGCGTATATTTGTCCGTTAATGTTTTGAGGGTTAACTTTGCGTCGTCTAGAAAATGCTAAGGAGAGAATATAGGTTTAAGGATTAAAGTTTCGACAGAATAAAAGGATTAAAAAACACATCAAAATTAAATTCAAGGCCTTTAAATCAATCTAAGGGGAATTTAAATTAAGTTAAGATTTAACCCGAGTCGGTTCTTTGCAGCTTGTCTAAGGGGAGTAACTCTACAAGGTCCTTAATGATTCTGTATTCGGAATTTAACATTTTTAACTAAGGTATAGTGAATGCTTATGGGAGTAATAATATTGGTTTATTGATTAAGTTTGATCTAGAGATAAGAGCAAGAATTGAACCTGTTTAGGAGATTTCTAAAGCCTGCTGAATTATACTCGTGAAATGGGGGTGTTACCCTTTTAATAACTGGAAAAATTATTATTGGGAAAATTATTATTTCATATTTACGTGTTGTAAATTACTGGTTATAAGTTATGGTGTAGAGATTTAACTCCCCCCTTTTTTTCGAACCTTATTAAACTGTATAGTGTCACGCCTCTCTAACACTAATTAAAAAAATATACATAACACTGTAAAGCAAATAACGTACCCAAACGAGAGTGATACGTGAATTCACATTTCTGTAACAGGTGACAAGATAAGCTGAAGAGAGCCGGATGATTAAGTGTTACTGAACATTAATCCGATGGTACTAATGTTGTATAAATGTTTTTGTACCAAAAAAAAAACATAAATAAATATATATATATATATATATATATATATATATATATATATATATTGTTGGTTTCTAACTATGTAATGCATACAGCAATGCACAATGTAGCAACAGTTGACCTGTCGGGTCAGAACTCATCTAATAACTCATATTTTTTAATTCCATCATCCTGCTATTTTGTTCCTGTTTTTTTTCTCCCAATAATTAGATTTCTTTTATTTCCTACCCTATGGGTTATTCACCTATCTTATGACTTTTTTCTTAGGGTTTTTTTCATGCGTCTTTGTGAGGTTCTGTCCGTCATCTGGTCTGATAGTCTGTCACACTGAAAATTTTAATTATTATTTTCTTTGTTACATCACGCTTCAGTTTGAAACAGCATGGACACGCATCTCTATAAAAGCCTCTGTCAGTCCTGTTTGATAGTCTGTTGTCACTATAGATTCCAGTAATCCTTTCCTTTGTATGTCATGCTTATTTGAAATATAATTTTTATTTGGTTACGCTTAGGTTAAAAATAGTACTAGAAAAATGTGATTTGTTGGGTTACCGATTTGAACACGTGTTAGATTTTTTGAAGCAGTAAAAATAAGTCTGCAACACCGGTTAAGTATTATTAAGCTGAAAAGACAAAATCGAAAATTAGTCACGTCTGCTCTCTATATCTCCTTCTCTTTCTCTCTCTTTTCCCTTTACAGCTACGAGTTAAATAGTATTACTAATTGTGGTGATATCCTCTTTGTTTATATTGGACTATTCCATTCTTTTTATTCCTTCATTTCTATATCAACTTCAACTGTCAATAAATAAAGATAGATAGAGAGAGGGAGAAGGGGAGAGAGAGAAAGAGGGGAAAAAGGGAAAGTCGGAAACTAGCGTATAAAATAAGAGCGGGCGAGAGCGTAGGGGTCAAACAACATACAATGAGAGATCTTGAGATATATATAAACTGATTAAGAAATGGGTCACTTGGCAAATTAATTGCAAATTACAGCTAATTAGAAGAATTAAAATGGAATTGTTTTTCAAACATAACTCCAGTCGAAAACTAGGAATATTTTAGCATGTATTTTGTGTGATTAGAATATATAGTAAAACACCCGTAAAAAAACCAACCTTGATTGACACAGGTATAGTATATTTTTTTATATGTCACGCTTAATTTTTAAATAACATACTGAGATACGCCCACCCTTATCTATAAAGTGGATATTTGTGCTTGTTCGATCGGTTGGTCTGACACATTTCTCTTAAATAGTGTTTTACGCGTTAAAAGCGTAGATTAAGTGGACGCATCTTAATGAAAACATGTCTTTGTTTTCTTCTTGGCTTTTGTGTATGAACCAATCTATCACCTGTCAATGCGTCTGTCATTTTCAATTAGTGAAATTCCGGTGATACATTTGGCCAGAATTCTTTAGTTAGTATCCATCCGGTCAGCTTTCGACAACTGGACTCTTAATGCCTCGCCGAACTTCGTAATTTACGTTAGCCAACGGGATACTAACCCGATGTACGTTCTTTACTTTGTTCTGCGACCCTCTATCTATCTCTTTCCCGCCCCTCTCTATCTCTCTCTCTCTCTATCTATCATTATATATATATAACATGGAAATAAACATCTCAAGAGAAAGAGCGATATTTAGACAACAGACCTTGCGCGAAGAAAGGGGTCACTAATATTTCAGATTGAACTTCATAACAATAATAAATAATAAATGTTGCTTATATATATATATATATATATATATATATATATATATATATATGTGTGTGTGTGTGTGTGTGTGTGTATGTGTGTGTGTGTGTGTGTGTGTAGGTGGGTTGGTGTGGGTGTATGTGTATGTTTATATATTAGAATGTAAATGATTCACTCCTAAACTAATTAAAGAGATCGTTGTGAATTTTTGAACACAGCTGCTCGGCGTAAGATGGCGTAATATGAGTTATATTTAGCTCAATTTAGTTAAAAAAAAGAAGGCTGGGAGCTTCTCGTGGAAATTCTAATTCCTGCGATTTTTGTGAAATTTTAACAAAAGGCATTAGACATCAAATAATAAATATTTCCCAAATGTCAGTTTCTTTTAGAAGGTATTTTAAAAGGGTGTTTAAAAGGCATGATATGAGAACAGCATATCATTGAGAATTCAAATATTTCAGATTTACATTGAATTTGTTCGATAGTCAATAGACACCAATTAGGAAAGAATCCCTGAAGTACAATTTCTTTTTAAGAATCCTTAAGCTTCAACCTTAAATTTTAGACAATTTCTCGAATCAAATAATGCAATGGATTTTGATCAAAATTGGAATAAGTATTCCAGGCATAAGGTTTAGTATCATTATATCTTGATTTTTCTAGTATATCTGTTGTTCTATGTATGTATATATGTATGCATGTATGTATGCATGGATGTGTATCTTTCTCTTTCTCTCTCTCCATCTCTCTCCCCCTCTTTCTCTATCTCTGTCTATATATATTATATATATATATGTAATTTTACTTATTTAAATATGTAAATGTTTATATATATATATATATATATATATATATATATATATATATATATATATATATATATAAACATTAACATATTTAAATAAATAAAATGATCATACTCTGATTTCATCTCAATTTTAGAGCAAAAGAAATCTTACATATATTTCTGGTAAAAGTTTAGAGCATACTTGAACAACTTCAAGTCACCACATGAACTCCTCCATCATCTAGAGTCAATAATAATCATGAAATCAATGATTGTTTCATATATTACTACACATACAAACATGCACACATACAAACATGCACACACACACACACACACACACACACACACACACATATATATATATATATATATATATATATATATATATACACATACATATAGTTATCAACAAAAAGTTGTTTTCTTCTTTTACGACACATCAGTTAGGCTTCAAATAGTGGTTACTGGTGCCTCCTATGTGTTTGGTGTGTATCGAGAATCGAAACCCCAACAGCAAGTAGGGATCTCTCCTCTGCGCTAACCAACCGACTGCTGATAGCAGAAAAAGTATTTATGTATTTTTTCTAGTTTATATTCTATGTTTCTGATGGTTGAATTAAGGAGAATAATCTACATCTGTGCATTAAATAAAGAGTTCAGTTCGAAATGTTGTATAGATCTCTGGATTTTATATAAAAATTCCTAAGTTGGAAACGATGCGCCTGAAGAATGTCGGGGTTACATCGGCCGAAGCGTTGTGAAAATAACAACCAAGATGAGAATAGTTCGAAAAATCCAAATAATGTAAATTATCAATCTTCATTTCAAATTCACAACTCTACAAAAAAATGATATGGAGTTCACGGTTGGGAGGAAAAAGTTTATCGGGTTGTTTGACTTGCACAAGTAAGAACAACGCCAGCTACTCCTGGTCAACGCCGGGTCAGATCAGCTAGTATATATATATATATATATATATATATATATATATATCATTACAAAAGGCTGATGGATGCTGCTATCTATTTTTTTTGTCTCAATGATTATGTAATAATCACAACACAGCTGTGTTCCCTTTTTGGTTGTTATTTTGTAATTAGTGTTCTCTAGAAATAAAAGTTTTAAGAATGGGAGAACAACCCATGGACAAAGCTTCGTAGAGAGATGGGTAGACGCTTCTATATAAATACAATCCTTACGTAGCAAAACAAAAAAACATTAGCAAAAAAAGGATTGTTAAAATGTACTATCTGCCAGTTTTAATTAATGACTTCCGGTGGCTTCATTATTCTGATGTGGATGACACAATCGACGAACTGTGTTGAGATAAAAAAAAAAACTATCGGCACTATCTCGCAATTTCCAAGAAAATTATATGCAGGCTGAGATTCAGATTCAGATTTATTAACAAAGATTTCCATATTTTAATCTTGGTGCGATGTCACCGGAGTTTTTGGATGACAATCACTGAATATTGAGAAAAGGGAAAACTTCCACAAATTGCAGCTTTATACAGGCTTTCGCCGACTAAACACGAATAATTATGTCTTTTTCGAGTACGTAGAAGATATATGTATAAAAATGTCAACACGTAAACATATATATATATTTTTCTATTTTCTAATTGTATTGTTTTATTATTTTGTTATATTCTATAAACATCTTAAAATCTTTTATGTTGTTGTTTCCTATTTTATTATTATTCTGGTTATAATTAATAATTAATATTATTGTTATCGTGATTATTATTATTATGTTTATACATTATTATTGTTATTTTATCCCATAATTCCGTTTTATTTGTTATCTAATTCATTATAGTTTTCCAATTAATGATTTCCTTTTTATTTATATTATTTAATATTTCATTATTATTCTTAATTGTAATTTAATTTTATGTTATTTACAACATTATATATTATAATTATTGTTAACAGTAGGATTATAACACATTTATGTACATGGGTGATATTTCATCCTATAATATATTTCTTTAAAAAAGTAGCAAAATCTTGAGTTTTTTTTTGCTTGACTTCTATTGGTGATGTTGTGAGGGGGCGCTAATAAAGAGACATTTTGGAATTCTCAAAAATATAAAATACAATATTTAAATCGTTTTAGACACAATAGTACACCAAATATTTGTTAATTTTGAATTCTTAGAATTTATATAAATAATGTGGTAATTTTATTTGTCTCAATTTTCTCTCTCTCTCTCTCTCTCTCTCTCTCTCTCTCTCTATATATATATATATATATATATATATATATATATATATATATATATATATATATATATAAATACAAATATTTTATAAATATATAGACGCTCCCCATATGTGGGCATCACACTGTGTAAGAGAACAACGTCTCTCTCATAGCATTTAAAAAATGCTTCATCGTAGATGTCTGAATCGGTTAAAAAAGAATGAAAAACAAAAATAACATATATGTGTGAATATATCTCCCTTTTCTAGCGGAGTTTCGTGCCCCGACTGTAAGAGTGCCGAAAGACAGTCACTGTGGTTCCGGTTTCGAATTTCGCTGAATTCAGCCGTAATGCGGTGAAACACGTGTCCGTGGAGTATATATATATATATATATATATATATATATATATATATGTATATATATATGTATATATATATGTATATATATATGTATATATATATGTATATATATATGTATATATATATATATATGTATATATATATGTATATATATATATATATATATATATATATGTATATATATATATATATATATATATATGTATATGTATATATATATATATATGTATATATATATATATATATATATATATATATATATATATATATATATATATATATATATATATATATATATACTAGAGTAATACCCGTCACGGGACGTGTATGAGCAATATGTATAGCGTTTAGAGCTACACATTTTCATGCTTATATAAGAGATACATGTGTACTCTATCCATCGTGTTAGTTACAAAACGTAGTTTATTTTTGACAGCTGAAGTAACTAAACAGTATATATTTGGTAGAAACCCGTACTTCATTTAATTTTTTGGGTTGATATTTTTCGATTTCTGTGGTAAATTGCTCAATGGTAAAGTTTCCAAAAAACTAATGTGTTCAAGTTACTCACTGTTTCGTTTAGAATACGTATTCCAGAATTTAAAGTTTTATTACATAATACAACTTAAAAGTTGATATAGAGCAATTGTTTTCTCGATTAATTTCTGTGTATAAAGCGTATTTAATGTTTTTGGGGGTTGGGCGGTTCACCGTGTTGCCTAGTATATATATATATTCAACAATTCATAGTGATCGGTTTATTAGTTCAGGAATAAATCCTATGCACACACACACACACACACACACACACACACACACACACACACACACGCACCCACACCCACACACACATATATATATATATATTAGATTTTTGAATGTGAGATTATATATAATTATTTCCACAATCAGACAACGCCGCAGCCCACAACCTATTAAAGAAACAAACCGGAAGTCCTAGACTCGAGTTTCGCCTTCTTTTGGGCTCATCATCGAGACCCGAGTTACTTGCATGCCAAGCGAGTACTCTACCACTGAGCTACCTCACCACATACAATAATGTCTATTAATTTACACAGATTAAGCAAACCGCAGCGAAGGCTGACTGTGGAATGTACCTACCCTTCTCAACAAGGGGTGTAGTTATCCAACTACTTAGAACCCGGCTGATTGTGGAAATAATTATATATATATATATATATATATATATATATATATATATATATATATATATATATATATATATGTGTGTGTGTGTGTGTGTTTGTGTGTGTGTTTGCGTAACATAAAGGAAACGGTAATTCCAGGTTATATAATTCTATGATTTAATGTCAATTTCGAAAAAAATAGTACATTCTCCCATGTTTCTGGAGAAATCGGAATCAATCACGGAAAGGCCAGGTTGTTACAAACAACCCTTTCACCAGAAAGACGGAAAAGAGACAAATCGATCGAACACTCTCTAAGACTTACTATGTTCGTAATTTATTTCTCCAACATTTCGAATGGCTGTCACCGTTGTTAAGGGTTTTAGGTTGAATTCACTTGGGTCCAGGGCACGAATTGTTCGACCAGCGGTACAATTAACTACAGTTGTTAGTGACAATAAAACATATACGTGTGTTGATAATAACTATTTATTTATATAAAAAAATATATATAT
>OY744520.1:113417619-113470119 GCA_963556195.1 Sepiola atlantica | reverse complement strand
ACTCTAGACTCTAATTCAATTTTATGTTTTATTTAGGGAATGGATTCACAGTGTTAGGAGAACCAAGATATATAACGGTAGCTGTCTAGTTTCTAACTTAAGTATTTTCCCTATATATATCGTGACTTTACAGAAAAAAATAAAAAATACAATATATCTTGCTACATATATTTATAGGAGCTTAATAGTTATTAAAAAAAAAAACACTTTTTTTTACATCTATGGACGTATATATGTTTCACGTGTTTATTTTACGCTTGTCAGTATGGAATTACGTAACCGTATCCCTGCTCGAACAATTCGAATCCCGGATCCACGTATTATGAACCCTGGTCTCCTAACCATTCGGCCAACGCTATCATCACGCTTTTAATGCGAGAGAAATACGCCTCGTATACTTCTGATGTAAACACAAGTACTGTGATTCTAAAGAAAGTTCTATCTCCCAAGGGGGAGGATCATGCAACGGGGATAATTTATGAATAATCAATTTATTATCTCTCGAAAGGGCTCAACTTTATAGGAGCTTAATAATTATATATATATATATATATATATATATATATATATATATATATATATATATATATATATAAGGAGAAAGAAGTATATAGTTGTTTTTCATATCGCTTGTTTACAGTGGATCGCTCACTGTTGAAATTGTTGCAGCAGGCAAGTTATTTTATTTTATTGCAAACCGCCTTCTTAAAAAAACAAACAAACAAAACAAGACGAGAAAGAAGTATATGTTTGTTTTTCATATCGCTTGTTTACAGTAAAAATATCGCATGGCTTTGATATATTCTCAGCAGACTGGCTTCTACTGACAGGTGAAAGGGTGAAGACGGGTCACTGGCGCCATCACATGTTGCTTCGGGTAGGTAGAGCTCGTCAGCCTTGGAAGGCAGTCCACCCAAGTTAAGGTAAACCCTGAATTTAAACCTCCGTTGCATTGTGGAATATCTACCTATGGGGAAAGGCTTCAAGTGAAAACCTCGAGGAAAAATCCGTAGTGGAGCCATTAAAGCAGTTTGATGTTACCTACAACTTCGTTCTACCAGCTTCTGTGACGGCGTTGGTGCCAAACTGTGACAGCCTTGCTGTTCGTTTGGAGCCATTGTCGACGTGGAGAGGGAGGACATGCTATGTGGGCAACAGCCTGCCCTCCATATCACACAGCCCCAGCTAGCATCCAACAACACTTAACCAACAAACAAGCCAGTTAGGTGACGTCCTACCACAACCTGCGTTTCTGCATTGGATGCATGGGAATTAGCAGACATCTGACATGCAAAGTGTAAACGCTGCACCAGGCAACAGATTAAAACAACATAGGAAATTAGCTTTGAAAAAATGAGGACCGGCTTTTCTGAAAATCTTTGGGACACTAGCGACTCTAGAAAGGTAGCTCTCATAAACGAGCTCAAGAGACTAGATATGGACATTGTTACCGTTCAGGAAACGTGCATCGCAGATTCTGGCACACTAAAGGAGAAGGACTACAATTTCTATTGGCATGAGAAAAGCTCTGATGAGCCAAGGGAGCATGGAGTTGGCTTCGCAGTAAGGAACAACCTGCTGCGTAAGATAGAATCAGGCAGCAATGGTACAGAACGGTTCTTCACTCTTCGCCTCAACACCACCGAAGGCTTCATCATCCTTGTCAGTGTGTATGCTTTACGGTTCGGTAGAATGAATGAGAACGGCCTACGCCTACTGAAGCTTTACACATACCACGAACTGTTCATCACCAACCTCTACTTCAGGACTAAGCCTCAATGCAAGGGCTCTTGTACAGACCCACGCTCAAAGCACTGACATCAGCTGAACCTTATCTTGGCCACACGCACTGCTATCAAGAGTAATCTTTACACACGCTCTTACCACAGCGCAGAGTGTGACACAGATCACACCTTGGTCGGCTGCAACATAAGTCTACAACCGAATAGGATCCACCCCGCTAAGAAACAGGGGAACCTTCACATAGATGTCAGCAAGATGTCTTAACTAGAACTTGTGGAAAAGTTTGCAGAAACATTTGCGAGTAAGCTGCGGTCCTTTCAGCCTGGAGATTCGCTCACGGAAAAATGGAAAACGCTGCGAGACACCATCTACGTCACTGTCCTGTTTCCCTTTGGGAAGAAGACCTCCAAGACTCACAACTGGTGTAGGGCCAAGCCCACTGACATTACCCCTGTTATAGAAGTCAATCGTGTCGCATTTGCTGAATACAAGTGGTCCCCCAGCAGAAGGAGCTTGAAAATTCTCATGACTGCAAGAAACAAGGCTCAGCAGACTGCTAGGCGCTGTGCCAACGAGTAATTGATAGAACTCAGCGAAGAAATCCAGACAGCTTCTAATAAAGGTAACATCAGAGGGATGTATAATGGCATCAGGAAGGCAGTCCATAATAAGCTTATATATATATATATATATATGATTATTTTATTCATATAGTCATGTACAATATCTGCGACACTGGCATGTCGATGTTATCGATCAACAGCTATTATAAACTGATATCTCATCAGGAAGAGTGAGAATCCGATCTTTTCTTTATCTCATTATAAGGATGAAATGGTGAAAAAAGAAAAGAAAAGAAAAGAAAAGAAAAGAGAATATTTTTTTAAGTCACGTGGTTAGATTTGAGACCTTCAAATCAAATATGAAATGAAATAAAAGAAAAGAAAATGGAGTAAAATGAGATATAAGATAGAATATATGCATATAGAGATATAAATTATAAATTCATTGAGAATATGGAAAAGGAAGGAGAGAAAAAAGGCGGGAGAGAGGGGAAGCGAGAAAATTAAAAAAAGAAAAGGTAAGGAACGGAAGAGGAAGCCAAAACCACAGCTAATGTTAACATTTATAAAAGAAATAATGGTCCTCGTTACTCACTGTATTTTTTAGAATATTCCAAAATTCATGAAGATAGGTTCATGAGTTTAAAGGTTTACCCTGTACACACACACACACACACACACACACACATATATATATATATATATATATATATATATATATATATATATATATATATATATATATATATCATATATATATATTAATAAACTTATCTTACTTTATAAATATCTATACACACACGTATATATATATATATATATATATATATATATATATATATATATATATATATATATATATATATATATATCATTATATTGTAGCCCTCTTAATCCTATGACGGGCTCTTTAAGAGAATTATAATTAAGTTGTAAAATTTAATGTGTAATGCGAAGTTCCGTCCGACTGGGTCGTTGAACACTGTTTTAATAATATTATTGTAAATACATTAATAGACTTTAATTCTCTTTCTTGCACCGTGGTCGTTATGTTGGCCGCATAGTTCTAGGAGTTCAGACAGAAGTTAAAATGTTGACTCAGATCTGAGTTTCGAACCGTGTGACCAGAAGAACAATCATTCTCCGCACTGAGGATTCATTAAGGATGAAACACATGTGTATGTGGAAAAAAAATGAAAAATTATATTTATCATAATATTGTATACATATATATATATATATATATATATATATATATATATATATACTATAACTTTTTCTTTATAATTATGAATTATTTGAAATCATTTGCCCGAAATACCAATATTAATGTATATTTCTATTTCCTTTCTTTTTGAGACATATTACCTGCAAATCATTTCGCATAAATATACTTATATACATGCCTCAGGCTTGTAAATATGCCATTTAAATTCATGCTATAATTTACATGCGCATGATTTAAAACGTTCTAGCATAGGAATATTTGTTTTCCTCTCTTCTCGTTCAACGAGCATCCTTCACTTCATAAAACATGTAAAGATATATGAACATAATTATGCACAAATGCATTGTTTATACAACATATTTATGTAAGTATTTTTACGGAACATGCGTCAGAATGTTTACCATTCATTAAATCTGCTTATTGAAAACTTTATTGTTTTTATCATTTCGAACGATTCATATATTCAGGAAAAATAAAATGGAACAAAGAATAAACTAAGACTAAATACAAGTATAATCACAAGAAACATGCCAGGTCGATATTTCAGTTCTTATTTTATTTAAGGCTCGTTCATTATTTCGGATACGTCATTACATTGAGCATATTTACGTAGAAATACATTTGAAAAAATATGAAAGTTGTTATGTACTTGGGGAGCGTAAAGGCGTGGAAGCGGAGGGAATATAGCTCATATGGAATGTGGGTAGGTCGATTGGAAAGTGTGAAGTGCATTTGTGGGGAGAAAAAGAACTAGGTGAAAACGGATTGAGGTGTTTAATAGGATGACCGAGAACATAACTAATTATAAATAGTTCACTTTGTGGCTAGAGGAAAAAGGGTTGGGAATGAATGAAAGAAAGTAGAAAACAGGTGGGTTAGATAAAAGAAAAATAAAGCAGGCGCGAAAATTTGCTAAGAAAAAGTAGAATAACTGATGGAATATCAACCTTTATCGAGTGAAATAGAATTTTCACTAGTCATTCATTTGGCAAGTAGAGAATCTTTTTAAAAAGTACCCGAATCTCAGTTTTAACGTGTTGCTGGAATGTGCGATAGGAGCTGCTCTAATGGGACCTCTGCCTTAAGAGTTATGCATAGTTTTTTTTTAAGGCGGCCTTAGGGAAATCGTTTTTGTGTTTTAATCAAGCATATACGAAACAAGCAAATTTTGTCGTCACCAAGTTTAAAGACAAAATGCGATCGCCTGGCTTGTCTTTGCTTATAAACAAATATATAGCTACCCACAGACAGTGCCGCTGTTAACAGCTCCTCGGTGTTCCGAGACAGGCAAGTACTTCAGGCTGAAATTGAAATCTAATCGTTTTTACAACAGTCCGAGCTTCTATTCACTCACAGACGATGGGGAAGTGAAATCTTATGTTTATATAACTAATATCACTTAATTAATAGCATTGCTCTATTTGTTTTACGGAAAGCTTTCCAGCATTGCTAGTGGCATCTGTCAATTACCCTTACCACAAAGGCGTGGAATGAATATTTTCGTCATCCATTGCTGTATCACAGCTTTTCATTGTGGATAGACAAGAGACTGCTTAAGGCTGGGATTGAAACTGAATCGTTTTGTCAACACTCCCAGGTTCTACACTGAAGGAAAAGTGTCGGGTAGGTTCTCTTTAAACATTTTAGACAAACATTTCGTTAGGAAACAATCGTCATCAACAAAAAATATCAATAACTGTATCACTATGCAGGTTTATAAAAATGTTATTAAAACTTTGGTTCTCTTTGGGGAGAGTTGACATTGCTAACATTTTTCCTCTGCCATTGTCTAATTATGCCTCTAATCGTGACTACAGTTCAAATTTTAGACGTTATTCTAACAACGTTTCGGCTGATGTAATCCCAACGTTCATCAGGTGAATATTTTAGGACTCGGGAATCTTTGTGTTGAACTCGGGAATCTGTACCGAATTTCGAACTGAACCCTTTATTTAATTTACAGGAGTCGCTTGCTCTCGTCCCGTCAGCCATAACCGGGCAAAGGTCTTAAGTAATTGGTAATTGTATTCTTAGTGTGGACCGCACTGTGTTTGATCTGTTTAATAATAACTTTGATTTTAACCGCTTAATTAGTGTGTTTTTACTTTTATTTACTTTTTATATTCACCATATTTTGCTAGTTCCTTTTGTTTTGTTACCAATAACTGTATCCTGACGAGATGTCGATATAAATAGTTCGAAGAGAGAGGTTTCTAAAAATTATATATATATATATATATATATATATATATATATATATATATATATCCAATGAAATGTTTAGTTCAATAACTATAACTTTAGTTGTATCGCAAGAAGATAGTTATTTATCTACCTCCCACAGCGGTAAGATGTGACACAAGGTCGGAAAGTGGAATTTGAATAGTCAGCGCCCGAGAAAGTGAGCACTCTGGCCTACAAAAAATGCCTGTGCATCCCCGGCGGCATTGCCCGGTAGGGGCGCTTCAGGCGATTAGCAATAAACTAACCCCTTCTCAAAAGGTGAGAAGGCAAAACCTGGGAGGGTGGACCTCCTAGAACTGCACAGGACAACACTTATAGAGCGGCGGAAATCAAGCCCCGAAGGCCAAGACGATACCGGTCTATAGGGTGTAGTATCCATCGGAACAGATACTACACTTTGATCCCGGCCAAAGGCCGAGAAAGAAGATTTTTTTATTTCGAATAGGCTATATTGCCGGTCCCGGCAAAATAACGATTCATGCGTTATTTTGCCGTGACCGGCAATATAACGATTCCTGCGTTATTTTGCCGGTTAATGTATATTTAACTAAATTGTTAAACATACAGTGACGTCCGGCACAATAATGAGTCTTACGTTATTAAGCCAGCTCGTGTTTACTTAACTATCAATTACTTTTTTTATTATTATTTAAATTATTTTTTTTTGTATTATTTAAAACTTTATCAAACGAAATTTTATTTATAATTTAAAACTTTGCCTGATTGTTTTTTTTTTGTTTTTTTTTATTTAAAACTTTGCCTGATTGATTTTTTGTATAATTTAAAACTTTATTAAGCGACAATATATTTTAAAATAACGATCAAATTAATTTTTATTTCCGGTTGATTCGATTAGGAGTGAACTCTTCAAAATTACGACTTATTTTATGATTTCATTGAAAGAACATTTTAAAATATAAACTGTTTAAATCCAGTGATTTTCTGTATATTTTAACATTATCGAAGTTTTTCTTCATAAAGTAAAGTAAAGCACATTTTTAACAAGTAAATGTTACCAAAGGCAACATAAATTATTCTTCTACCTGTATAAGTTTATTTGTTTATTTGATTGTTTATTTTTATTAAAAAAATCATTTATCAAAATAAATAATAAAATAAACAAATAAACTTATACAGGTAGGTAGAATAATAATTTATGTTGCCTTTGGTAACATTTATTTGTTGCTTATTTTTTTCTTTATATATAACTTATATATAACTTAAGGAAAATTTCAATTACTTAAATCGAGAGCAGACTTAGTAATGTTGGGAAAATTCATCAACATAAATTCTATTATGAAAAGTAAGCAGATATTTCTTTAACCGACACAATAGGGCAGGTCGATTTTTTTTATTTCTTTAACCGACACAACTGATGATGAAAACAAATTGTTTTTAAATATTTGCCCTTATTTATTTAATTACCTTTTCTTTCGCAAGGCCATAACAATTAGGTTTTTAAAAATAATGAACCGGCATAATAACGATCCCTTTACATTAGTAAATAATTATTGTGCCGGGCGTCACTGTATGTTTAACAATTTAGTTAAATATACATGAGCCGGCAAAATAACGCAGGAATCGTTATTTTGCCGGGACCGGCAATATAACGCAGGAATCGTTATTTTGCCGAGACCGGCAATATAGCCTCTTCCTTTTTATTTACCTCCCGAGGAGGTTAGGCACGAGGCCTGTTTTATCTTACTCCTACAAGATAAGATGTGACCCATGGTCGGTTCGGGAAAGTGGGACTTTAAAAGCCAGTGCCCGTGAAGGTGAGCACTCTGGCCATTAAAAATTGCCTGGGCAGCCCCGTCGGCATCTCTCGGTAGGGGCGCCTCAGGCAGTAAGCAATAAACTTACTCCTGCAGAAAGAGGGGAGGCAAAGCCTAGGAGGGTGGACCTCCTAGAATTGCACAGGACAGACCCATAGACCGGTGTAAATCAAGCCCCGAAGACCAAGGCGATACCAGTTTATGGGGTGTAGTATCCATCGGAACAGTTACTACACTTTGATATCCGACCAAAAGGCCGAGAAAGACGATAATAAACACCATTTGTGTTATAAAATTAAAAGGAATGCTACAGAGACCTATGATACAAATAAATACTGCAGGTGAAGTTAAGCTCAATGGTTACCACTTAAAGTGAAACAGAGCTTATATATTCATATTAATTAATTCATATTATAGTCAACCGCTTACTATAATGTAGATAATTAAAAAATTGAAATTTCGGAAACATATGTACGCAAAGACAAATATTGCTGGTGGTGATTTTTCGGAGTATGATTATTGCTAAATAATGAATATGTCATAAATTCGCATTCTACTCATATAATTATATATATATATATATATATATATATATATATATATATATATATATATAGAGAGAGAGAGAGAGAGAGAGAGATTTAAAGGAAATAAACTTAACACACATTAAGGATGTCCGCATTATAAATTATTTCGACCTAGATGGGTCTCATCAGACGCGTAAACAGCTACATTTCGGAACTGAATGATGAGAAAAAATGTTACACCCCGTCTTAAAATAGAGGGAAAAATGGAGGAAAAAGAAGACATTCTCGTTGATAATTAGTCACTGTTAGAAAGAAGAGAAGGGGGAAGTAAGAGGCAATGTCAGGTTAAAAGGCCACGATGTCTGGCCGTGATTTTCTGTGATGGTAATCGTAAAAGAACGGAGGGATCGAGAAAAGGGGTGATCAAAATAAGCAATTAACCCCTCTCTTTTTTAATGCGAAGTCTATTTTAAATGTTGAAAGGACAGTAAAAATATTCACGATTAAAATTTCGATTAAAATTTAGTTGACAAAAATAATTCTAAAACATAAAATGTGGGATCTGTTACAGTGCGAAGATTATAATACGTAGAATCAGACGAAATTTACAAACAGTTTATTTACAACTTAGCATTTTTTCTTTTGTTCCTAGTAGTTGGGAAAATAGATTACCTCCTTCTTTTTTTAATGAAGTATATTTTAAATGTTCGAAGGAAATTAAAAACATTCACGATTAAAATCTCTATTAAAACTTAGTTGACAAAAGTAATTATGACACTGCAAAATATGTTACAGTTTGGAGATTACAATGCGTAGAATGAGACGAAACACACAAAATATCCACCTACAACTTAGCACTTTTCCTTTGTTCCTAATAAATAAAACTAAAAAAACTAATAATTTATAAGTTTGTCTGTGTACGTATAATGACGGGGTATTAGATACAACCTGGACGATTCAGAAATCCAGAACCCTGTTAGCTTTATAACCTTACATCATACTATTTCTATTCCTTAAAATAGTATTTCTTATTTCAAAGAATGTAGAATTAAAGAATATATTAAAAAAACAACAATTCAATTATTTTAAGGTTAGCACTAGTGAAATAGCCCATTTACGTTACGGGCTAGTAATTTTAAATCTGTGTCTATGTCTACATTTGCCCATCAATTCATCTCTCTTGTTGAAAATATTACTATCTTCGTATTTTAGGATTCTAATTTACTCTTCTAAGCACAAATTACATATGTGTCTAAATCCTCTGGGAGTATTTGAATTACACAAAATGGACCAAGAAACGATTGCGTTAACCTTCTGTTCTTCAAGAACCACCACTGTTTGGTCAATTCAGTTTTACTGTTCACATCCGGGTTCGAAAATGAATATCTGTGAACGTAGAAACGTTGTTTCCATTTTCCAGCGGATATTCCTATATGAATTTTCTTGTTACTGATGTTCTCCTCCAGGTCGAAATAATTTATAATGCGGACAGCCCTAATGGGTGTTTAGTTTATTTCCTTTAAATTTATTCCTACTCTGTTAATAAGTACATTGAGCTCTCTTACTCGGATTTCCATCGAAACCATTTAACTCTGCACACTATACACACACACACATACATACACACACACACACACACACACACACACACACACACATATATATATATATATATATATATATATATATATATATATATATAAATGAAAAGCTTATACCTGTTTATCTGTATGATTGCCCGACAAAAACTTCGAAACTGGAATATCTAGACCAAAGAATATACATTTTAATATCCATAGAGAAATGTTTTGTCTATTGCAGACTCATCAGTGTGGCTTTATTCAATCAACGCACCGATTCGTTACTCTCAGGCAGACTATTTCGCTGTATCACAACTTTTGATTGTCTCAAGACCGAAAAACGCTTTAAGCCTTGATCGAATACTCGACTATTTGTTCGACAGTCGGTGGTCGTAACCACTAGGCCATCGACAACAAATAAAGAGTAAATGACCTTTTAATGTTTATATAAGCACTATTAGCACGAAGAGTGCTCAATCCGTTTTTAATGAGACCTTTTTTATCATCGTAAATGCAACCAAGCGAATGCACTAACCACAGTGCCTCTCCCTGAAGGGGCGGAGAATATATTTACACATCCACAGACAGATGTTTCACTGTATCACAGCTCGTCAGTGTGGATAGACAGGTTGGCACTTCAATTTTGGATTGATACTTAACTATTTTCTCGACAGTCAGCGATTCTAATCATTGTTCTATTGACATCACAGTATCATCGTAACAATGTTTTGCCTCCTCCCAAATTGTGTAAACTGAACGAAGTAAATTAAAAAATCTAATTATAACATTATCTAATATATAATATAAATGATTCTCGAATTTTTCTTACTACAAAATCAATGATTGCATCTGGTTCGCCTTTTCTTTTCGCAGAACGTTTGTCCATGTTGTTAAGAATAAAAAATGCATTTCGATTAATTTCTTTTAAAAATTAATTCATCCGCCCGGAAATGTTTTAAGTAGACGTTAAATAATCACCTAGATAGTAGCATCAGCATGTACAAATATCAACTGCAATCAGTGGTTTCGATCCCTGTTTTTTTAATATTTTCTTTTTCGGTTAGCGTAAAGTAATAAAACCATTACATTTTCGTTTCTTTATAAACAAGTCACCCATTTCAATATTTTGTTATTAGTCGAAAATGTCACTGAATTTGTTTGTTACTCTTTTGAAAATTTACACAAATTTGGAAAACATTTAAACTACTGAATAAATTGTAATTTAAGCTTTTAATTTTCTTAGCAGATGTATTAAAATATTCGAACATTTGGAAGCTTTTTACATCTAATGATTTTATTAATATAAATTAAAACAAAATTACCTTAACCACAATTAATAATAGTTTTATAATATTTTTTTACACAATAATTTAATTACCACTGTAATAATTAAATTTATATTTCAAAATTCTATTTAAAAAGTATTAAGTCAATATTTATCGCAATAGAGTAAAATAAAACATCATTTTAAAATTCCTATCTCAAAAAATAATTTAATAACAAATTTGAATCCACTAGAATGCATTTCGGTTTCTTCGTAAATAAGTCCATCATTTTAATCTTTTGTCAATATTTGAAAATATAAGAAACAATGAATTACTTTGTGACACTTCAATATGTGAAATTTAAAAAAAGCATTTGAGCTATTTAATATAGTCCGTCCTGGCTTGAACACTTTTAGTAAATTCCTTTGTATTAAAACATTGACATTTAAAAATATTAAAAAAAAAAATTTATTTACATTATTACAAATTTTGTTCGAATAATAAGTTAATAACCGAACGATACCATAAAAATTAAATTTAACTTTCAAAATTATATTTAAAAATAAAATAAAATATTATTTTGGAAAAAAATACGACATAGTTTTAAAAAATGACACGAGGAAAACACTCCTGGTAAACGCCGGGTACGCAGAGTTAAAAATTTATACAACTAATACGGAAATATCAGTTAAGCATTCCAAAAGTTAAGGGAGATCAACATTAAAATAAATAAAATTATCGTCATAACCAAAATAGGGATGATTTTACTCTCTTAAAAGGTATGGTTTCACGTGAGATGAATCGTACGCGAATGTCACCATTAGATCCGCAGTTCTATGTAGAAAGACAAATGATAGTGGTACTATTTACGTTCCTCGATAGGGGGTAGAGTAAGACACAAGGTCGGTTTTAAATATAGGAAAAATTCAGCTAAAAGAGCAAAATGTGGACAAAAATTAGAATTGACTCAGTTTAAAAGAATTTCTCATTAACTAACCGAAGATATAAAAGATGAAGTATATATCAGAACATATGCTACACTTTGCTCATAGCCAGATACCAAAGAATAGAATGTAGAAGCTTTTGTTAAAGGCATAATAACATGGACTTAATTTATTGCATTTCAACACTTTACCAAACCTGAAAATCCTATTTATCATAATTTGATGTCAGCATAATTTTTCTTTGCTTTCAATTAAAATAAACTTTAAGTCAAAGTTTAAATGTTTTATGTTCGCCGTTTTATTGTTTAATTTCTCAATTTAAAGAAATTGGATTTATCGCGTTTTGCAGTGAGACTTTAATACCACATTTAAATTGGATTTTTCAATATTTGCATTCTCACAATGTCTTGCTGCCGATTTTTGAAATTCTCTTTGAACAATTTTTTTTTAAGCATATTAAAAACACATTTTTTTTTGCTGCAAATTCTAAAATTAATTCTTACTGATAATTAGTCATTTTATTCTTTTTTCTTTCTGAGGAGAGGAGTAATTCATTGAAAACCCATGAATTAAGGTCAGTTTATTATATTCCTTGCTCGAACATCTGATGATTTAATAAACTTGTAAACTTTCAAATTTTATTTTTTCATCATTTCAACATTTTTTATACTAATGCTCTATTTACAATATCGAGCAGATCTAGGATCTAATAAGAAATATTTATCTTTATATTATCGATACACAAACGCACACAACCACACATATATATATATATATGTATATATAGTAAATATTAGATATTTTCGAATAATAGAATTAGTACAGTGCTTCCAATACTAACATACTTTAATTACTGTTACAGACTTCGATGGTGTTTATTAGGAATCTAATTTAAGGCTTGAAACAACATATATGAATCAATATTCTGTCCAATGGCCAGTCACCTAATTAGATCGCCTTTCATATACATTCGCTAATTACTTTACTCTAATTAATGGCTACACTGACAATGGCATCATTATACTACCTATGTCTCGTTTAAAACAATAAAGTAAGGCCCGTTTATCGATTCCTCGTTTCTATCGGAACACTCAAACTTCCGATAATTAAGTGCATTCGGTACTGAAATCCTAACTTGAGAGATTTAAGGAGCGTTGCCATTATTTCCAGTTTACAGTCTCATCCATGGGTTGAATAGACTTTTCCCGGTCAACAACTACACTGTCATGAATACTCTTGGGAAAGAGGTTTGACCCTACACAACCCCGAAATGAAACTTGCTCAACCCTTTTTTATCCTTTTTCTTTTTATTCTATTTATTTCCTAACTCTATGCCAGAGTTTATTTTAAAACAATAACCATTCTTCAAAATAAAAATCATCATAGTCCACAACCTTCTGCCAACGACATGCAATATTTTGCATTTGGGAAAAGTACAAATCCTTCGGTATTGAATTTAAAAAAATCTTTGACAGGCTTCTTCAGCTTCATCTAAGGCTCAAATCATCAACCCTTTATAAAGTCAAATAGAGCAAAGAGTGGACTGAATAGAGTGGATGCGGCAGCACTTCCACACCGTGTTACATCCAGTTTGTGTTACTTGTCTTTTCGACGGTATGTGACTTTGTATCGTCTTATTGAATCAAAGCGCTTTCCCGACAAACAAGACTTGAATACATTGCCACTAGCTTATCGTATAAACGATCAAGTTGCTGGCAATAAGGTCCAGCGTCCATGAAGCGACCGTCTGACGCAAGTTCATCATGCAAACATACTTAAAAGTTCCATCAAAGGGAAATCACGATCTTTTTTCTAAATTAATTTAACACAGCAGACAAACGTTTTCCTCAACCTAGAAGAATTCTATATACATGGTTTGTCGTGCGGATGAGGGGGATGCAACGTGTACACATATCAGACATTTATTGACTTCATATTTTATTTATATAAATTTTAAACAGTGTTATTATTGCAATCAGTTGTTGGCATCCATCTGTCTCGGAAATCAATAGAGGTTTGCGCCTCAGATCAGTCCAATGCCCAATTGCAGCGTATGTTATTACTGTGTAGGCCTATCCCAAACTGCAGGTGGTGTCTGGTTCTGAGAGCTTTAATGCAGCTTTCTGTTGTCTCCGCTCTTTTCTTCCACTCCACTATTGAATAATCAGTACATCATATTTAAATAAACAAGATTTTATATTTTTATACTAGGGAATGATTGATGACCTCTGTGTACACCGGCCCCAAAGTTTGTTCATATATTTTATTACTATAATTTTGAATGTTTAACTTCCAAATAGAATAAAACATATGGTGACCCTAAATAGTATCTTGAATTAAATCCACAGTATTTTCTGTAATTAAACCATACTTGGTACTAATTGACTGCAATACTTGTCTTACCCATTACGTTTTATTAATGAATGTGCAGCCATCTTTGTTTTATCGTTGTTTAATGAAATGTGAGAACACGTTGGTGATCGTTTCATCAGTAGGAGGTGTGATCCGGAATGGGCTTCATACTCATCAGACCATAACCAACTATATTTTAATTTATGGTGTTAGCTCAAAGATAATGTGTAAGTCCTTAACAAAAGAAGGCAGTCCCAATAAGTCGTATTCAGGTGGGATTGCAACACAGAGGTGCATATATGGAGCGTATCATTGGACGGCAATAAGACAAAGCCCGTTGGACATTCAAGACTGAAACTTGATGAACAAATGAGGCATACCGTGAATTGTATTTGTACGAAATATAGTTGAAATGCAGGAAGGATTGTTAATTTTATTAACAATTCCATGATTGGGTTGTATTTTATTTGGATCACGCTGTAAAACGTAGCCTTTTATATACGTGTGGCGCGATCAAAGACTCAACAATACTATTAACAAACAATCTAATATCCATGTAATACATCATTGTATTTCACGTAAAATTCTATTCAAGAAAACTTGCTTATCTTTGTATAGGGCTTTGTTTTAAAATAAATCTCTAGATAGGGAGAGATAGAGATGCACAAATATTGTATATTAACTAGCACCCTTGTCTGGAAATGAATGAGTACCTTGTGTTCTCCTGCTGCTATCACTGAACCCCAAATTTCCATTCTTTTACTATGTCGGATATTGCCTGCTTGTCTCATACTTTAGCCGGACTCAATCATAGTCTATCGAGGGCGACGACAACGGTTTTTTTACCTTACCTGTCCGCCATCTTTAATTCGAAGGGTTCCTTGTCAATCAAGCTGAAAAAAAGGAAACCTCTCCGAAAACAAACCACAGGACGACACGTATAGAGTTACAAAGTGTATTGTCTTCTCCGCAAAAGTCAACGTCTGTGAACTGTGGTCGATTTTAAGTACCCAATCTGGGGAGGTGGGTGCTAGCCAACGGCTTAGACACCAGTTACTGGCTGACAGACGTCCAACGCGGACGATATTCCCAACTTTAAAAAACTGAACTCATCGGAAACCAGTAGTCAGCTGACTCATAGCGTCACCCTCCTCTTTTCACGGTGGCAGGTGGGCAATTCGTGTCGTATCTGATATTATTTGACAACTAATAAATAACCACTGTTCATATGCACCGAAGCTGTGGTAAACTGTTCCACGTATAGGAAACCCTTCAAAGAGAACCTGCTCGTGGAAATTCTGCCGATCGTCAGGCACTCGCAGGAAGAAAGGAAATATTTTTTTCGTTGCGATAGCAAAACGAATTCTTACTGTGAATTTATTGCAAGGAGGAACCAGAGATTGGCGCTCAGTTGAGCAACTTCTATGGAAGTAACTATAGAATAAAGAGAAACTAGCAACGTCTCTTCTGTGACAAAGGGGCTGTAAGGAACAGAAAGGATAATCGCCAATTATACTTTCTATATTTTTATTTTGCATTTTTATAATTTTCACAGTTCAAACTATAAATAAAATGTAGTAAAACGCTGTTGGTGCTGTTTATAGATGCCAACACAGACCTTATGATGTTATTGACCCCAATCAATATTACGATTGGATGCCTCGTAAGGAGCTATCCGGGGAAAGTTATCTCTGATCTCGTGATATGGCTTTTTGTCAATTGCCTCTCGAGACAAGGAAGTCAAACAGACATATAAAGAGTAAGAGAGACGGACAGACAGAAAGACGAACACGGCGCATTTATAGTATAGATTTGTGATCGGATACAGAAAAGTTATAATTGCTTCCTGTTCTGCGATGAATATAGATAAAAAAATGTTTTTACAGACGGGACAAACTATTCTCCAAGAACCGGAAATGGTAAATAGTTTCTTTAGAAAGAAACGAGAATGGAAGCGAATTGACTGGAAGGCATCTCGAAGAAATCGATGCCATATAATAATGGTTCACTGCTGGAAGGGTTGCCTTTTAAAAAGGATGACATTTTTTGTTCGTTAGATTTTCGTCTGTTTCTTTTACATTATTGTGTTTCGTCTATAAGAACAACGTTGGTCATTGTGATTGGCACGTGAAAAGATATTGCACTTAACTTTGGATTTGTCCTTGATTTTTTGTTGTTGTTTGTCTTTTTACTGTCTCTTCCCAACTCCTAACTAGCTTCTGCGATAAAATAAACAACACATCTAATAGAAAAGCGAGGATCGCGTTTTTGCGCCGTATCTAATACTAATGGTGATTTCGTATCTGGGTGCATGAATCCGAAATTATACTATTACTTCTATTATTAATGAAGATTTAGTATTTGTGTGTCTGAAGCCAAAGCTAAACTATTACTATCCTTTAATGCTCGATTTAGCTTATCATACTCTTCCAGACTAATGTAATATTTTTGAATGCTCAATTCAGGGGTAGTGCAGTTTTTTCCTGTTGTCATAGTACGATCCTTCCAGGCATTATGCCCTCCTTTTTGGGTGAAAGTATGTGTGGAGTATCTATTCTATTGTTATAAGACCAACTCCTCGGGAAGCCATTACCCCCTCATTTGGGGGAAGTATAGTACATGTTCTATGTTCATTATACAATCCGCACAGGCATTAACTTCTCTTTTTGATGGGGTAGGTGTAGTGGACATCTCCTTTGTTAATATGGGACAATCCTTCCAAGCATTACCTCTTCCTTTGGGAGAAATAGTAACTGTTATCTTGTTATGACACCATCGTCCCTGGTATTACCCCCTTTTTGGAGGGGTGTAGTGTAGCATATGTACGTTCGTCATATATACTAGCAAACATATGCGACCGGAGGGAGCAGATTTTTTGCTCGCTAAAATAACGATTTGTTTTGAAAGAATTTATTCAATCTTTCGGATGATTATTTTAAGTACCAATCCTCCGGCTTTGAATCGAAATCTTCTTGACAAAAAGACCAGAAACAAATTTAGGTGTGTGATGAATGTTCTGCAACATCCGTCCTAGTCTAGATGTTGTTGCATCTGACTACCGTCTATTCCAATCAATGCAGCGCTTTATAATGAGTCGTTGATTTGAGTATTTTGTATCAAGTGGAAAAATCCTGTTATTAACTGATTCATTTAAAACCCAAAGATCGGGATTTGACCGATATTCGAAAGCTTGCATGCGATGGCAGAACATCGTGGACAAAGATGATATTTATTTTGTTGAATAGTTGTTGTTTTTTAATCAATTCATGGATAATTAATCATTATTTTTATACGGTACACTAACATATTCCTCTATCTAATATTATTCTTTGGACTTTTTTTGAGACTATAACGAATTTTAACAATTAACTTTTAAAGGTCTGCTGATATTCCGAAATGGAAATAAACCATTTTAACAAACAAAAAGAATATCTTAACATTCTCAGAGTTTTCGAAACGAAGAAAAAAATTCCCATCGGAATTATTAAAATTATTAGTTTTTCATGAACAGTACTTAAAAAAACATACTGAAGGTTTATTATATCGGAAATACTTGAGCAAGGTTTTTTCCACGTACCCACCGTGCCCCCTCGAAATCCATCTTTTGTTTTCAAACGACAACTTTAATTAATTGCGATTGTGACATCTCTGAATTTGAGAGCAGGAAAAGGTCTACTGATTTTTGATGAGATTATCAAAACGCATCTGATGCCGATGGACAACATCATTAGAAGAAGTTTTGAAAAAGCTGTGTTTACTTCCCAAATTGATCCCGTAGGCCGTGATGGCCATGATAAAAACGGACCGGATGAGCGCACCATGATAAAAACGAACTGGATGAGCGTACCATTAGGAAGTCGTTGATTTGGGATTCTACCTGTGGCGAAACATTTTAATCAAATGAACAATTGAACCGCGGATAAGTCGGTCATGTTTTACGGCTAAATCACGTGGACAAATTGATTCTATTTACATCGACGAAGTTAAGCGACTTTGAGCCTGGTCAGTACTTATAGTGGTGACAATTTGGGAATACTCCGTGCTGTGAACAAAACCTCCATCCACGTGTATAAATAAGTACCAGCTTATTTGGGAAGTATAATCGGCGATAGACAAGCGCCTTTTCACGGATCTAAGAGCCTACCAGATTGACTGTAGTAATATGGTATATGGGATGTATTAGTTGCAGTAATCAAAGGGAAATTTCTACTAGAAATAAAGGTTATGAATTTAGCAAACGTATTAAAGGAAGTGACGTAACAAACAGGAAGTCGAGCGAATGAGACATGGCGAGAAGAGAGAGTTTGTCTGTAAGACAAAACAGGCGTGTGTTCAGAGATCCTCTTCACGGGATATGTAATATTACTATATACTGCAGCTAAGACAAATTTAAGGAAAAATTAATAAAAAAGAAACGAAAATATTAAAATGAATGTGTGGTGTTGTTACTAAAACGACGAAATAAATTATCGACTCTGTCACAAACAAGAAATCAGCAGACGTTCAACAGTTGCTACTAATAATTAAGATCTTGCAACGACTACGCCAACTGTTGCTACAAAAGAAAAAGAGATAGAGGAAACAGACCAACTTTATTACCACGACTACTATTACACTGAAACTAACGACAAAGAGAAAGAGAGAGAAAACAATTTTTTGTAGTCGGATACTAAGACACGGCGACTATTACGTGTCAACAACTTTGCTACGAGACAAGTCGGCCACATTTTTTGCAATCACAGAATCAATTTGACTGCTACGTAGCATGAGAAAAGGGTGATTGTTTTATTATTTTCGTCTGAGATGCTAACATTACAAAATAAATAAATAAATGTTCTCTTGGTTACAGATTTAGTTTTATTAAAGAAGAGAGTGGCGACTTGTGAGGTTGTTGACCCTCGTTCCGTTGCGTTTTATCGTTATATTAGCGGGTTACAACTCGGTTAAATGATCCGCCATCAAATGAAAGCATGTTTCACTGGTGGTCGTGTGTGGTAATCGTAGTAGTAGTTTCGTAATAAATGGCAAAGGATAGCCAAAAAAAATTTGTTTCGTATAGTAGAGCAAAAAGTAATGGATATTATGGGTGTTCCCTAAGAGACAAAAATAACTTGCAGCTGAAACAAATGTCTGCTGAACATTACTGTTTGAAAAGTTAATAATTATCTGCAAATTATAGCGTAATTTTACCAGCCGAATTTGTCAATCATGTTGCGTAGCAGTCAATATGTATGTCAGTTGCAGTTGCCGCGAGCATAGAGATGTTCTCTCTCTTCTTCGTAACAGCAGTTCAACATTTGCCTCTTTTTATTTTTATAGAAGCAGTGTAATAGTTATATATCGTCATAGTAATAGCAACAACACCTATTTGCTTTGAATACACCGTATATTTTTCTTTTACAGTAATTTTACATTCTAAGTATTCCATCTAGTTCCGGTTGAAGGAGGGGAAGGGCGAGATTCACCGAAAAGCACGCCTGTCCTGTCTCATAGACAAACGCTAGGAAAACCTACACTCCACCGACTTCCTGTTCGTGACTTCACTTCTTTGACACGTTCTATAAATAGCTAAGGTTTAACCCAAAACGGAAACTTCTCTTTTGCATCATTTAATTTTGAAGTAGAAATTTACTTACTTCGTGCCTTCTAACACCACGTAACACATTTCAAGTACCATCTTACTACAATCCTACGAACATGATGGGATATAAGAATTCTACTTAGGACTGCCAAAACAAACACCATTCATGGGCAACTTCAGTGGAGACTTTAGCGTAACAGATATGTTGTCATCCGAGTGAAATTCAAAGTCTGGAGAGTATTGTCCTATTAACTCTTCTGTATAGAGTGGAGACATGGAATATACATAGTGAAATGAAAAAAGCTCAATCGTTACACAATAGAGTATTTTAGAGAGATTAAGAATGAAGGACAGAGTTCGCAACCAGATAACTTTTTTATATTGAAGAGAGGTATTGATAGAATACTTCCTTTAGGTACACTATTTTACTGCTCTCTCAAGTCAGCATATATAGTTCTAACTCTCATTTTTAAATTCCTGTTCCCTAAAAATTCTGGAAAAAAAATTCATGTGGCCGTTTCCAGCGAGGTCTCGAAGCTCTCTTATAATGTCGTACTTTCCGGTGGTATCGCACGCCTTTGCTAAATCAAAAAAGATTGCGATGACGTGTTCTTTTTTGTTTTATTAAATCCTCTCTAATAAAGGTTTCTGTCTGATCGAATAGTGGTGCTTTTTTACCTGAAACCTGATTGTAATTCCTATTTCACATTGTTTAAATCAAGCTACCAAGTTGACCTGCCATTAATCATCTGTTTCAAATACCTTACAGATACAACTGTTTAAGGCATTCGGTCTAGGGTTTGTAGGATTTAAAGGAACAGTTTTAGATGTGTGAGTGTTTGTTTGATTATTGGAGTCTTTTCTGAGCTTGGGGATAGGTATTACTGTGACCGGCTTCCAAAAATCTGGAACTTTTTCCGCTGAGCCATATTTTATCTAGGAGGTATTTGCAGGATTCTTGAGGCAGTTGCTTAAGAAATTCATAATATTTATCATCAAGATCAACTGCCGTATTGTGTTGTTTTATAAGCGATTCGTTCGGTTCTTGTTTTTGAAAAGGGCTGATAAAAGCTTTCTGTATTGTTGGAGTAAAGTAGTTTTAAAAAACTTTTTTTTCTTTATTTAAAAATTTTACAGTTTGATTTTTCAAGACATACTTTTGTGAGAAGTAATCTGCTAAGGTGTGAGTCTTCTTGTTATGCTCTTTGTGTTGAGGTTGGTAGAATGTTTTACTGGTAGTTTATCGTTTTTGTCGGCTATCTTTTACCTGCTGTTCAGTATTATTTTTAAACTTGCTGTTGGGTTTTGCTATAGGGTTATAGTTTTTTCAGGAAGTTTTTTTTTGAATTCTTTGATAATTCGTCGAGCACTCGTTCTATTCTTTTAAATAGGTATAAGTTTTCTTTAATAGATTTTAAATTACATTTTCTGAGTAGAGGAGAACAGAGTTCCGGATAGCCTTTAGGCATACTTTGTCAAACTAGGGTTTGTGTAATTTACTAGGAATCGATGACCTTGACACACTCTTTTTATCTATTGCTACTAGTGTTTCTATAAAGCATGTTAAGTGATCTTCATTATTTATATTTGCGTTGGATGCTAGTTTTGAATAGCATTGCTTTTGGAATCGCTTCTAGTTGGCCTTCTACAGGTTCCACCGTGGTACTGTTTCATTGAGTTGAGGGCCTGCACTTTTTAGAATAATTGGATATTTGTGACTTCCACATGTGTCATCATGCACCTTCCACGTGTAGTCCATAAATGTTGTTGGATCACATATTGTCAAATCTAGGTCTGAATAAGTTACTATTGCTGGGTGCAGTGTCTATTTGTTTTACTATTATAAAAGCAGATATTATTTTGCCTATATTATTTTCAATAGTCTGTACGTTTTTATTTGTGTTTTTATTCCCCATATTTCACTGTGACTATTAAAGTCACCCAATAAGATAAATTGCTCCTTTGGTTGCTTTATTACATCATTCATTTCGGATTTGACTATGGTTTGGTTTGGTAGTAGATAAATAGAGCAAATTGTTATTGTTTTATGTAATTTTGCTGACATAGCAACTGCCTGTATATTTATGTCCAGTAATATCCGGTTTGTTTGATTTTATTTTTTAAATAATAATTGATGTTTAGCCTGATGTTTTATCAGTATTTTTATTTACATTATTATATGATGTCTACTGTTTAATGTTAATAAACTATTTATTTGAAAGAATGCTTCTAGGAGCAGATGACTTCTTCTCTTGACACATTCTCATTAAGAGAATTGATTACTTATAATTCGCCTCCAATGTTCCACTGAATATTTTATTAAGTAGATTATATATATATATATATATATATATATATATATATATATATATATACGTTATTAGCTTTTTGTGCAGTTGGGAATTATTCATCGATTTATATCTTTTCGAGTTCTTTAAATCTATTTTCTAATTCAATCGAAGTAGATGGATTCTCCTGGACCCGTTCTTGTATTTCGGGTGCAGCCTCTTTATTTTCTCCTTTGAGGCATCACCGATCGATCCAACTGGGAACACAGATGATATCCCATTATCCCTGGTTTAGACGGGGATAATGTGACCATTATACTCACCTTGAGGGAGAATGGTTTAACTTCTGCTATTTCTTATACCAATACGCATGAATTGAATTGTTTAACTTTGGCAGTGGTGACCTTCCTGATTCTTAACACAATTGACACTTAACCAAAACCTTTTAGTATTTATGAGTACTAAAGCGTTACGTGACCAGCCAATTGATTGGATCGGGCCTCACCGACCCGCTGTCTCACCGAAGAAAGGATCAGAGTCGAAGTAGAATGTTACAAATAAAGTGAACATTTAAATAAACAACCCACCGACTGGTCATCCACTATGATTCCGTCCTAAGGCATCATCGGTCGTCACCCATAGCCAATAGATGATCCCGTGTTCGGGGCGGGAGCTTACCCCTTTTACATGGGAATGCAGTCGGCGAATTATTGACCCCAATCGACAGAGCAGTTAAAAATAGAGAAAGAGAGAGAGAGACAGAGAACTAATAAAGGAGAAATAGAATAAGAGAGTAAGAGAGGGCCAAATAGGGACCTAAAGAAAGAGGAAGATATTTCGCCAAATGCTCACATCAAAAGTCAACTTAATAAGATATGAAATACACAAAAGAGTGGGAAAAAATGAAAGACAGCGAGAGAGAGAGAGAGAGAGAGAGAGAGAGAGAGAGAGAGAGAGAGAGAGAATGAGAGAGAGAAAGAGAGGGAAAAGGAGAAAAAGAGCGATATAATTAAAGAATAAAAGAGAGGGAAACGTTATAATATAAATGGAGACGTAACGAAATAGATAATAAGACATATAGAGATTTAACGTAAGACAGTGATAGACCTAATAAAAGATATGGCTTTAAAAGAAGTAGAAGATTTAATAAATTTAATAACAGAGATAGAGATAGAGAGAGAGAAAGAGAGAGACAAATTTTACGAGAGAGAAACTTGAAGATATAACGAAAGACAGAACGCGATCTAATAAGAGATATAGCTTCAAGGAAAATTAGAAATTTAATAAGAGAAAGAGATAGATAGATAGATAGATAGATAGATAGAGAGAGAGAGAGAGAGAGAGAGAGGGGGGGAGGTAGAGAGAGAAGCTTAACGAAAAAGAAACTTAACGAAAAATATACCTCACGAAATAGATGACTTTAACACCCATCTGCAATCGTTTTGTACTCATTATAATATCGGTAAGTTGACTTATGTCACGAAATCAGCAGGTAATAAGGATGCCCATAAGTGACACATTTGACCCATAACCAACCAATCAATATAGACCATTGCTCCTATATCATTACTTTATGTCATTATTAACAAGGATTTACAACCTTCGATATCGAGTTTCGAAAATCATTATCGCAAATTAAATCTCTGTCAGTAGGGATGATTTGTCTGCTCTCATATCTATAATTTACTCCTCAGATTCGTCACGTGGGTGTGCTTACCAATTACTCCACTGCATTACTACCCCCTTAAATGTATTGTGGTCGTCTTATCTCGTGAATGAAACATATTCTCACAAACTAGAGTTTGACGATCTACTTATCAATATTTTACCATCTACTTATCAACCAATGATCCTGTAAACAAACATCCAACCCACGTGTATAAATTACTACCAGTTTAGTTGGGAAGGATAACCGGTGACAGACTAGCGTCCTTTAACGGACCTAACAGCCTGGCTGTCATAAAAAACACGAAGCATGGAAATCGTATTTGGTTTTATTTGTCATATCTGAAGAAATTAGTATGAACAGGAATATTTATAAGCAATGGAAGCCCATTATTACGCTGAAAGCAGGAGAATAGGACATATTAAAATAAACACATATGCGTACTTATATACTTAATTCAGTACTCTGTCTTAATTTCTTCCGATTACATGCACGCTCTGTCTGTCTGTCTGTCTGTCTGTCTCTCTCCGTCTCTGTCTGTCTCTCTCTCTACACACACACACACACACACACATATATATATATATATATATATATATATATATATATATATATATATATATTGACTTTACGCTCACACCTCAAAATAAGACTTTTCACCTCTGGCCCTAATTTTGTTATTTACTTCTACTTTGTTTTACTTTATATAAAATATTCAAAGTTAATTGTTGCCGACAATATTTATAATCGCATTGTCGGCTTCCCCATCCACTGATGAGAATAAATGTTTTCTTTGAAAATCCATGGATTAAGGATATGAGGCTCCTTGCTTTGAACTTTTTTTGATGTTTTTAATAAATATTGTATCTTACAATGTTTTATTCTCATCTTTTACCTCTAATATATATATATATATATATACTTCTTTGTAATATAGCAAGAAAAATCCCAGCAGAGTGCTCGATCAATAAAGAATTAAAGTAAAAATTAAAAATTAATAGCGTAATATTTATTTATTTTGGTACAGAAAAATAAGTACAACATTCGTACGTACCGTAGGTTTCTAGAACAGAAGGACTTAGCACTCCGGCTCTCTTCAGCTTCTGTTGTCATCTGTTTCGGCCGAAACATATGACAACAGAAGGTGAAGAGAGCCGGATGGCTAAGTCCTTCTGTGCTTGAAACCGACGGTACGAATGTTGTACTTATTTTTCTGTACCAACATATATATATATATATATATATATATATATATATATATATATATATATCTTGGTTTCATTTGGGAGAAAAGAATCTAACAGAGTGCTCGATTATTCAATAATAAGAGCATACTATTCATTTATTTATGAATAATTTTACAAAAGATAAGATCAAATCAAAATGGTACCATAGGTCATGATTTTTTTATTTATTGGTATTAATAAAGAAAAGTCCTCTGAGATCAAGTATTGCCGAACATAACCGGGGGCGATTGGTTAATTAATAAAAAAAATAAACTTAAGAACATCAACTGTAAATCTGAGTCTGCTCCAGGCTTGACAACTATGGCACAATGTTGATTTGATCCGATCTTCTGTAGCATTATTAATATATATATATATATATATATATATATATATATATATATATATATATATATATATATATATATATAGTCTAAAGAAGCTTTGAGTCATTAAAAAAAAAAAAAAAATGTAAAATGCAGTTTAAATTCCCAGACAAACTAACTAAATCCAAGATATTGCAGACTTAACATTCGTTGGAAAATTAATAAATGAAAAAATATAAGTAAAATAAATAAAAAAATAAATAAGTAAAAATTAAAAAAAAAAAAAAAGGGGGGGGTTAATTATCTAAGAGTGAAACAAAAACAGGAGACCTTAAGCGTCTAATATCAACACGGGGATCATCAGCTGTTTACCATGTAACTGTTTCGGAGATTTAAAAACAGGACAGTTATAATATTCATGGCTCTCCAATGGTACTGATTATACGACCATTTCCCCAATAATCAAGTGTCGAAATAATTCAGCTTAAAATATCACTAATATATACATAAAGAAGAATAATAATAAAATAATATATATATATATAATTCATTACTTGTAATTTTTGCTTGTTTCTTTAAATGTAAATCAAATAATGCATTTGCGCAGTTTTATTTTGATAAAAGATTTCGAAAACCTTCCAATAATTCATTCGGTTCTTGTTTAATTGAATCTCATTTAGATTTAGATTTATTAACAACAATTTTCAAGTGAAAATTTAATCAATTATTGAATCTAATTAAATTGTAAAATAATGTAATTGGGTCACAGAACCTGCGATCTAAGAGCATGATATTATATGTGGAAGTAGGAGAGAGAGGGAGAGCGCAGAATGCACTTTACACCTCCGCATTCACGTTCCTTTCTCCTACTCATTTTCCTTTATACACTTCGTTTAGATGTATTTATTTTCTTGCATTCGCCAATTAATTTCACATTATTTTATATAAGCGCCATCTAATTATTGTAACGGTACTACACTTGAGGTAGCTAGAGAAAGTAATAATAACAATAATAATGATAATAATAATAATAATAATAATAATAATAATAATAATAATAATAATAATAATGATAATAATGATAATACTACTACTACTACTACTAATAATAATAATAATAATAATGATCACACGTAAGTTGAAATAGAAATAAAACAAGACATAACACATCACGGTAGCCTAAGGCAATTGAACCTGCAAGAAATTTCATAAACTGCCCCCTCCCGGCCAACAAACGCGCACGCACACACAGACATGTGATTGCACCAGCCTCGGCTGATACCACACAAAATGGTCGTTAATGGTCAATGAGAAAAAAAAGACCGAGGAGGGAGAGCACTCACGAGATATCCACTGAAAGGTTGCGGAGAGTACTGACACTTCGAAGAGGCTTGATGATCGTTTTCAGCGAAATATCAATGGTAAGCGGCTGTTGCTATAAAGCAAAATGATGTTCAGCGTTTATTTAAAGAGACGGAGAATTCTGGATATTTGGGGAAACATGTTGTCACTCAGAGTTCAGGGAACACCACTGGTTATTGTCAGCGAGTAATCATTTTTAAACACTTGTGTGAAAACACCTAGTGAGTAAATAAGAGAAACTGAATCGCAACTAACAGCCGCACAACAGAACTCAATCAACCATATAAAAACCAAGATAGACAAACCCCAGTTAAACAGTAATTGTGGACCTTGTGGACAAAGAGACGAAACGGTAAATTACATAATAAGTGAATGCAGGAAGCAAGCCTAAAAGGAACATAAAAACAGATACGAAAACTTTGCAAACATCTGCACTTTTAACATGCAGACAAATGCTAGACACGAAAAACTGAGACACTAGTGGAAAACGAAAACTATAAAATCCATTTTGATGGCCATTGTCCGCAATTTACCTCTTGACCAGAATATAAACACATTAAAAATATTCAAACATATTAATCTCGATTCATATTTTAATGTTAATTTAATATTTGTATTCTTTAATTAAGATATTGAAGAATTATGATCATGAATAGCCGCCATGTTCTTTATTGATCTAACGAACGTGATTCATTTGTGAGATCTCGTTGACTTTATTTGTTCATTTTTTCTTGTTTTACTAATGAATTTGATGCTTACACGAGTTGTTCATAAAGTTCTAAGGCTCCCCCAAAATACAATTTAAGTTATAAAATAATTAATTATTCTAGCAGACTATTAACTTTAAATAATATTATTGTTAAGTAGCTGAAGTAACCCACTACGTCGGGTGATAAATTATTTTATAATTAACGATACATTCGATATAATGGTTAGAGAGTTCGCTAATCGGATGGGAGATCGGAGGTACAATCCTTGGTCGAGTCATACCAAAGGCTGAATGATAGTACTTGACACCTCCTTGCTAACTAATCAGTATTATAAGGCGAGGATAAAGAGTACGTGGGTCAATCTGGGTAACGTTGTGGTGCAGTAGCTAATGAAAATAGAACTTTCTGGTTGCTCTCAACTGCGGTAGGTTCTTTTTATTTATTATTTTTAGAACTAAAATAGCAGTTCTGCGCGAGATTTCTAACTTTTTGTACGCTCAAAGGTGGAAAAGTCTTTCTCGACTTGAACAATTTTTATTTTTGTCCCATCACAGTGCCCTTATTTAGGGAGCTTGATATCCCCACATTTAAAACCGACATTGAGTTTCACTTGGCCTTCGTGGGGAGTCAGGTAAGTATGGATTGACTTAATCTAAACACGGATGTAAACTAGAAATACTTCTATTTGCTCAGTATATTCCGTGATTATCTCCTTGAACTACATTCAAGTTATTTCCCTTGAATTATACTGGACAACGGGAAGTTGCAATCTTTTACTCGGAAGTACAATAACGTTATTCATTAGTGAGATATCGCTTACTTTTTGAGAGGAAAGGAGAGATCACCCTATAATTTTATTGTTTTATATACGCCCACACCCCATATAAGTGGCTCTGTCCCTCGGTTATCAGTCGATTTATCACGCTTAAATTTAAAATAGCATTTTTTGTCATTATGGGCTATGATCAAAGTTTACAATCTGTTTTGTCATCGGTCCGCGTAGGAGAGGTCCTTCTAGACTGAGTACATTCTTATTTTTATACTGACTCTATCCTTCCGTAAGTTGGAAATGACATTTTCAGCGCTAAAATCGCATGTTAAATGACGTATGTGTCTTCCCGCTTCAATGCGTTCGTATTATGATACATTTAAGTAGTTATTGCTAATAGTTAATATTTTCTGTGAGGGATTTTGCTATTCCAACGTTTTTTCTTCTTTATTTTATTTTATTGTATTTTCTGTCATCTATACGGGTAGCTGTAGCACCTCTGGAAGAAATTCGTCAAATATGATTAATTTACTGGCTACGTCTATAGGAAGGAGTTCTTATCTTTTAGAATGTCTCTGTTTAGCTTGAAGGCTGTTACGTCAATGTTATCAAACGATTATAGCGTCTTGTTCTTTCGAGGAAAAAGATGGTGTTCCCATATCGACACGGTAGCAAAAAGAAATAAAACATATTGCAAATTATTAAACGTTTCGGCGTTATCTTCCGTTTTTCTGTGGGGATAGACAATTAAGTGTTCCTTTTTGTTGTATAATCAGGTACAGGTGTTTGAATTATAAGATATAATGTCGTCGAAGAGATTATTCTTTTTATCAACACATGTTGGAAACTACTTGACAAAATATTTACGACAAAATAGCAATGCACTTATTTTAATTGTATACATTTTATTTAAGAGCGGGGGGGGGGGTCAAACAGGCTGGGAGTAATAGAGAGACAGTTAGTAAGATGGATCGCTTGGTGAGTTATTTGGAATTTACAGTTAATTAGAAAAAACTTAAATGAAGGTTTCTTGAAAGTAAATTCAATTCCAGAACTGCGATGAACATAATTAATATTTTAATCCATGATTCAGTTTATTTTGATCCTCTAATCAATTATATTTTTATAATTATTGATTTTCTTTGATCTTTTACTTGAAATTAATTGATATTTCATCATTATTTTAATTTTAATTTTATTTTATTTAAACTATTATTATTAGTAGTGTTACAAGTAGGATTATAACAAATGTATATACACAAATATTTTTTATGCTATAATCGTTATATGTATATATATATATATATATATACACGTTTTTAAGTAGTAACATTTTGATGTTTCTTTGCTTGACTTCTATTCATGATGTAAAACAATTTGCAGCAAAGACTTATATATATATATTTATTTATTTATTTTGGCACAGAAAAATTAGTACAACATTTGTACCGTCGGTTTCAAGCTCGGAAAGTCTTAGCCATCCGGCTCTCTTCAGCTTCTGTTGTCATCTGTTTTGGAAATATGAAGTCACATGACACTCTCGTTGGGACGCGTTATTTGCTCAGTGTGTTGTGTAAGTTTGTTTGAATTTAAATTTAGTGTAATGAAACTGTTGAGATATATAGTTAATAAAAGTAAGGAAAAAACACACCTAAGTCTGTGGGGCAATACTAACTCAGTCCTAAATTGGTTCTATAACATACAAGAAAAACACAGATGCAAATTCACACAATTAGACATAGTAGACTTCTACCCATCCATTACAAAATACACCCTAAATAAGGCCTTAACATTTGCACTTTCACACACAAACACCAGTCAACTAGAAAGGGACACAATACTACAAGCAAGACAAACCCTTCTCTTCTTCGAGGGAAGGGCTTGGGTGAAAAAATCAAACCCAGAGGACCCATTTGATGTTGCAATGGGGGCCTACGATAGTGCAGACATCTGCGACTTAGTCGGCTTGCTTATATTAGATACACTCCAAAATGAATTGCCAGGCCATTTCTTTGGTCTCTATAGAGATGACGGACTTTGCCTGTCACGCAACCACAACACAAACACATTAGATGGATTTAGAAAAGAATTAACAAACACCTTTCATAATCTCGGGTTCAAAATCACCATTAAAACAAATTTAGACCAAGTACACTTCCTAGATACCACACTGAACCTTAAAAACAATGCACACAAACCTTTCCACAAACCCAATGAAGCACTCCAATACATACACAAGGGATCCTGCCACCCCCACCATCTTTAAAAAAATTAGTCAATAATATTAGTCAAAGAATTTTAAACCTCTCATCCAGTCCCGAAATTTTCAACCAAGCAGCACCATATTACAACAAAACGCTCCACGACAGCGGGTTCAGAGAAAAGATCTCATACACCCCCACCCGAGACCAACCACGGGGGACCCGCAATAGAAGGCGATCGGTGATCTGGTTTTCCTCACCCTATTCCACCAATACGAAGACAAAGGTAGGCCACCTTTTCCTCAAATTACTAGACAAACACTTCCCACCCACAAGTGACCTATATAAACTTTTTAACAGAAATTCTGTTAAGGTCAGCTATTCCACTGCCCCTTCAATAAGAAAAATGATCTCTGCGGAACCCAAAGCAATTACAAACGCAGGATAGTCATGCCAAGACAAAAACAACTGCCCCTAGAGGGAAATTGCAAAATCGATTGAATCATATATGAAGCAACCGTCACAAACCAGAATACCAGTAGTGCAGAAAAATATATTGGGATGACGAAGGGAAACTACAAACAAAGATTATACGCACACAGAAACGCCTTCAGATACAAAAACAAGGCAAATACGGCACTCACGACCCGAATATGGCAACTTAAAGAAGAAAATACACCCTTCACCATCAAATGGAAAGTAATTGAGAGAAAACCATCCTTCTCTCCAGCCATAAACAGATGTCCTCTATGTGACGCTGAAAAATACCACATTTTAAGGGCCATCATTGATCCGAATACAGCCTGTTTGAATATACGCGATGAAATATTTAAGGGATGTATCCACAAGAGACATGCACTACTCATAAACTGAACTGACCGATTCACATAATGTCAAGCCCATATCCACATAGATTTCAAGAACTTTCACAAAAATATTTAATTTATTTTTCAGTCATTAGACTAATCTAACAAATCCATTTAAACAACCTCAAACCGTCATATTTCCAACAAAGTTACCTCCCTTAGATCAAGCAATTTCCTTATTAAAATTACTTCGGGCTGTCTTAAAGAATTTTAACACGATATTAACTAACGGTTTTTCCTTTTAGAACGCACACCTTCAAACACAGAAACAGTAACGGCTAATGATACAAATTCATAAAATTGGCTCACGGGAATTACATAGAAACTTTTTTATTTAAATTTTTTTTAAATTTTTTAAATTTTTATTTTTTTTATGTTTTATCTTTTTATTTCTTATGTTTTAATTTCAAATTTTATTTTATCTTAATTTTAATTTTATTTTAATTTTATTTTTATTCCCTTTAATCTTATATTATTATATCTCTCCAAATCTCCGGTTTTTAAATCTCAACAGTTTCATTACACTAAATTTAAATTCAAACAAACTTACACAACATACTGAGCAAATAACGCGTCCCAACGAGAGTGTCATGTGACTTCACATTTCCAAAACAGATGACAACAGAAGCTGAAGAGAGCCGGATGGCTAAGACTTTCCGAGCTTCAAACCGACGGTACAAATGTTGTACTAATTTTTCTGTACCAAAATAAATAAATATTATGCTCTTAATTTTTAACTTTAATTTTTAATTAATCGAGCACTCTGCTGGGATTTTTCCTACTTTATTACAAAGCAGTTCTATATATATATATATATATATATATATATATATATATATATATCTACTAGCGGTATTCCCTGGCGTTGACTGTGTAGAGATATATTGCTCGGCATAAATAATTTCAAATATATTGAGGTTTAAAATTATTGCATGACAGAAAATTAAATAAAATCATGTGCAATATGAGGTCAAGCAATATAACACACTGTTAGCGCGGTGATGTTTTCTAAAATGCTAATTGTTCTGGCTGCGTTTCTTACAGACAGCTGAAAAAACGCAAATAGAGTGCAACAAATTTTTAATATTTAAAATTTTAAACTAAAATTAAAATAATTATTTAAATGTTTACACTTTTTTAAATACATTCTTCACTGTTTAATTTTTTTTTCATGAAACCAAGAAAATCTATTAAAAAATAATGAATTTCGTTTTTTATTATATTCTGATATATTTCAGAAATTACATGGACCTAACCGATAATTGCCGCTCGTAACTCCAGATGGGATTGGTTTCTTATTCGTCTTGTCTGATGGAGAAAGTCCGAGACATTTATAAGGAACACACACACATATATATATATATATATATAAAGTTAATGTTTATTATAGAATAGTGAAACAGATTCAATAGCTAAAATATATTTTTACTTGTATCTGCAAGCGAATAAAATAAAGTACACATTTCCTTTTGGTTTTAGTGAAAAAGAAATGCAATAATATATAAATTAACTGAATATGCTTGCATTTTGTTGTTTTTTCTTCAGCCTAATTGTGGCGAATGTCCACTTATGAAGCCTTTTCGTAAGTGCTTATGATATTGTGTATATCATGAAAATATATATTTTCAGACTGTCTGATAATAAAGTATATTTGATTAAATTTAGACTATTTTCTGTATAATTATTATTATATTATATTAAAGTATGATTAAATCGTAATTATATTAGCTCATTATTTAATATAATATAATAATATTAAGAGTAAAAACAATATAAATTCTAAAAGCGAACTTCTGTAAGCATGTAGGTATAAAAAATCCAAATATATAAATTTTATAGCCCCTAGTGATACTTCTCCCCCATCCAATAACGAAGCCTTTTCAAGCTGATAACGGACCAGTATAATAACAACTTGCTTCAATTACCTAAAACGATTTCTCTTCCTGGTCTTTTCTAAACCTTTATTTTCACCACCTTTTGAAGACTACTAGTACTTATTGCATCCATAAGTGTACAACTCTCTTTAACTTCGTGTGAATGTTTTTAACACATTAATCTTGATACCAATCTTGCCCCAAGTTTTATCTTTCAATTCAATCTTGATAGCCTTAAACTTTTATCTTTGTTTTTTTTTTTTACTTTAACCTATGACTGTACAGTACCCTCCTGTTTAATGACATACACCTTAGATACCCCCACTCTTGATTTTTTACATTTTATATCCTTTAAATATGCTACCCTTATTGATCCGAATCTTACAAATTTCTTATGGCTTTTATACCCCTAATGATTCATTCTGGCATTTCTTCTTTTATTTCCTTTTGGAATCTATGTACTTTGCTCTTGCCTCTAAAATATTATTTTCTTTGTGAAAGCATACTCTACAGATTTTGCAGCCACCTTTTTATAGCTCTATTTTCCACTATATATCCATCTTATCTCATTTATCACTAAGTCAGTTCAGTTTATTTACTTGTACGCTAAATCTTTACTTTTTACACACTTACTTCTAATTATCCTAACTCCAAACCTGACCCCTCTATATTGATCTCCTTAGCATTGTGAGGCTAGAAAACCTTCACCTAAACATTAGTAATATTTTAAATACTCTTACCTGCCCTTCCCTTTTACAACGCTTTTTCCATATTGAGGTAATACTTCCTTTATCTTTCTTAATTTATTTAAACATTCGACAATAATTTAATTTAATTTATTTTAATTTTTTCATTATAATTTTCCTTTATATTATTAACTTTAATGTTTTACACTTTAATTGATTTAGTTATATTCTAATTTTTATTTGACCTTTAGTTGTTTAGTGTATTTCCTCTAACTCTTCTACCCAGCATGAACACTTTACCAATCCCAACATTATTCATTAATATTAATATTATACCTTCACCCACACCAGTTTTGACACAACATATGTGGCCTTCATTCACTTATTAGAAATCAGTTATTTCACTGTCCCACTTAATGCTTTTTAAATCTATTGTTTACACCTGTAGATGGTCTGTATCCAGGTGCCTCTACCTAACTACCTTTATATAACCCGTCTAAACCCTCTCACATCTATCTCATTGCTACTTCTCTCTTTTTGAATATCAACCTGTTTGAATTTGAATTTACATTTCTATAACAGCTTAGTCAATTTTCCGATTTCTGTTGAGTTACATGTTTTTTATTGGCCCCCTGCCTGGTTTTAAAAACTACTCCTTACTATCTCATTTTGAACTAAAATCAATTACAAAACAACATCTAGAAAGCCCATGGGAGTCGTCGAAATTGCTTTTAATACACAACTTACATTCTAAACTTTTACATTGCAACATCGTCCAACCGGATTATTTGAGCCTTTAATGGCTTGTTTTCTCCAAGATTCAACGGATTTTACAACTTTTAGACGCCAATTATTTCTGGATTTACCACTTTTGAACCTGCTTTAACTTAATCTTTTCACAACTGTTCTCTTTGCATTGTACATTTTCTACACTTTTTATAATTGTATTTATTTTATATCATATTTACATCCTTTCAAATTATGGCTTCAGGTAATTCACTTACAAACATATCTCTTTGTATTACTCTGATGATAAGATTCCATTCTTTGAAAATCCTTGGCTTAATGAAGGAAAATAACTCTCTTTTATTTGAAAACACCTTGTTTTAATCAACTGAAGGACGTATTAGATTTTTCATCTTTACAATCTTTATTCTCATCTTTTACTGGTCTCTCTCTCTCTCTCTCACACACACACACACACACATATATATATATATATATATATATATATATATATATATATATGTGTGTGTGTGTGTGTCTTTTCGATAACACCAGACGATCGTCGATCTTCGGCTACGTCGTAAGACTTCGACCATGATAAAAAAGAAGAAAAATAAAAATATAGGAAAATATTGTCTGTATTACGATGAATAGGGTTTTATAAAACCGAACATTTGGATTAAAAAAAGGATTTAATAAATATTTCATTTATTTGACAAAATCCCGCGTCGAGTTGTCTGGTTTCTAAAATTTCAAAGTATATATATATATATATATATATACATATATATATACATATATATATATATATATATATACATATATATATATATATATATATATATATATATATGTATATATATATATATATATATATATATATATATATACATGGGTAGGACAACATAATCTAAACACCTTGCGTATTTTGCATCAATCGTGAAACACCTATAACAATTGAAAGAATTACTAAAATGGTTTAATTTTTTTATTCATGGTTATTATTGTCATGAATTAATTGGTTAAATTTATTATTTTTTATTTCAGATTGTGCATATTAGTAAGAAACATTGAAATGATAGATCAATCAGATTTCCAAAGAGGGCAGATTGTTGGTGCCTGTATGGCAAGTGCCACTGTATGTAACGGAAGTGGCTGAGATAGTGGCTGTATCGAGATGAACTGTCTTGAAGGTGATGACAGCCTAATAAAAAGAAGGGTAAACAACATTCTCGAAAAAAAATTTTGGAAAAAAGCCAGAGCTACCTGAAAGAAATCGTACAGCTCTTGTAAGGATTGTGAAGAATGAGCACAAAACCACGGACCTCAAAATTACAACAGAGCTTAAAAATCATCTGAATTATGCTATTTCAAAAAACACTGTTCGCCGACAGCTTGACAAGGCTGGATTTCATGAAAGAGTTGCAACCTGTTTCCATTATTTTGTCCAACACACACACACACACACACACACACACACACACACACACACACACACACACACACACACACACACACATATATATATATATATATGAAATATATATATATATATAATATATATATATATATATATATATAATATCTCTCTCTCTCAATATATATATATATATATATATATATATATATATACATATATATAATTTATATATATATAGAGAGAGATAGATAGATAGATAGATAGATAGACACACACACTACACAAATTCAGTGAAATTTAATATTTCTTTTTTGCGAATAAGATTTTCGTCTCTCAAAACTATAATATGAGAATTTGGTGTCCAATCGATATAGTAATCTGAAGAAATTTTCCAAAAGTTAAATAACGCACATTTTCGAGTGTGGGGGAAATGTCCTCTGGGAATATCAACTCGTAGAAAACTGAAAAGCTCGCTTATAAATTGAACAATCGATTAAAGAAAAAAACATCATATATCTTAAAAGTTTCTATTTAATCGATAGTAGTCCGAAGATGTAAAAAAAAGATGAACAATTATAATGATTTTCGAGTTGTTGGTACATGTCTTATGCGTTCGCCGATTTTGATTTTTACTTTCCTTACCTCTTTCCACATACGTTTCAGTCGTGTCTAGAATCATCTCGCCTTAAAGAGACGCAAGAAAGAATCTGAAATCAATAACGGTTCGATATGAAATAGATAGCTTTTTTCAAAAATACCTTGATTCTCGGATGATTCTTTTAGTACAATGGTTCGACGGTGGGAAGTTCCGTAGATGCAGCACTTTGTATCGCGAAGCAAACAATATGCACACCAGGGATTGATAATTAAGCGAGAGCAGCCGTGGTTCACCCCTCAACCCAGAAGAAGGGAAATAATTTAAAATATCATTAAACAACACTCTGGATTATTCTTAGAAACACAAACAAAAACATCAGATTTTGTTGTCAAGAATAATTGAAATTATTTGAATCAAAAAAGAGTAGAAAGAAAGGAAACACAGACACGCTATAATTTCTCTTACTTTGAGAATAAAGTGGCATGATGAAGGCTAATATTCCAGACTGGTGATCATATTTGGGAGTGCTCTGGCGTTCGGTTTTCAAATCTTAGCGTGAAGGCTATTGCCATGTTCAGCCTGCGAAACAGTTATCTGTGAATGACTCTGTCTATGTTCGAACTCGCTATTTATTTTGATATATTACTTAAATATTCATAAAAATCATAGAATAATGTCAGTAATTTAATTTTTCATATATAAATTATCATTATCATTTCTGATGACCTAACTTTTCCCGTATAACTTTTATTATAAAGTGGAGGATGTCTTTCCGAATTCATTTCAAATGGTGGGGTAAGTTTGAAGTAGTTGTCTGACTTGCTATTTGCTCTGTGGCTTTCACTCACAACAGGCTCTTGGAACTCTTTTCCTGCTGACTGTTTTCTTTTTACCTATAGCCTTTATTTTTTTTACACTAAGATCAATAGGCATCTCCTGTCTCTGCGTTAATCATCTTTCGTCCTTTTAAGCTCCTTACATCAAGTTACGTCATGTCTTGTTATCAGCGACTTCCATACAAAGATGGTTTCGTCTGAAGGCTAGCAAAGGGCATGTGTTTTACTAGTAAACTTTTGCGTGACGGGATCTAATTATATATATATATATATATATATATATATATATATATATATATATATATATATATATATATATATATAAGCAAACATTGTTGAACAAGAAAATTCTGGCGCTTGATGATACTTTTTTTATTTTTTCATTTTTTCTAATAATCTTCTTGTGTAAAAATATAAATAATCCGTGAGTATCACTAGAATTTTCGATTATTTGTCAGATAATTTAAAGGTGACAAAAAGTTAAATGAAGAAAAAGCTGGAGAAAATAAGAAAATTTCAAAACACAGCTGAGAGTGCAGTATGTAAAGTCGTTAGACGTCAAAACAATAAACCAGTACAGCACTTCTCCAACTTTTTGTTCATTGCTTTTTTCGTCAACTGAAAATGATTCGACAACGAATCGAAAGTCCAGGTAATACCTATGGAACATTCATTAAGATTATTCATTTTGACACGAAAATATTATTAGAAAAATTGAAAAAATAGAATTCTGTTGTGTTTAACAATTTTTGCTAAATACAAACAATATATATATATATATATATATATAGTATGTGCAGGTTCAAATGATTTCGATGGGAATCCGAGTAAGAAAGCTCAATGTACATTAAAACGGAGAATGACTAAATTTTAAAGGGGGGAAAAACAAGACACATATTCGGTTTGTACACATTATAACTTATTTCGACCTAGATCGGTTACATCAGATGTATAACCCACCGCATTTAGAACATGTTCTAAATGCGGTTGGTTAGACATCTGTGACACCGATCTAGGTCGAAATAAGTTATAATGTGTATGTAGTTGGTTCATCATGATATCTTCCTGTCAGCCTCTCATTTACATATTTATTTATTTTTAAGTTTCTCATGAATTAATATTTTCTAATCTGTTAATAATTAAATACATGCGTTTATTATTTTTTAATAAGTTTGTTGCTGCTGCTGCTGTTGTTGTTGTTGCTGTTCCTATTTACTTCCTCCCACAAAAGCAGAGTTAGGCACAATGCCAATATTTAACATAGGGAGAATTCAGCTCCCCCAAAAGGGACACTCTGAATCTGAACAAAAATTTCAATTGCCTCATTCTCGAAGGATTTCTCATTAATGATAGAGAACATAAAAACTAAGTCCAGATTCAGTACATATACTACATTTTGCTCCTAGACAAAAAGCCAAGGAGTTAACATGTTGGTAGTGGTGGTGGTGATGATGATGATGATGATGATGATGATGATGATGATGATGATGATGATGAATTAGAAATTTGCCATAGAAAAGAAATAAACCTCCTCTAATCTTTAGACCATATCAATTAACCTTTTCGTTGTCTTTTCCTAAAAAACAAAATTTGACGATGTTCATGCACGGTATATTTCCCTACATTGGAATATATCAAATAATATTACGACAATCATCATTTTTAAAAAAAATTCCTCTAAAGGACCAAAATGTCAAATGAAAATTACTTCTTTTGTTTCTGTAAAGAAAACTACAGCTCAGTAATTGCCGCTCGGAGAACGGGTAGTTTTTCTAATATATATATATATATATATATATATATATATATATATATATATATATATATATGAAGATAGATGAACGAAGAGTGATAAACATGTACGAATGTCCAGATTTATTTCAAACTTCGATTGATCAATGCAAGGTATATTCTGTAATAAAATTATGTTTATTATTCTTTCCTTAAGCCAAGGCTTTTCAAAGATCGAGATCTTTTCATCAGAGGAATTATACAGATAGATAAGTTGGCAGTAGGAAAGCCAAAATTCAACATTTGAAAAATACCATTAAAAAAATGGAGGGTGAAAAAATGTTCGTGTAAAAAATATATGGGGTTTGTCTAGATGGTAATTGTCCGTTGATAAGGTGACCAATGGAATGAGATTTAGATGGAGAAGAAAAAGTTTCGTAAAGGCAGCATAGGAAAGCGTTCAAAAATGAAGTAAATCCAATAGTGAGATGTTGAGTTCAAATCGTAGACGGAGCGCACTTAAATGGAATTAATATGAATTACTATGAATACGATATATATATATATATATATATATATATATATATATATATATATATATATATATATATATATATATATATAATAGATCTTAGGTCAACTTTATTACTTCATGATCTTTTATTTACGCTTCAAGAATTTAACATAAAAAACAGTATATGTACGATCGTTTCGAATTTCCTCTTCAGCACAGGGTATGGACACAAACTTAGAAGCCAATAATCAGCATCAGGACACAGAGTTGAACACTCACAATTGAGCAGCAAATGTCAAAGGAGAAGAGGTGTGGCTAAGATATATCAGTATACGTAGTGTACAACTCAGATTAAACATATTTACAAAGGTATACAGATGGGAAAATACAGTTGTAAGGTTACAGGTCATGAAGAAACCCACCTTAAGGAATAGGAAGACTTTTTAAAAACTAATTATAAATGCGTTAATACATATAATAAGAAAGTTTGTAAAAAGCCCAAATGTGTGATCATATATAGTTGGAAAGTTAGTTATATATATAAACAACATTATGTTACATTTCAAAGGCCAAGATTTTAATTATTTTACGAAAAAAAAATGTAAAAACAATCAATTTTGGTACATTTTTACGGTTCTGTTTCGTTCAACAGTCGACTAACTAACATTTGTATGTCAATATATTTTTATATATATAGTAGTGTCCCGATCTCAAAGATTCATCTATCATTTTTGAAGGCAATGCTCTGAATAGACTACCTTTATATTTGCAAGGTGTATCATCAGCGATCTTATAGTGGTGGGGTTGTTGCAGGTTTTGAGCTTTCGATATTCGACTTCAATTTTACCAAATTAGGGTTTAACCTCGATCCCCCGCAACCAAACATCTGATATCTACTTTTACCTCCATTGTGAAGTCACGTAAATAGATCATGACAGCTTAGTGGTTTCGTATGTTTATACGTTTCGTTTACTCCACACGTAACCACGAACGATGGACCTTTGATTTCTGTTAGACCGCTTTCTATCTAAGTGTATCCAAATTGAAAATACAAATTGTTTCTTCTATTGCGTTTTATTTTACCCGGGCAATAAGACACTGACAGTAACGATGTTAAAATCACGATATGGAAGGAGGGTGAGTAGTTCGATGATCAATCAATCGGTGAAGGTTGACACGACTGCACGTCGTGCGGTCGTACAAGAGAAAAAAACAAGAGTCTACTTACCCGAAAAGAAGAAGAAATAATAAACCTTGAGAGGCAACAAGGTTTTGTTGATTTCGATGTGGCATCCATTTTGACGCACCATTGTCGATATGTTTCGGCTAAAGCCAGATCTATTGATTCAGGAGAGGAATCAGGTTAGGTTGATCCCGACGATCTAGAGATCGTGGGGTTGAGGGTCAGGGAGGAATTTCTGGGTGGGGATTAAGGGGAGGGGAGGGAGATGCCTCTTTATGGCACAAACTCCCGGTCACCAGATTTCATCATCAGTGCTTCCTGAAAAAAAAAACAATAAAAAAATTACACATTAGAAATAAGTATATGTATATGGAGGAGTATTTTATGTAGAATATGTGGATTACGTAAAATTAAACTTCCACTTTGAAATTAGATTAAATAAAAAAAAAGGAAATTTCCGCTTCGAAATCAAAGTAAAAAAAATAAGTTAACGTGTCAAAGGAAGTGATGAAAGAAGACAGGAAGTTGGAAGGAAGTACACGACAGAAAGAAAGATGTCACGCTTTCTTGCGGTTTGGATCTGAAAGGAACCAACCGTGCTCTCCCCACGGAGGGTGGGTGGTTGGAATACCTATAATTTTATTATGTTAATAGTAATTTAAGGAAAAATGAATTAATAAAATAAACCCCAAACGAATATTTGCTGTTGTTATAAGAAATGACGAACAACTACTATCACCGATACTATTGAATTGAAGCAATCAACTCTATACAGACACTACGAAGTCTGCTACATTCGCCATTACTTCTACAGAGAGAGAGAGAGAGAGAGAGAGAGAGAGAGGGAGGGAGAGAGAGGGAGAGAGAGAGCAACTCTATAGTAACTACTATTACGATTAATACTACGATTTTTATAAAGAAAAAGAAAAAGCAACTTTATGCACGCTGCTACGATCAATGTTTAAACAGAGTTGTCAACATGCGATAACATATACGTTACGGTCCGTTCTACGCTACCAAAAACGAAATTAGTAACTGGGGTTGGATGGGGTCTGTGGCCATCGGGAAAATAAACTTTACTGCTTCTAATACATATGTTCAAGTATTTCGTCAAAAAGATAATAAATAAAAAATATCCCAAAATGAAAGTTTAATATTTAACAATACGAAAGTTTACAATACATTTATTAAATCATCTATTGATATTTCGTAGCGTAACCGTTATTACGTATCAAACACTCCGGGGAAGACAATGGAAGTGGTCCCGAATATCTACGTTACCTTTTATGTGTCGAATATTTACGTGCTCACTTTAAAACTTAACATTTGTATGGGTAAGAATTTATTGCATGTTTCGTGGGTGATATATATCAATTCTGCACGGAAAACTCCCTTTAGTTCATCCAGGTTTTGCATGTTCCTCCTTTGTATTTATAGCTACAGCTCTCTCAAAATAATTTTCAATTTAACGGTAAAAAAAACCCATTAACGCAACACCAAAAACACCACTCGAGAACTCACCAAAGTGTGCATACCATATATGAGGGGCTTGTCGGAAGAAATCCAAAGAATATGTAATCCATATGACATCAGGTTAGTATTCAGGAGCGACTCAACACTTCGAAAGCATCTTGTGAGAGTCAAAGCCCCTACGAAAAAGTCATGACTAAGAACTGTGTGCATACGATTCCATGTAAGTGTGGAAAAGTATACAAAGGTTAGACATGTCGTCCACTAAAGGTACGGTTAGAAGAACACCGGAAAGCCGTAATACGTGGAAAAATCGAAAAGTCGGGTATGGCTGACCACATATGGAAGGAAAAGTGAAACCATCTACCCTTGTGTGATGAAATAAAAATTATAGATAAAGAAGAACGGCGAAGAGTAAGACGACTAAAAAAAGCAGTACATATGTTGGGCGACAATGACTTACTAAGCAGACCTAGTATAGAATTCAATACAATATGGGAACCTATAATTATAAATAATAGATATATAGTGATCTATAGTTATAAGTAGTTAGATAAAAAACAAGAATAGGTTTAAAGCTCCCAAAATTCATAGAATTGTCCGCAAGGGCCCGTGGATATAGTACTAAGTAAAATTCAGTTCTAAGTGACAGTTATCTGAAGGTTGAAGGTTCAATCCGAGCGATACGAAGAATTGCGAATTACTGAAGACTTCTTCCCAGTCATGGCAGATGGAACGAGAGTATGCGATCCCCGTGGATTCCGTTCGAAATTCCGTCCAGATTCCCGAGTTGGACAAAGTACACCTGAAGAAGGTCGGAGGTTACATCCGCCGAAACGTTGGGATAAAAAACCAAGATGAAAACAGTAGTCCGAATACACCAAAGTCTACATCTTAGGACTATTTGACTATTATACACGTACAGGATTATATAATGTCTACTATTCCCAATGTGAGAAACATGACGCTGTAGTACACAACATACGTGTATAATTGATGATGAAATAATATTATTCATATTTTTCTTGTTTCAAAGAATACTATTAGGTTAATTGTGTGAAGGTATAGATGTCATGTTGTACATTATGTAATCTGACCACTCACAGTTTAAAGGCTTTTTGGTAATTATTGTTTTTTTGGGTTTCTTTCGTCAGGTGTGCGCGATAGTTGATATGTGATTTGAGGACCGATGTTATGAGTTTCTGATTAATGGTTGACTTATACATATTTTAGTTATTAAGTGGTACAGAATGTCAATCGTAGCTGGATCATTGTATGTTCGCAGATTCATTTATTTTGTAGGCCTATATTTTTGTAAATAAATAGTCTGTAAACAATATTTCTCGATGATCTGTAACGTGTCGAACCAACGAAAAAAATTTAAACGTAAATTATTGATTTCAAGCAGTGAACAATGCGAAAGGAATCTTATCTCCGGATCAAATCTAAACTAGTGATGTTCGCAAAAACATCGAAATTAAAGTGTTTACTTTTAATTCGGACTTTATTTATGACGTACGCAGCAAACAATGGATTATTAAATGAAACTAAACAAACAAGTTATTAGAAATTTGATAAACATACAAATATGGATTAATGCGGAAGAATGTGCATGATGTAAATGATGTAGTTAAACGGACAGGAAATACAGAACAGAATAGAACCCGGGTAGAGAAAGTCGGAACGGAAGAGACGAGTTTACGTTTTAGCCAGGTTAATTTAATTCAGGCAGAAGTGACTAAGGACAAAAAATCTGCGCCTTTATATATGTAACGGGTGGCTATTTAGATGCCACTCGACCGATTTATTGATACCAATTTTTATCGTCTGGTTACTTCTGACTCCCCAACTATATGTCTTTAGTTAAAGTAGAAACAATATTTGGTAATGGTATTCATATTAATCGAAGCAAAACTACAACAACAAAAACATTTAAAATTATTTTAAATAAAAATACGTGAAACTCATTTAAAACAGACAGGTTTTAATGAGGCAATAAAAAAGCCTAGACGTTAGCTATTTCTAATCACCGCGACTCTTATTGCTAAATGTTCATAATACAACTATTTAATTACCTGAAAGAGCAGCGAACAAAATCTATCACACTCAATAGCTACATATCGAAATATGTCAGAAAACGAATGAAGATAATTCAGTATATATTTAAATTCAGTATATATTTAAATGGCCAGAGGCATGAGCAGCAACAATACAAAGCAGCAAGGGAAATAACTCAGTTAACATCGAAAACGAATAAAAATTAAAAACTAAAATGACTTCACTGCATACTATGCAACACCGGATAGGTACAGTTTGTCTCTAATATGATAATACGTGTTCTGTCTCTGTTTCAATATCTATTTGTATAAGTAGTTATTTTTTACCCGTAACATTCAATACATGTAAGCGAACACAAACATCAGCAGAAGCTGGTTGAAATATAAGTATTTTTATAATCTAATATAATAACTGTTGTGTATTCTTTCCAATATTAATATTTCAATGTGCGTGCTACACTAAGGGAGATAATTCTGTATATATCCAAGATAAAACAAGTATCAACAGTAGCTGACTGAAGTAGTAGTATTGTTTGTAAACTCTAATAAAATATTACGTGGCATTTCTCTGTTTTAATATCTACAGGCTGTCCCAAAATAATGTATACACTATTGGAATCGTTATAACTCGTTCAATAACCCCCCTTAGTTATAAACGAAAAGAAATAGCAATGTATACACATACAGAAGGTCCTAAAATAATGTATACGCCCTTTTAGAAGTGTTATAACTCGTTCAATTACTGATTTTAACTTGCAAACAAGATTGATAGAAGAGTAAAACGGTAAGAATATCTATTTAAAAATACTGACAGTAAAATTAATAAACACATTGAAAATTAAATTTTAATAAAGGTTAGTAACATTTAAAGCAGGAACCCTGAAACAATTGCAAAAAAATAAGAGTCGCAATTGAAGCGAATTGTGCTCAAGTATCGGAGTAAATGTTGCAGGACGTTTGTAGGTTCATTAGTTCACGATATGAAAAGTCGAGTTATTATTAGGATTCATTTTATGAACATTCTGAAATTACCTCAAGAAGCCTTTACCTTCATTAATTTTTAATATTTCATGTTTTTGTTAATTTTACTCTCAGTATTTTAAAATGTGTATTCTAACTCTTCTCTCTTATATCAATCTTTTTTGTAACTAAAATCAATAAATTGAACAATTTCTAATAATTGTAAAGGATGTAGCTTTTTTTAGATTTCTTTATATGTATAAATAGCCATTCTTTTATGTGTACCACTAATGGAGGTAATTCAGTATATATTAAAGCGGACGTATCTATCACCATCTTACACACACATGTTTTATAGAAGAGTTACTTCTCTACTTAAATATGTATGTGTGATTTTTAATCGCAAAATATGTTGGTTTATACTCCAATACTGCTCTAATAATGTATAGACTAAATAAAATGGAACAAAGGAAAAACACAAAATATAAAAGTCAAATTTCGCATATTTATTTGAGCAGACCCGTCATCACGAGTGATATATTTGATGCCTTTTTATACAGTGATAAATATGAGAACAGGGGTAGTGGAGAGAGGTAAGGTAAATAAGGTTGGGAGAAGGACAGGAAAATTAGCTTAGGTACATCGGTTGGATGGTCATATACAGGGCGTTATGTTGCTATGTATATCTATCTGTGCACTAAGAGACATCATACCAATAATCAGCCACAGCTTCTCTATAAAGTTCAACCATTACTTACCGGAGTAGTGGAAGTGGCAACATGATGGTATCAGAGCTACCCGGCTAACTGAGATCTGTTTATAATCAAGGAGGGGTTAACATCATGATCCGTCGTCCTTTAGTTGTCTCTACCTCTGTGTGACACGATGTTCGTAAGCTCAGTATTGAAGTCCGAGGCGGTCAACATCAACACCAGCAATCGGTAGCAGCTAATGTTGTTAAATAGTAAAGGGGTACGTTTGCTAGTATTCATCTACTGATATAGAATAACAAGCAAACGTTGACACGTACACGGGAGACGGTGGTCATCGGGCCAGCGAGTGCAATAAATGTCATCTCGACCTTGACATGTACTGCAAATCGACGTAACGCGACATCATTAGAAAGGATAGGGAATAAAAGGAGTAGGCAGTTGTTTGGAAGCTTGCGAGGGGAACACCACGTGCAGAGAATATCTTACCTTCGACGAAAAATTCGGGGCTTATAATGATTCAGGGCTTTTAATGATTTGTGAGATATTAGATCTCCGCTCAGAGGGAAAGTATATGTTAATACTTGAAGTTTTAGTATTGTTTTTAAATGAGATGATAATTGTTTTTTTTTTAACTAAGTGACTCTTATGATAAAAGGTTGTAGGTAAGTTGGAAAGCAATAACAATATATGTCGTCATTGTTAAGTATAGAATGGTATACAGAAAACACATCAGTCCGACAGGTACTTTGTTGCTGTAAGGCTGAGGTATAGTTCTGTTACGTCACACGAGTTTCACCCTCCCAAGCTTTACTTTTTCTCTGAGTAGGGGTTTGTTTGTTGCTAAGTGTATTTAGCGCCTCTACCAGTGGAATGCTGACGAAACTGCTAAGGCATTTTCTTTTACAATTCACCTAGTGCGCTGGCTTTTCAAAACCGACTTAACCTTGTGTCTAACTTCCTGGCGAGGAGATACATTACTATGCAGAAGAAATATCAGACTATTACATGACTAGCGTACACCCATTATTAACAATGGCGGAAAGAATTATGCTCCGCCAATTTTCGTACTTTCTATTTATCGAGATATTTTACTAATATATCCATATAAAATCATAGAATTACATCAGTAATTTAGTTTTTCACATGTAAATTATTATTATTATTATCATCATCATTTCTGATGATCTAAAGAAAATAAAACAACTACCGTTAGTTTTTTTTATTATAGAGTGGAGGATAACATTCCAAATTCATTTCAGACGGCGCGATAAGTCTTGAGTGGTTGTCAAGCTTTGCTTTTTGCTTCCAACCACCACTTGAAGAATACACGTGTTTTACTCGCTAACTTTCACATGACGAGATGCAAGTACATATATTGATTTATATACGAATAAATACACATTGATCTTTATCATAGAGTAGAGGATTTTAAAATTAGACACAATTAAACCACGACTAGGATCATAGAATGTATCATCTTTATTGGCTAAACTGATTTTTTTGGTTAATAATTTATCAAATTGAATCTTTTCTTCCAGTAGTCTAGTATTTACACTAGAAGACGAAACCATAGGAATAGATTCAATAAATAATTGTGTCATCCATTAGTTTAATTAGACAAACCAATGTGATTTATTGGCGTTTCTTCTTTTAAATATACTTTTGAAATGCTACCGTCTTTCTTGTACACAACTTTCTTAAAGCAACAAAAACTCATCTCATTAAGTCTGAGCAAGACAACAAAGAAACGGAGAGTAAAATTGGTCAGACGTCGCCATTGTCCCGTTTTAATATCAGATCAAAATATAATTTCCACACAAAGATCGCCTTTCACGCATAAAAGGATAATTATCTCCGGTTTATCATTATTGAAATAAAAATGTTTTATGGCAGCAAGAGAATTAGGAAAAGTAATATTCTGTCTTGAGCAAAAGCGAGTCTCTTTTTAACTATCATATTAAAGAAAATTCGACATTAATAAAAGTAAAGAGTGAGAGATAGATACGTCGAAGGATAGACGGACAGAACTCCTAATAATTATGCATTGACGCATCTTAAACTATAAGCTAAACTGTGATGCTCCAACCCTTGTCGCATCGCCACACAGTTGCATCCCTCTGCCCGTTTTATAAGTAATTACACAGAATGTGCTCCGATGAACTCACGACACATTTACTCCTCCTCCCGACCAACCCAACTAGCAGAAAAATCTCAAAAAAGTTCCTTTTCTACTCTGATGTCTTCTTGTCTCGGACCGCTTGCTCTTGGAATTCTATCCTGTTCCCTGTTTCCCCAACCGTCAAAATCTGATGTGAACAAACATCTTGCTCCCCACCTCCCCACCAAGGCTGACCCCCCAAAAAGTAGCTCTTATTACAATAGCACCTTACGTTCCAATGGCAATATGTCTTGTTTGGGGGGGGGGGGGATACAAAAAACAAAAAAGTAAGCGTATTGACAGATACACAGAGTGATTGAAAGGGAATTACATTGGGAGGTTTACACGCATCTAAAATAAGATACGTCTATTCAGTCTGCACGTTAAGCGATGACAATTTTATTTACAAATTAAACGTGACAGCCCGACAGACGGATTGACAGACTCACCGACCGCCCTACAGAGATTACAAGAATAATAGTTTGGCGTATCTGAAATAAGATGCGTCCATTCGATCATCACATTTAACGACGAAAATCTTATTTCAAATTTAGCACGACAGATCAACAGACGTATTGACAAACCAACCGACCGACCGATCAAGATTCTGATAGAGATGGTTGATCGTATTCAAAATGAGATGCGTCCATTCAACATGTACATTTAGTAATTAACATCTTATTTCCAACTATACGCGACAGACCAACCGACCGACTTACGTGCATTATATATACATAGTTTCTGGAATCCATCTAAAATAATATACGATCATTCAATACACGCGGTTTACGATTAAAGTGTTGTTTCAAACTTTAGTGTGACAGACTGATACACCGACGCCACGACCTTTTATATAATTATTTAACGCTATTTTAGATAAGCGGGGACGCTTTTAAGAAATCATTAAAAAAAAAAAGATCATGAATAATTTTCCATTTTCACGGGTTTTATCGACGGCCATTGAGTCATCAAAACAGCATTCATTAACTATTAGTTGCATTATTTAGAAATTAAAATACGATAATCTCCATTGCTATATGATCCTCTGTTAAAATCGACTAAGACTTTACTGCGGCCCCCTGTGGTCGGCGCATTATATATGGCGAATCACGCTGACATGCCGATTCTCAGATCGCCGAAGTTAAGCGACATTGAACCTAGTCAATTCTGAGAGTTTCGATTATTATGGGAATACCAAGTACCAAAGAAAAACACAACAGCCAGGTGTATAAATGGGTATATTAATTAACCGGCGACAGACTAGTACTATGTCATGTGGATGGTTGAGGCCACCCATTCTTCTTAACACTACACTACCGGGGTTATACCCGACACCTTAATTAAAAAAAACACATGTACTTCATTTAATTATAACGCTCTGCCTGAGAAGGCATCGAGCATTAGATTTAAATGTAATTCTGACATTTTGAGCCGGTTATTCAACTATCAGTACACCCACTATGTACATATATATATATATATATATATATATATATATATATATATATATATATATATATATATATATATATATATATATATTATATACGTATGTATATATATATATATATATATATATATATATATATATGTTCATGTATGTACTTGTGTATCTATTAATTTGTGCGCACGTGTGTATTTTATATATTGACCAGACATTTATGCTTGAAAATGAATATATGTGTATATATGTATATATCCGTGTATGGATATTTGCGCATATATTTGTGTTTGTGTTTGTTATTTTTAAATTTTTTTTAATATATATATATACATATATATATATATATATATATATATTTATATATATATATATATATATGTTTGTTTATATATGTACTTGTGTATCTATTATATTGTGCACAGTGTGTATTTTATATAAAGATCGGTTATTTATGCTTGAATATGTTTGTAAATAGATTAATACTTTGTAGTGTTAAATAGAGAAGAAAAGAATTCAGGCTAAGTAAGTAATACACCAATAGAAAAAGGAAACAATTAGAAGGCAGGTAATAAAAATGATAAAAAAAGATTGAAACTAATTGAAAGAGTTAACAAGTAAAGAATGTAACCCGATACTAAATTATAAAAAATATCTCATCCCCCAAAAAGATTTATTTAAAGGGAAAGTTTTCCAACTTAATCTCACTTCTCTATCTACTTTGGTCTGAAGAGGTTGACTCTCTGTGAAGAGTAACACCGAAACATGTATGAACATATGTAACCAATAATGTTTGTATGAATAAAAAATTATACTTAAGAACAGCTCTACTTGTTATTGAGCACTTTTTATAAACACTGGAGTTTCAACGGATTTACATATACAGAAACTAATACAATACATGTACTATATATATATATATATATATATATATATATATATATATACATATATATATATATATATGTGTGTGTGTGTATGTATATATTTTAGCTGTATCTACCTTGTCGTCTATTTTTAGCAGAAACTGTTTTGATTTTATTCATGTGAAAGCATTTATTAGAGTGCAAGTAATTCCTTTCGCTTTGTTCAGAAGAGCATGAAAACGAAACTCTCCTTTTGAATTTTCGATTACAAATAGCCAGGGAATTTTACTTTAAATACTGAAAAAAAGAAGAAATTTATTTAAAACCTAGTTTTTCCGTTTTCATGTCTTATGCAGGAATAACTATTCCAAATTATTTTTGAAATAAATAAGTTTAGTAGACAAAACTACGCTTATCATGATAAAAAGAGTAATAATAATTAATGCCGGACTGCTACTAATATTCTATCTAATTATTTGTTTAACAACAACAGAAACATATACCTAATATTATGATAGGTAACTATTGTAATAAATAAATATGTTAATATTCCGTTAAACAAATGTAAATATTAATATGAGAGCCGCCAAAGATTTTAAAAATGTAGAATATTTTTATAAATGACATAAGCAGCAGTAATTGTGTTGATGATCAGTGAAAAATCTCTCCATTTAAAATTTTTTCCTAGCTGGAATAAGTATTGTCCGAAAGAAACGAAAGCTAATTACAATTATTTTTAGTTTTAAGAATATGGTTGAAGGAGGAAAAAGAAATCTTTAGCCATGAGCGCATATCGATTTGTCAGATGCAATGCTATATACATATACATGTAAAATCGAGAATCAAACTGACTCTTCTTTATATATATATATATATATATATATATATATATATATATATATATATATATATATATATATATATATATATATATAAACTAATACTTTTTTCGTCTAGAATTTGTTGACGGATATAATTTTATCAAGAACATAAATCAAACTAAGCGATTCGTGACCTGTTGGCTAAACGTTGGTACATTGTATATCAGTTAGAAATTAACAATATTTATATATTTGTTTCGTTTTATGCTTTAATTATCTACGTCATCTTTTTTCGGCCCTTCTCGAATGCTTATGTCTGTTCTACTCATATTTTAATGTTTTCCTTTTCTTCTTTATTTAGGTAATTTATTTATTTCACTCTCTTACTCTGCTCTTACGCTGCTGCTACTACTATTTTCGTTTAAACCTGACCCCTCTATATATTCCGCTGTTCCCACAACCTTTCATCTCATTCACCCTTCCTTCTCATCTAGAAAATTCAATGTAAAAATACACAAGGAAAGAAGAATTATTAGAGTTTTAGTATTTTATATAGATATATATTTTAAAATCGTTTCATTTCAAAGGAAGATATGTTTTTCCGAAAATGCGACCAATAACAAAGTATATTTTAGAAATGTAAACACATGACAAACAGAGTAGCTTTTTATAAAAGTAACCCAATCACTAATAAGGTACTTTTTAATAAAATACGCATGATCACCAGTAAGATATGTTTCAGAAGTTGGACTAATCACAAACAAGGTGCCTTTTTCAAACTGGGCCAATCGCAAATAAGGTGCCTTTTTTAAACTGGGCCAATCGCAAATAAGGTATATCTTCAAAAAATGCAACTCATACATATACGATATAATTTATAAATTGAACCAATAAAAATTGAAGTATCTTTTAAAAAATTGGCTAATAAAAAAATCGAGTGTCATTTGTAACGAGGTGAGGCTGATCATAAAAAAATGTACCAAATCAACATTAAGAAAAAATGATCACTTTGAATTCAATTAAATTGGAAAGGTGAAAATTATGACCATCAGTTCATTGACTAATACTCTTTCAAAAGAATTTGCCTTTTCCCATCAAAACAATTTCGTTTAATTACGGAGAATTAAAACTTAATCTTGTTCTTAATAGAACACATGCTTACGAATTTAATTCATGAGATAAAAATAATGCTACAAAATTGGACATGTACATCTCTCTTTTTCTCTCTAA
>OY744520.1:113340119-113412619 GCA_963556195.1 Sepiola atlantica | reverse complement strand
ATCTCTTCTTTATGGCTTCGGATCGTTTCAAGAGAATCATAGAAGAAAATGATGGTAACATAGAAACATCATATGAGTGACGACTTTAAAGCAATAAAATAGTCGAAGAATTGAAAATAATATCTGTAAACAGCACATATCATACAGACAGTTTTAAGTTATTCATTGAAGCTTGGATAAACTAATTAGAGTATTTAAAATACAATCATGTGACACTCATATGTTAAATCTTAGGTCAGTCAGCCACTTGCTAAGGACTTCTTCGATCTTGCTAACGGTTTGGATATATACAAGGACGATTTTCATTGTTTGTTCTGTGCTCTCCATTGCCCAATTTGAAGAAAAAGAATAGAACATACCCGAGGACGTTAGTACATTGTACGGTAGATGAATAGATAGCTAAAAAAAGAAAGAAAACTAAAACGTTATCAGAACCAGATACGTCCTAATATGGAGTTCTGCTGTTATATCTGAGGAGGTGCCGCTCGAAGCACCGTTTCCTGTCTTGATGAAGTACAAAATAAACTTCACAATCAAGTGGATGATTATCGCTTTCAGTGTTCGGATTTACTTCCTCATGTAGGCTGCCATACTCACAACGTTTCGGCCGTTCTGCCCTCCGGCATTCATCAGGTATCTTGTATCGAACTCGGGAACCGTCTGTCTTGACTCTCGAATCCAATCCCTTTATTGTCACGGGTTACCAATTTTTTGGCTCTGGGACACACTCGTGAATTCTTCGTTGCTTTGATTTTTGCTGCTGCTGATGATCGCCGTATTGCTGCTGTCGCTGAATGTTACTTTCACTGCCTTCGCCCCGGATTGAACTTAGCACCTCCAGATAACTTGCAACATCCGAACCAACGACATCCTCTACTATATCTCTTCCCATTCTCATATAGTTTTTAGTTTTTAGTCTCTTTTAACTGTATACATTATTCTGATCCTTTCATAAGTCGCCCTTTATTGACGTCATTTGGCATTACGTCCACGATGGAGTACATTCATGCTTTAGTATTATAAAGCTTTTCTGAAAATATGATTCCTTATAGACATTTAAGAAAGATAAAAGCTAAATTATAGTTCATTTTATTGACACAAGTTTGTTTTAATTGGATACTAGACGTATCGACGACCCGTTGGGCCTCAACCACGTTACCTTTTATTCTGCATTGATTTCGTTCGAAAATTCATTAACTTTGACGTATCTGTTAAGACATCACCTTTGCATAACTAAAAATAATTAGTCTCTCTCTCTCTATATATATAATCATTATTATTATCTTATTATTATTATGGTTATTAATATATTGGTGTATCATTATTCTTTTTGTTCTAATATAGAAGACTTACTATTTTGTCATCAATTTTACATACGTGTTCCCGGTGTGAATAGTCGCACATAAGCAAATAAGATGACGACGCAGGAAAAAGATAGTAACCCTTTCTCTTAATTATCACACATACATTAAGACCTATTAAAGCATGGCTGAATCAACATAGAGTGAGAGGAAGCGAAGATATATATAGAGATAGCTAAGAGATAAATGGGTGACTTGTTCAGTTAATTATAAATTACGGCTAATTTGATCAAATAAAACAGCATTTCTTTTAAACTTAACTCAATCACACACTTACGGTATATTTTAGCATCAATTTCGTGCTATTAAAGTATATAGAAAAACAGCCTTATGGAAACAAACGTTTATTAACTAACATTTAGTATAATAAAAGATATGTGGCTTTTAAATTGTTCAATCTTTTAGTATATTGGAAATTAGCTTTGGTAGGTTGATTTCTGCGTGGAGTGGTGTGTTCGAGTCCTTACTATTCCATTACACCATTTTAATTTTGAGTCTTAGTAATATTTACGTGGTTCCACTTGTGAGTAGTTGAATTTCAAATATGATTGAATAGAAATAACAACGATAGAATTATCAAGGTTAGAAATCATAACATGCTGATTTTTGTATTATTTATTAGAAGTTGTTTAAGATTATAATTATACTGTACGTCATTAATCTGGTAGTTTATCGAACTTTGGTCTGATAGATGACATGTGAGTATATCGTTAAATATGATACAGTCTTTAATCTATTAATCATATTTATTTTATTTTACGCACTTACATTAATCACGCTGTAAACTAAAGTTATGTTGTATTCGTATTTTATATACCTGCACCATTCCTCGAATATGTTCAGAGCTTTTTCGATGCCCCATTATCAGTTGCGGTCCATGTCGAAATACTCTTGTTTCGCTTTGATCTATTCCAAGATCGAAGTGACTTTGTGTTCCCCATTGATGTCCGTGGCTGCAGCAGTCACGATGCTACTCAGGTTCTGGGTATTTTTTTAATATATTGTCCCGATTAATCTTGTAGTGGCGCTTCTCCGATTCCAGTAGAGTTATATTTACACATTATTTTTTTGTAAACTCGTATTTCTTGCAACGGACAGTGCTCTATTTTTGAAAGTGAAAATACCGATAGATTAAATAGACACAGAATGTTTATCATATTTGACGAAGTAGTTTTGTCGGAAGAAATGCTACCGGACCACGCAATAGATATATGTCTTTTTTGTACTGACGCTTATCAAGGCCACTCGAGGATAAGGGTTAAAGGGGTGGTTGGTTGAACGATGACCATAGTCACGCGAGTATTGCAAGCAGTGAGTCGAATAAGTAATAAATTACTTAAGAGTACTCGATTTTCCAAGAGGACTCCTTGACAAGTATTTGTTTACATTAGATTTGATGACCTCGTTCCGGGGTTTGAATCGTGCTACCGGGTTGAATAGTTAGCTCTACACTGATGATTCCGCAAGGATGAAACGTATACGTATGTAAATAATAATCAAATATCTTTTATCAAATAATTATTTGTAGCCGCCGTTATGCTGGGGCCTTTAATGCGAGAAAAGACAGCCGTCAACCTTGGCTATAATCCTACGTTCCTTTAAGTAGAACACTTTCTGACTGCTGCTCATAAAAATGTACACTTACTCACATAAATACGTTTATTTCACATGACTTTCGTATAACCATTCATGCTGGCATAATCGGTTAAAGAATCGGATATGGAGTCACATACAAACAACCCTCGTTCCTGGGGTTCGAATCGTGCAACCGGCTTTAATGGTTATCTCTACACTGATGTTTCTGCAAGGATGAAACGTATACGTATGTAGATAATAAGTCAATATTTTTTATTATATATTTATTTGTAGCCCCCGTTTGGCTGGGCCCTTTAATGCGAGAAAAGACAGCCGCCAACCTTGGCTATAATCCTACGTTCTTTTAAGTGGAACACTTTCTGACTGCTGTTTATTAAAATGCCCACTTACTGACATAAATAACTTTATTTCGCATGACTTTCATATGACTGTTCATGCCAGGTCTCATCAGTTAAAGCATCAGATTTAAAGTTATAAACAAACAACTCTCGTTCCGGGGTTCGAACTGTGCGACCGCCATGAATAGTTATCTCTGCACTGATGATTCCGCAAGGATGAAACTTATACCTATGCAGATAATAATTAAATATTTATTATTAAATAATTATATATATATATATATATATATGGAGAGAGAGAGAGAGAGAGAGAGAGAGAGAGAGAGAGAGAGAGAGAGAGAGAGAGAGAGAGAATAAGATGAGACTTCAAAGATATAAATATCTTTAACTAGTAAACTATCAAAGCTAAGTATAATGGATAGAGCATTAATAATAATGGATTGAATGACAGAATACAATAAGAAATGAATCAGAAAAGTCCGTACCTTGTTGGGGTATTTTAACATAACAGTGTGTTTTTGGCCGATATATTTTATGTTTTGTATATTTTCAAAGCTAAATTTCTTTTTTACTCGCAGTAGTATCATTGCGGTAATTGTCCTCTGAGGAGATTTTCTTTTAAAATCCATGGTTTAAGGACTCAGTATACTCCTTGCCTTTGAACTTATGTAATAAAGTCTGACTCATTTCTTATTTTCTTCTGTCATTCAATGCATTATATATATATATATATATATATATATATATATATATATATATATATATATATATATATATATATATATATATTAAAGGTTAGTGGGAAAGATCACAGCAGTGTGCTAGATTTTTTAAGAAGATTCAAAATTAAGAGCGCACTATCTATTTATATATGTATTACAGAAGATCAGAACAACATCGGTACCATCGGTTTAAAATCTTAATTAAATGGACTTATACTTTGTCTCTTTTTACCGGACTGTATTCAGCCTCGTTAATGTCTGCCTCCCTAGAAAATGGCAGCCCGAGCGTTGTGTGACTTGTTGACGATATTTCGATCTCTGTTTCTATTTTTATTGTTTTTACTAATTCGGCATTTCCATCCGAAAATTTTGCTGCCATTTGTGTCGTGTGCAAGTTGAAAGAGTTTTTATTATTTGATCTGTCAATTTGCGTCAATGTCATGATGACCTCTAAATGAGTTATACAGAAAAAAGAAGACATTGTGATGATTTGATGAATCGAGCCCAAATGTCTTACATGTGAACATTCATAGCGTACACGAGTTTTTTTCGTCGATATTAATCATCAGCTTAGTCTACTGTAAATCTATTCTTATTCATTTTCATTATTAGAAACAAGATTGTTTTATTATTGATACATTGCTTTATCGTTATCTTCAGATTTGTTATAGTCGCCGAATCCGGCGTAGTGATTTTTCTTTGTTAGCGAGACCAGACTAGTCTCGTTCTCATCTCTGAACTTTTATTAGCGGACAAAAAAAATTTCAGCTCATGAATACTACATTATTACGGAAAATATGCTTGACTGGCACCTTATAAAGACAAAAAATCAAGCCGAATAATAAAATCTTGCATACGTGATCGCAGTGTGTTATTCGCCATTTTCGAAACAACATCCTCAACAACGGCGAAAGAGAGTCAACAAGAGGCGATCATTTGTTCATCACTTGTTGATTTAAAACCAATGTTGTTCTGATCTTCTGTAATACATATATAAATAAATATTACGCTCTTATTTTTTAAATTTCTTTTAATAATCAAGCACTCCGCTGGGATCTCTCCCACTCATCTTATAAAGTATATATATATATATATATATATATATATATATATATAATTTTCTTTTAATGAATAAATATTTTTTATATACATAGACATATATGTTTCGTGTTACCTTAAACACTCATCAGTATAGATTATGAAACTCTACTGCCTGTCGAACGATTCGAACTCCGGATCCGAATATCTTGCCTCCAAGTTTTTTACCTATTACTTTTTATATATAGACTAGACTCACACGGTCTCAATATTCGTCTAGTAGAAGACCCGTGACCCGAAGAGTCACGGCTCGTCTACTGGACGAGCATCAAGGTAGGTCGTCTAGGAAAAGGATCAGCCTCTCATTCAGATTAAATGGATGACGTCATATTTTAGTGACACACACGCATACAAGTTGTTGCAGCAAAATCCGACACTTTATAAAAATAAAACGAAACAGTCCGACAGTTTATTTAGCAACAGTTAGAGTTACATACTACATTATTTTTCAATATAACCTCAACCGGCGGAGACGACCGTTTCAAGGGGGGCGTGAAATAAGTCACATGCGTTAGCGACCATGTTCTTGTCTATAGCGGCGAACACCTCCACGATGGTCGTCTTTAGAGAGTCGACCGCGTTGTGTGCGTGCTTCTTGGTCTTTGCCTCGATTACGCTCCAGAAGAAATAGTCAACAGTGTTAGAGTTGGGTGAGGCAGGCGACCACAAGTCCGGCAACCAGTACTGAGGGAAATTTTTAAGCAGCCACACTTGATGTATTGGCCATGTGTACAGGAGTGGAGTACATCTAGAAGATGTAGGGGCGTTCGGCGGCGGTTCGTCTATATAGGGCTTTGTCACACCTCTCGAAACCTCTTGGTATTTCGCTTACTTTCGGTGTGTCAAATTTTGCTGCAACATTTTGTATATTGACAGAATCGTTAAAAAGTATATATATATAAATATATGTATACATATAATTGTTAACGATTTTGTCAAACTCAGATCAATGATTGTAGTAAAGTAACCTCGTCCAGGAACTAAATCAAAGTGAACTATATAAAATTATAAACATATACAGCCATTTATTGTTAATTAACAAGACAACTGAAATGTTTGTGTCTCTCGCGATCATTTTCAAGATAGGTAATGTTATTACTTAGAGAGAAACAAATGGTCCAGAGTTTGAAAGCATGCCAATGGTAAGTGCCGTTAACTTTCCAGTGTGTCGTTCAACTTTTTATATATTCTTTACATTACGAACAAATAATTCCGATGTTATTCGACTGTAAGAGACGCTTAGATGTATCATTTCAAGTTTTTTGGAATAAATCTTTTATTAGAGGGGAGTGTCTGGATTTTGTAACCATTAATAATGTGAGTATTTTTTTCATGTATTATTTCATGTATTTCGACTTATCATTGTCTTTGTTAAGATCGCATTTAGAACTTTTTCTATCCCCTTTTTCGATGTCTTTGGATAGAGGTTTTTCCCTATTGATTCTGAATGAACAGTTTCTCTTATGAGCAACAAAGTTAAGATGAAAACTATGTATTTTTCTTGATTCTGCTGCAAATCTTTCAATGATATATGAAGATTAAGAAATTGAAAGAAAAGATGGAAGGTATGGTTATGGATTGATTGTTACTTTGGTCATTGAAATATGACTATAATATATATATATATATATATATATATATATATATATATATAATAAATCAGAAGTTGAATCTACAAACAGTCGAGTTTTATAATTAGCAGCAATGTGTTGGATGGCGATTGCTGCTAATTAAATTCGGCTGTCTGTATCCTCGACATCTTATTTCTTTTCTTTATTTTAGACAATTTGTTTTTATTATGAACTTGTTGTGCCTCCCGCTATTATATGGAGACTGTACAATGTCAAGATTTGAGTAGTAGTAGTAGTAGTAGTAGTAGTAGTAGTAGTACTATCATTAGTATTAATAGTAGTATAAAAGGCGCCTGGTAGCGCATGCTTATTAAATCCAAGTTCTACTTCGGAAGACATTGTAAAGTGAAAATATATATTTAAAAAAAGCCAAATCGATGCCAAGATTTATTTTTCATACAATTAATCCGATATTTCGATTATCATAGATCTTTTTCAATGAAAATCAGATATTGTTCATTTTTTTCTTTTTCTCATTGTCGATTCACGACGGCGAAAGCCAAAGTGACTCGAATTCTCCCGCTGTAGTATGGAGACTGTCTAATGTCAAGATTTCAGTAGTAGTAGTAGTAAAAAGGAGCCTGGTAGCGAGTACAAGTATTACATCCAAATTATACTTTGGATTGCATTGAGAAGTGAAAAGGATCTGTGTTGATCGAAATATCTGAGTTATTGTATAAAAAAGTGTTACGTGTGATGTTTATACGTTCTTATAGGTTTAATAACAGGTCAACAATGAAGAAAAGAATGAATTAGAACCTTTAACAAATTTATTTATCAAAGACACCGATTAAATGAAATGTAGAAACCGATGAACGCGAGATACTTAAATCGTTGTTTACTTTTCATCTGTCATGGCAGACGACTTCTTTTTTCCTAGGGCGATAACTCTTTCTTTTGGTCTGAGAGAAAACAATTATTCTGTTCTGTTAGGTTGCCCTAACATCTCCCTGTTTTAGTCTTTAACTGTACCAAGTGTACTTGGGGTTAACTTGGAGGTCCTTTACTCGAGTACGACTGCGCTTTGACCAACTCATGTAAGGTCTTTTATAATTCCCATTTGTATTTGTATGCATGGGAGGTGATGGAGATGGCAGTTCGAATGTGTCCATAAACAGATCGAACAGAATGGTTGTTCTGTTGTCAACTAAGTTGTCTCCAGTGTATCTTGGACGTAACTGGTTTTTGTGCCGTCTCATCCTCGTCACCAATGTTACGTCCGATATTTATACGTTGTTATCGGTTTAATAACAACTCAAAAATGAAGAAAGGAGGAACTAGAACCATTACCAAATTTGTTTAACACACCGATAAAATGAAATGTAGAAACCGCTAGACGCGAGATGCTTAAGTCTGACTGAGAGGTCGTAGTTTACTTTTCAACTATCATAGCAGACGACTTCTTTTATCCACGGGTGATAACTCTTTCTTTTGGTCCAAGAGAAATAACTATTCTGTTTTGATTAGTTTCCCTAACAAAAATACAAATAAATAAATCTTGGCATCGATTTCGTTAAAGAAATAATACATATATATATATATATATATATATATATATATATATATATATATATATATATATATTACAAATCAGCAGAGCATTACCGCTGTCAACCAAGGGAAGAGTATCAGGCATGTATACACAGTGTGATTTATTTTACAATAAATGTCACCAATTATCAAGGTACAAAGGCCACTCGAGGATAAAGGTTAACAAGTTTTTTCTGGTGGACGGTGGGATAGCATCTCGATCACCTACACGATGATTGTAGCAGGGCATAAATTGATTATTTACGGGGACGGTTAAACAAAAACTAGTTACATTCGATTTGAAGACGACCATATTGTAGTGTGCTGGGAAGCAGGCTCGCGGCGCTGTGTTCTGTAGATGGGCAGTTCGAGCAAAGACACGTCGCACATGGAAGCTTCGTTTTGTCTTGGGCGCGCATATGATGAAAGGGACATCATTGACAGTGGTAGTGGCTAGGCGAGTTCTAGTTGTGAATGTCTTACAAAGGGAGACCATAGATTTGAGCTCAGTCGAGCACCTGTCATGAAAGTTACGGTAGAGCAAAAAGAAACTAGCAATATCTCGTCTGTGAGAGAGTGACTATATTGAAGCGAAGAGGACATCCCCCACTAGATTTCGAAGACGATTTTGGCCTCTGTCAAGGTAGGAAAGTGTGTTCTGAGCGGCACCTCACCATGTGTGGCAACAGTACTCCATCTTAGGACGTATTTGACTCTTGTACAGGTAGAGGATGGTGTCGGGCATGATATACTTTCTGGACCGATAGAATGATCTAATCATTTTTCCAGCAGTCATAGCAACATATTTGAGGGAAGTCTTCCATTTCAAGTCTGAAGAAAAGGTCAGTCACAGGAGCTTATCAAAGCAGTGGGCTTCCTCAAGGGGAGAGCCGTTCATTTCAACTGGGACAAAATGGGTATCGGAGCGTTGGTGATGAATGGAGAGAAGCTTGGTCTTTGACGCATTAAAAGCAACCAGTCACTTTTCCCCTATTGCTTCAGGTCGGAAAAAAGAGAGTCAGAAAAAACCGGATCATTAATGCTCTTCAAAGTGTTTCCATAGATGGTTGTGTCATCAGCATAAATGTTTACGTATGGTCTTAGAATGTGGCCTGGGAGATCATTTATGAAGATCAGGAGCTGGATTGGGCCCAGAATGGAACCCTGACGCATTGATACTGTGTGATCCAGACTTTTTTCTATCAACAACTAGTTTTATAGATCTATGAGCGAGAAAGTATTTTATGGTTGAGCGTACATTTCCAGATATTCCATAGCTAGCAAGCTTGAGAAGTAAAACTTTATGCTACACCTTGTCAAAAGCTTTGAATATGTCAGGGGGTATTGCTTTAGCAAGGAAGCCCCGTCAATATAGAAGTAAAACCTCGTCAGTAAGAGTTAAGGACATGCGTAACATGGAGAGTAATAATATAAGAATGATATGATGAATGTGTAATATGAGTCTTAAAAACAGGCTTAGATCTGATGACCTCAGATGAAGATTTAATCTGAAGTGTAGAGGGAGATGTGTGCAGAACCGGAGACTTTGATGTTATGGCCACGTTGAAAGAATGGATGAGAGTGGGTGGGTTAGTAGAAGTAGAACAGTCGAGGTAGCAGGTTCAGTTTACGGGGGTTAATTTATTGTTAATCGCCAAAGGCACTTTTAGCGGGGATTTGTCGAAGACCAGAGTGGACTCATCGTAGGGAAGTGACTTTTTACATTCACATCTGACCTTGTGTCTAATCTCTTGGCTAAGAAGTAAAAAACACACACAAACACACACACCCTCTCCCTCCACGTCTCTCTCTCTCTCTCTTTCTCTTATTTTCCTTTCCATTGCCAGGAATATTTGTAAATAATCCAATTGCCGCACATTGATCAGATTTGGCGCAGCTGGAAAATGTCAACGATCTCCTACATTAAATCTGATTATAAAATCTAACATTTGTGAATGAGTTAAGCATTTTGACTGGTAGCCATTTTAATGAGTCGTGTCATTTAAAGAAAAAAATTGTATTAAAAAAATCTAAAACCAACCTAAATAAGTATGTTATCTTCTAGCTATTCTGGTCCACCATATTTTAAAATATTAAACGTCAGCAAAATAAATAGAAAAATCTTGCAATATGCTCAAATTCGAAAAGACTGATTAAGCTATTGTATTGTGGATTTGAGGAAATTAATTGACATGACACGTTTACTTACGACAGTTTTCATTAATGCAATCGATTACACATATTTTCATTTCTAAATATATTTGAAAATATAAATATAACTATAATTATATATATTCTTTATAGAAAATAGAATGTTGGTTTGTCTGTAATAGAAATCAATATGTTAACAGAAAATTTAAATAAGCTTCAATAAGGGTTAACTTTTACAGCAATTCCATGTAACAATTTCTCCCCCGATTCCATCTGGGCTGATGAAGTTCGAATTATCGATTCTAATTATCGTTTTATAAAATGTTGGTATTACTTCTGTATTATAGTATATCATAATAATAGTTCATGAGTCTTCGTCAACATCGGCAATTTACGAAGAGCAAAGCGACGTTCTCCTTTTTTAAAAACAGAGAACGTCGAATTAAAACAGCACTAGCAAACCACTATTGGGAGCTCAAAGAAAATGGACGCTCAACAATAATAGATGTACAAATTTAGACGACCCCTGTAGATCATGCCTGAATGAAAAATTTGAAATCCTAAACTTTAAAGATCCCGGAAATCTATTAAACTGTAGAAGTGAGATAGCAAACAGCTGCGTACACAGAAATAAATTTACCTTAGGCTAACGATGAATAAAAAACAAAAACAAAAAACAAAAAAAAAAACTTAACAATTAAAAAATTAACACCTAAAATAGAAATACAAGGAACCACGTGTTAAAATAAATTCACCCATTATATTGACGCAACAAAGGAAACAGGATATAGGTCAATCTATAGAAAACAGAACAATAGAACAGGATATAAGAAGTAATACCATAAGACCTTTCTTTGCGGGAAGCCAAACGATTGGCTGAAAGAACAACAAAGAATCTGATTGGTTAACGAGCTAGCCGTGTATATAAAAATACCCAGCAAAACAAACTCCATGCATTTTAGCCTGAAGATTCCCCCGGGTATCAAACGCGGAAGCCTCTGTGTAGCTTAATGGCCATAAATATATTTTATAGCTTACTACCTAGTACTACTTACGTATCGAGCACTGTTGAAGTAAATACTGAAAATTGATACATAAAAAATGATATCCCCTTATAAAATGTTATGTGGATACATCAAATACTAATACATATATATATATATATATATATATATATATATATATATAGAGAGAGAGAGAGAGAGAGATATGATAGAATTTTGAAAAAAGCAAGAACGTTATTTAAAAAAAAATATATATATATATATTTATTAAATGAATAAAATCATTTTTCATAAATATATGTCTCTGAGACTTTCGCCGTCAAACGGCCTCAACGAAGAGTTATTTACTTTCTTTCTTTCTTTTTGTCCTCTTCATTTTGCTGGTGTTAAAATTGCAAATAAACTCACTCGTGGTTCCAAGAGGACACGCCTCGTCCGATCTTGAAAGAATGGAATATTTTAGATTTGCCGCGGTTAACGCTTATATGAATTTGAAGGGGTGTACACATTTTTAAGAAAACGCTTTTCGAAATATATAATGAAATTTAAAAGATCAGAATGCATATATTCCGTTGAGGCCTAATGCTTTACAAACTGTCATCTTTCTTAAGGTCGCCTTGAACGTTTCTTTAGCAATTTCTGTTTCTGTTCGTTCTGCAATTTTCGGAAGGTCTTTGATATTTTCAGCAATTCGGTATTTTTGTTCTGGCCGTGTCGCTATTTCTGTATATTTCCCCAGCATTGTTCGTTTCAGTCGGTTTCTGTTTTGGTAAGCTTGGAATTCATTGTTTTCAAAAGTCTTATTTTTTATATTGTTCAGATTTTTATCTGTATTTGTCTTCCCTTCCAATATCTTTTGTTTTAGTGCTTCATGTTTTTGTTTAGACTTTCTTTCTTTACCATCCATATTTATACCGTTTTCTGTTGTCTTTAGCCTTTTTCACCTCCTCGGTATTTCCAACTTTCTTGACTCGTTACGACTAATGTTTGGGATACCAGCTGAGGCTGGTCTACTTTTACATACTATTTCTTTTCTGTTATCCTCGGTGTCGGATATATATATTGTGCTGTCCCTTTCACTTCCCTTCTCAAAATCGAAAGTGTGTTGCGTAGTTCCTTATTCTTCCTTTTCGTTGATTATTCGTAACCGCTTCTCGTCGTCACTTAGTTCCTCTTCGATATATCGTTTGTGGGTAGGACTAACGTTGCTGGTCGCTGTGCACATGTTCTTCATCGCGTTAGAGAAGAAGAATTAAAAGACAAACATTCACAATGAAGGTTTATTAAGAGAAATATGTTAAATGAGTTATAAGTACAATCTACATTTAATTATGAATGAGAGATACGCTTATATTAACCTAAGTAACTAGTTGATAGATAGACAGATAGATATATTGATAGACAAATAAACATATAGACACACAGATCGGCGCCCATCGTCGACTGCGATGCTCAATAGCTTCGCGTTGTTAAGGCATTTTTTTTCAGCGACCATCCACTTCGAGCTTCTAAAATTGTCCATGTCAAAATATAACCGTTCTTAATAGCTCAGGTCCAAAATCTATACTAGCAAATCCGTCATCCATAATCTAACACATGTGCACATGTTTTACTATAATAATAATAATAATAATAATAATAATAATAATAATAATAATAATAATGATGATTATTATTATTATTATTATTATTATTATTATTATTATTATTATTATTATTATTATTGTTATTGTATATCCTCGGTCAAAAATGACGGAAACATTATGCTTCGCCAGTGTTAGTACTCGCTTTTTATCTAGATATATTACTAAAATATTCATATAAAGTTATATAATTACGCCAGTAATTTAATTTTTCACATCAAAATTATTAATATCATTTCTGATGACCTAAGGTAAAAACACCCATTTATTATAGAGTGGAGGAATTCTTTCCGACTTCATTTCAGATGGCAAGGTAAGTCTGAAGTGGTTGCTTGGCCTGCTTATTTCTTTCTCGTTTTATTTCTCAACATGAAATGATATTATACAGAGGCTATATGTAAAATGCATGCGTTTTACTCGCTAACTTTTGCGTAACAAGATAAAAGTACATATATATATATACCAATAAATACATATTGGTATTTACTATAGGGTGGACGAGTATTTTTATTCGTACCATTCGTGTAGGTTGGAACCTACTTTGTTCTGAATATGCACTAGTAGTGGGTAATTAACGTTGTCTTCCTCGTGCAATTCTAAACCAAACCTCCCCATATTGTTATTGGGTGTCAGTTTGCCGTTTTACTAAGAAAACGGAAAATAGACTTTTCGCCAAGACCAAGTGTGAAGTTTTCTTCCCAAGAGTCGCCAGTTCGAGTGATAAAACGTTTAATTTATTTCGCGTTCTTCAACAGTTTTCCCTGTAGATCACCAGCACAGTTATTTCCTCTCTCGCGTGATTTCACGTCGACAGATCGTGAGAAGATGGGGTCAACAAGTGCAGCTTTAACTTGTAGCCGGTTCAACGAGGCTAACTGTTTTATCATAAACCTGGTGACAAAACGTTAACGATCTTTGGCAAGTTATACAATTTAAAATGAACTCCATTTCACCGGCCTATGCACGAAAACTCTGTGTTATTTTTTAAAAATTATCATGACTCTACATCATGTTTAGTAAAAGATATTCGCAGCTCGAGCTAATTGCACACTTCTGTGGAAAAAATAACGATGAACTATTTTTCTACGGAATATTAGATGGATGTATATAAAGAATTAATGTTATTTTTACATGTGTTAAACTATTACAAGTTATGTTTCGGAATCTTTTAGATGAAGATTGATAATTTGTATTATTTAGATTATTCAGGCTACTGTTCTCATCTTAGATGTTATTCACACAACGTTTCGGCCGGTGCAACCTTCGACGTGTTACAGGTGTATCTTGTCGAACTCGACATATGCTGGGCGACAATGACCTCCTAAGTTGATCTAGTATGAAATTTAATACGATATGAGAACGAGTAGTCATGGATAATATATTCGATTACTATTAATATATATATATATATATATATATATATTTATTTATATATATATATATACATACATATATATATATATATATATATATATATATATATATATATAATAGCAATACGTATGAATCTATAGTGATAAATAGCAAGACTACACAGCTACAAGAATACGTTTAAGGCTCCTACAATTCATACTAGATTGTCTGCAAGGACTCGTGGCGTCACAGAAAAAGTGTTAAGGGAATATGCAGTTGTATGTAACAGTCTTCCGGAAGCGATACTTATAATAACATTACGAATTACTTATAACTTCTATCCAGTCATGGCTGACGGAACGAGACCAACCTACCCCCGTAGAGTCAATAAATGATTCCGTTCGAAATTCCGTCTAGATTCCTGAGTGCGACAGAAAGATTCCCGAGTGCGACAAAATACACTTAAAGAAGGTTGGTGGTTTTATCAACCGAAACGTTGTGAGCATACAATCTGAGATGAGAACAGTAGTTCGAATAATCCAAATAGTACATATTACAAGTTACTTTCTTTGTCTTGATATATTCACTCACAGTTCATTCCCTCTTAAATTAAATGTTAAATTATGCTATGGAAAACCGTAAAAAAGGTTATTTAATTTTTTCCTAACTGCATTCTTATATCTTGGCTACAGACTCTAGTCGCATTTATAAGTGTTTTCAGCTCCTTTTTTGTCTTTTACAAAAAGCTTGAAATCATCACTGTACACGAGAGGGTTTATCTTTTCCTTTTTATCTGTGAATCTGTATCTTGCACAACATCTCTTGACTATGGTGAGTGGCATAATAGGTATGACAAAGAGTAGTGGGGATAGAGTCTCCTTAGATGACCACGTATCTTTATCTGTCAGGTTTTGGATCTCTGGTTGATAGTCCCAGTCTATATGTTTCCATCGTGTTTTCCATAAAGTTGATAATTTTGTTAGCTATTTGGTAAATTCTTAAGCATTCAAATATCCTTGTGCACTTCTTGAGAGGAAGCAGGGAAAACTGAAAGCAACTACCTAGCAATCCTGGAAACAAACACCATTGAGTCAATACTGACAAAGAAAAAAATACACGAGAAGAAAAAAACATTAAAATCTAATAAAGAGTAAAGATCTGAAGAACAAAAAAAGTTTAAATAAAAAAACAGATTTCTGTCGTAAAACTTTATGACACATTAAAAATGAAATTTTTTTTGCTATTCGATCAGAGAAACCGCCATTTGGCAGGACTTTCTTTAACTTATACTTTTTAAGTCTTTTAAAAATGTATTTTGTTAAATTATATCTTCGATTGTTCTTCGGGAGAAAAAGAATCCATCAAATATTTGTCTTTTAGTTTTTTTGTTTGTTTTGGTTTACGGCAAATCTAACATTTTTTATTTATTTAATGCTAAATCCAGTCATTTAGGTTAAAGTATTTATACGTGATGTTCTTTAAACCTTCAACTACTTATTCATGGTGTTTGATTTAATTTTTTTGACTTAACGGCACATCAACCCATTTCGGATGATTTAATGTCGAATTCCGTCATATGTTGAAGTATCTATGCTCCATATACATAATATCTGTAAGTATTTATTCATTGCATTTATTTTGGTTGTTTGTTTTACGGAATATAAACATGTTTAGAGTTATTTTATTTTGTTAATATATTCCATGTGTATTAAGCGAGAGAAATTCAAAATTATTATCGCAAAAGTATTTTATTTTTTTGTCTATCGTAACGGCATATTATTTTGGTTATTTATATTGTTATTATTACATTTAAAAAATCCCTTTCAGATTTGGACTAGTCTGACGAACCAAGGGACAAATACTGACTACAGCAAGTTTTAATAATAGTAGTAGTTGACATATTGATTCAATTAGTTGTTTTACGACTAAACTAAAAACTATCCATTCTAATTTGGGAAGATTTTCGATTATACAAAGTTTACCAATATAAGTGTTTTGAACTATAGATATTTTGAATTAATATATATCGCGAAGGAGAATACGACTCGGACTCGTCTGACGAACAAAGGTATAACAAATACTGACTACACCAAGATTTAGTAGTTGTAGTAGTAGTAGAAATGTTTTCCTGTAAAAAGTATAATAGATCTTGTCGTTAACCATTTCGGAATTCTAAGTTGTTTTGATAAACTCAGTTACAACACGTATAGACCTCATATAATACTTATGCAGAGTAATATCAATTTATTTTAACTTAATGAAAATATAAATGTGTATTTTCACCCCAAACAAGGCAGGCCGCCACTGTAGACGTAAGGGGCTACTGAGAAGAAAGAAAAGGGGAGAAGGTTGGGGGGGAGTCAACCTAAACTGGGATCTGCGCAGCGAGATGTTTGTTTAAATTGATTTTTAATTTCTGCATGTCAGTACTGTCGGGGAAACAGGGGGCATGGAGGGAGTTCCAGAGGCCAGCAGCACGAGGAAAGAAGCTATTTGAGTAGAAAGCTCTCCGGCATCTGGGGATCTCCACAGTGAATGAATGGGATTTAGTTGATTGTCGAGTTGGTCTAGTGAATTTACGTCGAGGGGGCACCAGAGTAGCCAATTCATCGGGGCACAATCCATTGTGCTATACGGGAAAATGAAGAAGCTGATTGTGTTTAATTCTAACGTGATATAGTTAAAGTTTTTAACTGAACTCTTAGTGTTCTGCAACAATTGTATATTTTAAAATCTTCTCTTCTTCTTCACAACGACAATGCACCTGCTCACAACGCCCTGCTGCACACCTGAGAGTTCTTAGTCGTGAAAAAGATCGCCTTACGTAACGAGTATCCTTAATCACCCGATATTACTCGGAGTGACTGTTTCTTTTCTCTAATCTGAAAGAGGTCATGAATGGGTATTGTTTTAACGCCGTATATCTGATCAAGAGGGGTATCACAATAGATATGAGTGTCATCCCAGATTCGAAATTAGGACGTCAGGTCATTTCTAACGTTTAACAGATGTGGCATAATGACGGAGCTGAGTGAGATTCTAGGTGAATCCTGCCATCAGCAAATAGAAGAATGGCAGAGAAGGATGAGGAAGTCCATTAGAATTGAAGGAGGAGTACTTAAATTTATAATCATGTAGATATTTTTTTAATTGAAATACATTCTTAGTGACCCTTTAGTGAACATTTTTTTTATTTTTGAGATTTCCTCCGGACAAATATACACACAAACAAACGTATGCCCTTCATAAAAATAGACGTTACAATTGAATACCTCTCGTATTGGTCATTATAAAAACCAGTCACAAATATTTACGATCATCTCTACTTTTCATTTTTATGGCTTTACTTAAAATATCCGCAATAAATGAAAATGAATCATCTAGAACAAGATATGTGCATTCTATTCTGAGCTCAGCTGTTAAAAGTATTAATGCAACAGTTTCGTCGCAAGATTTTGTCGACAACAAAATTGTGTCTGTAAATGTGAGTTTTCAGATTTACTTCACAGTCAACTTAAGTTTACAGACGTAGTTCAGATTAAACTTGATTTTACAGAGATAGTTCATATTTAACTTAAACTTATAGGTGTTCTGGACATGAGATAGGATGATGGTCAGATCATCAAGTGTCGCTTCAGTCTGCAATGAAAAATTTGAGAGAGAGTGGTTTGCGGAGTCTAAAATAGAGTTTAAGGCGAATCGCTGGACAAGTAGTTCAGCCATATCAGTTGCCGTGCAAACGACAGCATTGTGGTTAGATAGCGATTGGAATTGTTTATTGTCCATTGTTCACAACACTATTGTAATTTTTTCAGAAATAGCGAGTACTTAGTTTCTTTGACTGAATGCGTTTTCTGGTCATCTCTGTATAGTTCTTTTTGCTTCATTTATTACAGTTTTACAATTTTTCCTTGACGCTATAAGTGTCTGTCTACTTGTAGTTGACTTATGGCGGTTGAATTGTCGAAATGCTTGCTGCCTCTGAGCAATAGCAGCTGCACAGTTCGAGGTGAACCATTGTTGAGAGTGGGAATTTCTGTAGAATTTTCGCATGGGGACATGAGCTTCAATACCTGCTTTGACTCATTCGGTTACCTCATTTGAGCACTGATCAGTAGGGAGAGAAAAAGTTTCACTCCATATGGCGTCTTTTATATGATCTTTGATGGATTCCGAATCAGCCTGCTTGTAATATCTCGACGTTTTGAACAACGGCTCATCAGCTTTGGGGCGATATCTTCGGGTGATATCACTCATTACTAAAAGGATATGAGCATTCCCGAGCTGGATATGGGCATTCGTCCTACAAGCCTCGGGCAAGACACAGTCCAGATTAAGAATAACTTTACATAGTCAACATTCAACTAATCTTTACAGAAATAGTCCAGGTTTAACTTATCTTTACAGACGTAGTCCAGATTAAACATAACTTTATAGATATAGTCGTGGTTTATCTTATCTTTACAGACATAGTCAAGATTGAACTCATCTTTACAGACATAGTCCAACTTAAACCCACCTTTAAAGATATAGTCCAGATGTAACTCATCTTTACACACATGGTCTAATTGAAACATAACTTTACATACATAGTCCAGATGTAACTCATCTTTATAGGCATCGTCCAGTTTAACTAAACTTTACAGACATAGTCAAGATTTAACTTTACTTTACAAACATAGTCAAGGTTTAAATTTACTTTACAAACATAGTCTAGGTTAAACTATACTTTACAAACATAGTCTAGGTTTAACTATACTTTACAAACATAGTCTAGGTTTAATTATACTTTATAGAAATACTTCACATTCACACGCACCCGTTAAATGGATTAGACGCGTTTTTTGTGCGTCATTTAGCTTTTACGTCGCGTCTAATCAATGAAACCCGAGGTATCGCTTATTCAGTCATTCAATAAGTGCATACTTTTGAAATAAATACATAATATACTACGCTTTTATAAACTTTTTCACACACACATATGCATATCAATATATATATATATATATATATATATATATATATATATATATATATATGTATACTTAGGCAGCAAGTCATTATCTAAGCAAGCTTTGTTGAACATCACGGAACTTTCACGTTTGTATATCTTCCAGAAAGATGGCTCGACGGTTTGAGAACCTCACGAGGAAGATATACAAACGTGAAAGTTCCGTGATGTTCAACAAAGCTTGCTTATATACATATATATATATATATATATATATATATATATATATATATATATATATATATATATATATATAGGTGTAATCAGTCTACAGAAAATCATAAGCACACAAGTTGCAAAAGAAGTATAATAATAGTAGTGAATAAAAAAACCCTGAAAATTAAAAAAAAATAATTAAACGTGCAACTTACAATTTCGAGTCGATTGTTTTGACGATTTTAGAAGTAAAGTAAAGTGCATCCCAATTTCAGTTTTTGTTGTTGTTTTTTGGTTATAGTCTGTAAGGAATTTTCGGAACCATTTATTTCAACAAGACTTCTATGATGTATATATATATATATATATATATATATATATATATATATATATATATATATATATATATATATATATATATGTTGTGTTTCTATATATATTTGAAATGAACTCCGAAATCACTGACCTTATTTTTCTGAAATTTCTAAAAAAAATTCTATGCCAAACACCAATCATAAAACGCTGTTTCAACATTACATTGATTTTAAAGAGCGATTTTCAAAAGATTGTTGCCACAAGTAGAAATCCTGATTTGATCAAAGCTTTAATCATATCAAAACAATTACACATTATTTTTAATTGCTGATTATTAATTTAAGAAATTGCTTGCAGACGATAAATATCATTTAAATATCTTGTTCTCATAGAATGATTTCAAATTGTTTGGCATGCATTTGTCTTAAAGAGAATAAGATTTTTGAAAACTTGCGATAAAACATCAAAGAGCAATATTAAATAACCTCGATATTCAAACGTAACATTAGGTAATCAATAATCCAATCAAAACTCTGCATAATAAAAGCAGAATTTTTAACTTGAAATCTGCATTCATGCAATCGGTACCCAATGTATGAGCAACTGCCTAATCGGCTCGGTGCGTTGATCTTAAAATCAACGTTTTGATTAATAGTAATACTATTAATGTTAAGTTTAGGTGAAAACAATGTCGTATTTTATATTTTTGACAGTTGTCTATTAATTTTGAAATAAGTGTTTATTTTTATATATTATTTATTTTTATCAATGAGTAACCACTAATCAAGGCTAAAACCACTAGAGGATAAGGGTCAACGAGATGATTAGATTTCACTATAGGTTCTATCTACTAAAAGTTTACTTTTAGTTTCATATTTGATTATATATATATATAAATATATACATATATACATATAAATATATATATATATATATATATATATATATGTATGTGTTTGTCTGTGTGTGTGTGTATACTCGTGCATCTCATGGATATGCCTGAGGAACATATATTATAAGCCAATTATTTGCACTTTTGCATGCGTTATTCACAAACAGAAACGTGACGAACAATCGTATAATAATGAAACAGACGTTTTATTTTCGCGTCTTTATTTCGAAAAAATCTTTCTTAAGATTTTAGTCATTTTTTATCTTTTTCAGATGTCATTTCTTTGATAAACAAAATTATATCTTGTCTTCTAAGGAAACCAATTATATTCCCTTTTATTTATAAAATCCGCACGTATATGAAAAAAATATTATATAGTTTTATTTTTGCGGTTTAGGAAGATATAGCCATGTTGTATTTCGGAGTGATATTCAGTGTTGCTTTTTCTAAAATTATTAAAATCTATTATTTTCTATTTCCGTATATACGACAAATATGTCGTATATAGGAATTATTTCTAAGACGCAATTTGTTCCAATAGATAATCGGATCATCTCATCTTTTTTATTTTAAAACAAGCACTACTTACCTGGTGTTGCCCGGGATGCAGTATAGTCATCATCATCATCATCATCATCATCATCATCATCATCATATTATTATTATTATTATTATTATTATTATTATTATTATTATTATTATTACTACTACTACTACTACTACTACTACTACTACTACTACTATTATTATTATTATTATTATTACTACTACTACTACTATTATTATTATTATTATTATTATTATTATTATAATAATACTACTACTACTACTACTACTTCTACTACTACTACTACTACTACTACTACTACTACTACTACTACTACTACTACTACTACTACTACTACTAATCTGTTTCTACAATTTTCCAACTTAAACAGATAATTCTTATTATATTATTCAATTTAAAATGAGTTATCTCTCTTGCTGAATTTCATATTAGCAGTCATCCGGGCCGAAATAAGTAATTTTTGAAAAAACATTGTAGCTTAGTACGTTATGTTAATGCCAATAACATGGTACACGTCAGAAGCACATTTTTATTTATGAGATGAAATTCTGTTTTGAAAATCTGAAAAGATTACTTCGTAACTGAATAATATTTACACCTTTTGCTGTTGTTTGTCAGTGAGTCTCAGTTTTTATTTTTCTCGGTTTAGATCCTATGTTTTTAGGTAGCCCCACCTCCATTTTGAATTATAATCTAATCATACTTTTATAATGCTATCAGCATTCACAATCAAACCGCCAGGTGTAAGTATCTTATAAAAATAACCATAGATCACGCTCTAAGAACATGAGTAATTTCTTTTAATCTCGATAATCGAATATGACATGAAAGACAAAGATCTAATAACGAGTAGTATACGTTTATGGAATACTAAACCCGAGGATCTTGACAAACGTCTTTCAATAGATAAAGAATCTCTTCCTCCCTACCCCTCTCTCTTATTTGATACATAACATCATCATGTGACGCCATAAACTGTGCACGTTTATTAACATCTCTGTTTTAATGGATGACGTAATAAAATGATGATTGCATCATTGTATGACGTCATCCACTGTGAAAGGTTATTCCATTTTTTTCATAGATATCATTTTTTAGTGATGTCATCGTCGCGTGACATGATCAAGTGTGCACTGTGCACACATACATTGTAATAAGCAAACAAGAAAACTAGCAATATATCAGGATGCACAGAGTTTTTGTAGTATATAGATTACCAAACCGACATTGAATATTACAGCCAATTAAACAATCGAGAATCTATGTACAATCTTTTAAAATAGTTGATATCATTTCACAATCTGATAATATTGGCAATTCTCGTTAAAATTTAGTTTCACGGACATAATCCAAGCTGTCAAGAGAAGAATTGTAATCTAGAATAATAAGTATTTGATTACAACATGCAATTAAGATACAGCCTATACAAGCACAAAGTAGAAAAAAGTTCACGAACAATTGTTGGTTAATACACGTTATGCGCACTAACTATACTCAATTGTCATGCAACATGACTACGAATACGACATAATGACGGTGACACAACGGTTCTGGCTAGATCACCGAAGTTAAGCAACGTTGTGCGTGGTCAGTACCAGACAGTTGACCATTTGAGAATACCAGGCGCTGTACGTAGGAGGACGTTTACACCTCCCAGCAAAGAAAACTGCAAAAATTAACGTCTGACCAGTATATACATGCGACTCAAGATCGCTTATTAATTTGATATTTCCAAGAACTGTCCTTCTTCAGCGTAATTCGGCTTAATCCGCAGGGGATGAATACCGCACCAGGTACCAGGTCCTATACCAGGTAACACTCAACTTTAATAATAATCAAAACCGTGATGAACACAGCCAGTCAGTAGCACAATATATCTATTCATAGCAAATGAAGGTCATCCATTTCATTATCTAGATATTTAAGTTCTAATCCTAGTATCAACAGTGAAGCTCATTATTTATATATAACAAATGTTAGCATCGTTTGTCGATACACGCGTAACATTTATATTTGATATTTCAATTTTATTTGTTTTCAGTCATAGACAAATAATTTATTAGAAAGAACAATTCTTTTTGTGTGTTAGAGTATACTCAGACATAGTTCGACACGACTGTGCAAAGAACATTTGTGAAATTAATTGCTAGAACTGCAGCAACAGCAACGCATATTTGGACAAGCCACACACAAAGTTTAAAGAGGAAGGCTGTTTATGCAAGGCAAAAGGATCTGAACGGCCACGAACATATACATTATCTGTGTCGATATTCGAACCGTGCCAGAGCACGGTTCGAATATTTAATATTTGTGAAATCGTTCACAAAATCTATATACATATGACATTTTCACCTAATGTTGACAGATAACTCTTGACATTTCTTGGCCATATTGGGAACATTTTAGCTTTCTGGGGAGCAAAGGAGATTATTCCCGAAAAATCTGGCCGGGTAAGTATTGTGTGTGCCTGCTCATAGTGACAAAATGTAATTTCTTTCTAATTAACATTGAAGACTCCAAGTAGTATGTGTCGATAGCTGTTAGATTCTTGATTTAGAGAATAGTGTAGATTTTGAAAAATATCTCATTGGAGTTTAATGATTACGGTCTTTTTAAGTTGCAACTAAAGTAATGCGCTCTCCCAACATGAAATGGACACCGACGTTTTGTTTAAACTATCGGGTTTTCTGTAATATTTACATCTAAAATAATATAAACTAGCGGGACCCGTGTAAATTACCCAAAATGATGTTTTCAATACTAATTATCTTGTTCCGAACCTATACATTACTTTGTAAATGCTTAAAATTAAATTAAATTTGGCTCCAATTCATGAGTAGCATACAAACATTCGGAAGGTCGTTGCTTTTGATGTAAACGTGACAAACAAAATAACACACACGCTAACGTATTGATATGTATCTTCCCGGTGGTCCCCTCTCCCCTTCGATGTTGAAAACATCTTAGAGGTTGGCTTGGATTGAACTATATACAAGTCGGGCCGACGTCAAAAACCGACGTTAAAATACTACGTCGCTAACCGTTACGCTAAAGGGAAATACTTGAAAATATTACGAAAATTAGTTGACTTGAATGTTTTTCCAAATCTAGGTGCGGCACGCATGTGCAGAGCTTTTGATGTTAGCGTGACACACGAACACACACGCTATCGTATTAATATATAGAAGATGATTATTTTGTATATTACATTTTTATATATATAAGCATTTCTAGAATGTGATTTGTTCCTTATGTTGAACACTGCAATTGAGGAAGAGAACGAGTTGCCTTCTCTTCCCACAACCGATTCGGGGATGACGTCAGAAAAGGAAGAGCGATAAGGTGACTACCGCTTCCTATCCCTCTCTTGGATCTTAGCGGGAGCGAACACATTTTCCAATGGTTTGGGTCTACGCCGGTAGGGGTCGCGCCTCTTCCATGGGGTACTATAAACGACTACGGTTCACTGCTTTCTTTTCTAGAAATATGATAAACGATGTTAACCGTTAGAAATAGAAATGGCGTTTATTTTCAGATCGATTAACGAATGCGATACTAATCGAATATGGCAGATGGATTACTATCATCAGACGAAAGTCAAAGTATGGATACACATGGCAATATTTCGCCTATGCAACACGTAGATAATCGAATCATCTCCGAGTTTTGCATAATTTTAGATGCGTCCACGAAACCCTATAAGTAGCGCTGTCCGTCGGTAGCATCTGTCAGGCAGTTCGTCTGTCAATCTATCAGGCTTAAGTGTTAATAGCATTTTGTCGGTACGTCTGTCGGTCTGTCATACTCATTTTTAAACAGCATTTTCATTGCTAAACTCGTATATTTAATAGACGCACGTTCAGTATATCTGTTCTTGTCTGAATAATTCAATGGTGTTTTCACTGTTCAAAAAAGATAATTGTTTACTTTTTCATTTTCGTCCGTTTAGATATTCGATTTAATTCGTCTCTTCCGATTTTGAATTGTCATTATACTGGGAACACTAATAATATCCAGACCGCCAATACGCATATTGCCATTATATGATTGAGGTCAGTTTGTAATAACAGCCACAATTATTAATAAAGATATCACATTAGGTTTCCATCGTCAAATACACCGGGCTGATAATAGTTTCGTTGGAAAATGGTGATTGAGATTTTAATCACAAGAACTATAATATATCACTTTATCACTCTCTTTCTCTCCCCTCATACTCATCCTTCTCCTCACCGCATTTCATCCCCAGTTATGAGGTAGAGCTCTCCGAGTGTGAATAAAGGTTTTCACTTAGCGTAAAGCATTACTCTTCATAATTAGAATTTAGTTCTTCAGTCTACCGGTAATGAAAGCAAATATAAAAAAAAAGTATAAAACATTTCGTAGTGTACGAGATGTTTTTTTTAGGATATCTTGCGATAGAAATCCGGTTTTGAATATCACCTTGAAGAAATCACCATGTTTAGCCATATAACATGAAAAATCAACTTTTCAAAATCGGAACAGAGCCGAATCAGGACTCGATATCCTTTCAGATAACGATTTAAAACTATAATAAATAATTAAAATGGACTTATCTAAACACTTTTCTGAAGTTTAATTTAAGTCCTTATACCACAACATAGATAAATAATTAAAAAAATAAATTAATAACACACAAGATAAATAATTATAAATAAACCAATAAAAAGAAAACATATGATATATAATTTTAAGTAGAAACAAATAAAATGCTATCCAATAATATTTTAGAATTACAACAAAACAACTAATACTATTAATAATGAAGAGAAAACCTGATAAGATATCTAAGAAAATTCTCATGTCAAGTGGTGACGTAATGCCACATAAACTTGAAAAAATACTTTTAGATTTAGATTTCCAGCTCAGTTTTAACTTGAAAAGAATATATTTCTGACGATCGCGTCTACTTCTGCAGTAAGGTTTTAAGATAAATCCCCTTTAATTATTTATTATTTAATATTTATTATTGTTATAAATACATATTTCATATATATATATATATATATATATATATATATATATATATATATATATATATATATATATATATGTACAAATTATTTATTTAAAGACGATACGTCACATACTTCAGATACGCACCAGGTATTTAATTGCCTCCCACCGCAGCAATATGTGACACGAGGTCGGAAGGTCGGAAAAGAGTCAAGCCAGCACCCCTAAGAAATGAGCATCATGTCCTAACAAAAATAACCTGAGCAGCCCCGTCGACATTTCCCTGTCAGAGCGCCTAAGGCAGTAAGCAATGAACTTACTCTACCCAAAAGAGGGGAGGTAAGGCCTTGGAGGGTGGACTTCCTAGGACAACCCAGGACAGTATACGTCAGCCCGGCAGATAAAAGGCCACCGAAATAGCCCAGTTCCTGCCGGATTGTCGAGAACGAATTCTCGACTGGTATTACTCATCCCGACTTCCTCAATTAACCGAAGTTAATGAGAGACTGAACAGGTTGGGGCGATACACACCATGGTTCATTGAAATTGACTGACCTTTTATTGTTGTTAACAAGGTTGTTAGAGCCCATTCAAATCATCAGCGACTCACAAAATGGAAACAAACCGAAGAATAGAGTTCAAAGAGCTGAAGTATGTAACGTATAGTTTTTAAATAAGTTGTATATTAGCTCTCATATTTTTGCGATCGAGTACTTTATCGGTTTCCTTTGAACGTACACTTAAGCACTATATATATATAAATATATACATATATATATATATATATATATATATATATATTATAAGATAATGTATTACATATATTCTTTTGTTTCAGTATTTACTTAAACAGTGTAAAATACATGAACTAGCTTATATATATATATATATATATATATATATATATATATATATATATATATATATATATATAAGCTATATATATATAAACTATATATATATAAGCTATATGTATATAGATATATTAATTTTACATTCAACTGACCATGGTGAATTAATCCAAAACCATAATTTTCATGAGTGTTTACAATATCTTTATTTCGGTATTTCGATGATCCATTCATTTGTTTGCGAAATTAAGTTTTATGGGGCGGGTTTTGGTTGGCGCACGTCCTAAATGATACAGTTTACAAAATGATAATGTGCTAATGTTACTCACCGGAATGCTAGAAATATACATTCCAAATTTCATAATGATCGCTTCATAAAATAATTTAAAATAACAAATTATTTCTATATCTATGACACCTTAAATGTTAACATTTTACATAAATATAAGGTGTTTATGTTACCAACATTCATAATGATCGGTTCATTAGTTTAGGAGATTATTCTGTACATGTACACATGCATACCTAACTTCATATGTATACTGTTCCCTTTTTCAAGCCTCATGGCGTCATGAACGCAAAATAAAGTAAAACACCAACAGATGTTTTATAAATATAATGATGAAGGTATGTTCCTTTTTGTTAATTAAGTAAATATGTGTTATTTGCTCGGATAGTTTTGATTGAATCCGATGTTATGATAAAAATCTTATTTTTTAAGATATACGTTGACTGAATCTGTTGATCTGGAAATTAACTGTTTTTTAAAAAATACAATTTTTAGTAAATATTCACTGTTTTTTTTAAAAATTAATATTGCGGTTTTTGAATGTACAAACCCCCACTGATGACCGATTGAACATATTTTGGTTTTATGGTAAATAAAAAAGTTGTATGATTTAATAATATAAACAAAAAATACGTGTTCTTGTTGGAGACAAAATATAAGTTGAGGAACTTGACTTCTTTGTACCCCCAGTAACGTCTTTAGATCGTTAGCACTGTGGTCACCGGTTCGATATTTGGCCCGTTTCAATTATAAATGAACTTGGTTGTATCAAATTGGATATTATCAGATATGGTTAAAATGCATCTGTAATATTTTTAAATCATAAACTTGATTTAGTCATCTGCGTTAGTCCAAATAATTGGTTGGCGATTGGTATAACGTTTTAGATTCTGATAAAAATTTGAACTTTTCAATATTATTTTCTGATTATTCAACTTATGTAATTCATAAACATACAGGTGCTTTCTCGGACAGATACGATAAATATGATCCTTTAGTTTTATAAACAAATCTCCTATGTAAAATCGTAAGTTTAAACTGATGAAACTACAAATAATATTTGTCTACACACTTTATTCAAAACCGTGCTTACCCCTCTTTCTTTTTTTATACATGTTTCGCCAATTAATTTAATCTAATTAACCAATTGATATCGCACTTGTAAAATACCTCATCGTGTCACACACTTATGCACGGTCGCATAATCATATAACATATTGGCATACGTATTCAAACGGTAATATAATCATATAGATACACATAGTCACATTGTTATATGCATGCACACAGTCATATAATTATAAACATTCACACAGCCAGATAGAAACATAGTCATAACTGTACACACACTCACATAGTCTTACATATGCATTCAAACATATAGTAATACTAATGCACACAGTCACAACATGCATAACTCCATTCAGTCATACACGTGCACACAACTACATAGTCATACGTGTGCACAAGTTAACATAAACATATCTATGCATACAGTCATATTGTCATAAACATGCACATAGCCACATAGTCATACGCAGTCACACAATAACATAGTCACACAAATTAAGTTACATAGGTATATGAATTCGCACAGTCATATATTTATACAAATGCACACACCCACGTAGCAATAGGCATACACACAATCACATTGTAATACGTGTACACCCAGCCATATAGTCAGACACATGCAAATAGCCACGTAGTCAAGCACATGCAGACAGCCATATTACCATACCCATGCACCACACTGCATAGCCGTGCATATGCCTAAAGTCACATAGTAATAGGCATGAAAATGGCTACATAGTCAAACACATCGATACGATTATATAGTCATACACATGCGCACAGCAACATAGTCATATACTCCTAAGTGAAAGAATTGAGCCTGGCTACTTTTTCAATAATTTTGTTAATACTGTGTTTTCAAGTATTTTTTATTGATATAGCATATTTTCGGGGTCGCTTTCTAAACTGCTAAATTTATCTTAATATTTACCATGAAATACAATTTAAGAAGATAAATAAATATTTGGATGAAATTTCGAAAAACAGAATTGGCGAGATGAGAAAAGGAGAGGCTCGAAAAATAATGTTATTTTTTTACCATTTTGAACAAGGTAAAAGTTGCTCCTTCTTTTCCGATACTGAAAAGAATAGGTAATATGAACAAATGGGTAATGTTCAAAAAAAGATAGGCCGAGCCCATCCTAAACGATCATCAAGAAAAAATCACTCACGGCTGTAAATGACAGCTTTTCGTTACAGGAAAAGCACCCTTATGAATTTGGCCAAAGAGTACAACACCGAAGAAGGTAAGTTTCTTTCTCGAAGAACAATAGCCCGGAGATTTAATCAAAACGATATATCATACAGATAATTAGTAATAACATATTTCTGAATATCATGGATAGGATGAGCTTTGTAATGGATACGGAACCCTTTGGATAAGTCGGGTTATTCTTTTGTGAAGGGTGCTCCCGAAAAATGTATTCGAAGATCAGACGATTCAGGGTTAAGTATCTTCAAACTATAGTTTAGCATGAAAATGAGTGAAATATGGTTTGGAGCACATTTTTACTAGTTCGTATTGGATGATTAATTATGTGTGACAAAAGAATCCACACGAATGAATACGTCTGTATTTTAGAAAAAAAAGCTTCTTTCGGGCAGTTTAACAGTTGTTTATTTCCTGTTTCCGGGTAAATCTTGTTTCTGCACGATAATGCCCCAGTTCACACTGCAAAATTAATTAAAACGTCGTTGAATGATATCTCTTTTTAAACAATGTTCGGGACCATGAAAAATCTGATCTTAACTCGATCAAGAACTTGTGGAGTTCAAGCAATTCCCTGGTAGAAAATTTGCAAACAAAAATCACTCTGAGAATCAATACAAGAAAATTGGGAAATATTACTTCGCAACAATTTAAGAAGCTGACAGATACCATGCCCAAACGAATAGATTGGTTACGGAAGACTAAAGGATGCAGAGGTCAGGTAATACTTAAATGTCAATTTGCTAATATGTATTTTTGTAAATTTTATTTTAAATAAGTATTCAAAATTAGCCAAGCTCAGTTTTATTGACCTATTTTCCAATATATATATATATATATATATATATATATATATATATATATATATATATATATATATATATATATATCTATTCAAAATCAGACAAAGCTCATTTTTTGGGGCTCGGGGGTGTAGTCATAAGAATCCGCACAGTCATATAGTGATATATATATATATATATATATATATATATATATATATATATATATATATATATATATATATATATATATATATCCACACAATAATATAGTCATAAACAAGCACACATTCACATTGTGTTACGTATGTACATCTTCATCTTTATTCGCCAAGTTATATAGTCATAGATATGTAAATTGCCAAATAATAAAACACATGAACACAGTCATATTGGCATACGTTTGCACATATTCACATTGCCATGCGAATGTATATCGTCACAGAGTCTTACGTATTTAAGCGCATATATGCATACAAATGCATACATCCACATAGACCTACACATGCACATAGTCACAAAGTTATATGCATGCACACATTTTAGTGTAGATATATACAAAGTCAGATAGTAATACGCTTGCACACATTCATATAGTCATACAAAATAACACGCTAATATATCCATACATATGAAGACAGTTACAGAGTAAACCTAATAATTATAGTAATATCTTCATATGTATGCACACATGCACATAATAATACGAATACACACAGTCAATTGACATATTATGAACAGAGTCATATTGTTGTGCAATTGCATAGACATATAATCATCCATTGATCCATCCACATTGCCATATGCATGTACGAATATATATATACTCATATTTATGCACACAGCGAAATAAACGTATGTTTACTATCACAGTGCCATACACATACCCACAGTAATATAGCTGTCCACATGCGCACAACAATTTTACCATATGTATACCCGCAGTCATAGTCATACACCTGCGAGCAGTCACATGCTCATACGAATTCTCACAGTCAAAATGTCATCTACATCTAAACAGTCATATAGTTATACACATGGTTATAAGAGTGCATAGAGTCATATAGTCATACATATACACATAGTCATACAGTGATAGACATACAGTGATAGACATACACATAGCCACATAGTAAAACGCATGGTCAGATTTATACCCATACGCGCACAACCACAAAGAAATACGTGTGCACGCAGTCACATAGTCATGTTATGTACACAGTCATATTAACATACACATGCACACAATCACATTGCCATATGTAAGCAATTGTATATAATCATATACATGCACGCATATACATAGTCTAAAATATGTATACAGTCATATAGTCCAACGCATGTACACATTGACATGCTCATACAAATGCCCAAAGTAACGTATTCATACAAAAACAAAGTCACATAGTCATACGTATATACACATCCATATCATCATACGCATGCGCACAACTACATAGTAATACGTATGTACACAATCGCATCGTCATACTTATGTCTAATCATAAAGTTATAGTCGTGCACATAGCCACATTATCATACGCAAGCACATGGTAATACAATCATACACATGCATATAGTCAGATAGTCATACACATGGACAAATATATACATGCACATAGTTATACGCTTGCATAGAGTCATTTTGCCATGCACATGCACACGGATACACAATTATGTGTATGCACAGAGTCATATAGTCATACGCATGTACATAGCCACATAGACATACGCAAGCCGACAATCACATAGTCACACATATGAACACAGTCACATTGGCACACGAATACACACTCATGAACATAGTCACAGTATTATACGCATGCACAACATAGCCAACAGCAACATAGTATTATGCAGACACACACACATAGTCACGCATGCACACAACAATATAGTCATACACCGACACATAATCACATATTTGTAAGCACAATTCAATTGTATACTTAGTCATGTATTCATTTTTGGTAGATAAAAATGTACATATATGGATGCCTACATTTAGGAGAAAGAGATCGATTAAAAAAGTAATCGGAAAAGAATAACTAAAAAGGCAAATGAACAAAAACACAAATAATAAGGACAATAATATTACACTCCTTTATATAAAAAAGAAAAACAAGCAATATTTGATACGATGTTTTCTAAAATGCTTAATGTCCGCGCATAAAAAATCTATCCATTCTTTTCTTTTTATCAACGGCCATTTTTCCGTTGTTGATAGAATCGCCGTGTAAAAACGTAGAAACCAGATGCGACGCGTTTGTCACTTTTCAAGAAAACTTCTATAATTTGTTTAACTCCGCTAACTATATCAGCCAACGGAAACGAGATCCGAACGAGAACACGTCTTTAAGGCGACAGGATTCGTTTATTGGATATCACGGTCTGTAGAACAGCAGGTGAGGCTATTTCTTTTTTGTTTCAATCTTTGTCAATTAAAGCAAATACGTACGTCTGTAATTTTACTTTCATTGCATTACCATGCATTGACGCATAAGCCGAAGCGTACTGCCCTAAAACATAGTTCTATATTGTAATAGAAGTGAACCCTTTATTTTAGAAGTGTATCAATCTCTAAATGACTTCCGCAATAAATGTATTTTAATTTTATCATAAAGCTTGAGTTTATAACGTGTAAGAAAGTAGTGTGTATCTCAGCTAGTAGATATATTAGTTGAAATATGTTATCCAGCTGTGAGGTATAAACAGGATGTGTGTTAGACAAAGGGGTAGTGGTGGTCATGCAGGTGATTTTTCGGGCAAATGTGTCTTGCATGGGATGATTGATTTGAGAACGTGGAGTTGTGAGAGTTTGGAGAAGCAATCGTGTTGGAAGGACTCGTTTGAGATGTTCTGATGAGCATTAGAATCAACCAAACCATGCGCTGCTAATTAAGTCTTTCCCCTATCGTTCATCCCGTTTGCCTTTCACAAACGGACATTGCTTAAGAAATCATCTTTCTTCTGTAAGAACGTGTTTAGTTCATTCATATAATGATGAATTAGTGTAAGAAAAATGCAACCGACTTTTTACTGCAACTGACAACCGAAACGTTGACACTGAGAAGCAAGCCGAAGAAGAACAAGGTATGTTTTCCACTATGTTAAATCACTAAATTATTATTAGTCAAGAATTAATATTGCTGATGTGGTGCTGCGATGCAACAGTAAAACTTACCGTTGATTCAACATTTTGCACTTTTAAAATACTGACACGTCACAACTTATCTAGGCCAAGAGCTACTCGATTGTGAGGGTTAATTACTTATGAGGACGGTTTATTGTAAATGTCTATTGAAATTTATTTTGAAGAAGACTATGTTGTCGCCCTCAGAAAAGCAATCTTTTGATAACTTTTTTCCACAGATGGAAAGTCCACTTAATTTTAGACATCCAGATGAAGAAATCAATTTCTTTTCAATGGTGATAGTAGTACTCGTTCTCCTTATAAAATTTTTATAAGGACGAACCAGAGATTGAAGCTTAGTCGAACACTTTTCATGGAAATAACTTGAAGTTAGAGAAGGACTAGCAACGTCTCTTTTATTAGAAAAGGGCTGTAAAGAACATCCGCCACTGGATTGCGAAGTCAAAGTTAAAAATTTGTCACGGTAAAATAGAATGTTTTAAACGACACGAAACACTACACTCCTTCTGTTTGTCTTTTCCTACCATCGGAGTTATCGTTACGGCTTAGCAATGTCGTGTGGTTCGTCAAGTCAACAACATCCCAGGAAAAAACACACAGTATTCCTCAGTCACTTATCTTATTCACAGAGGTTTGTGTTTCGCGAAAGGGTGAGCCAGATTAGAAAGACAACTCTCTAAATCTTTAGCATCTGTTCCAACATAGTAGCTAGTAAGAATTATAGCTAAAGCTGATTTTATATGAAAGACACATTTCCTAACATTAACACTGAATGTTCCTTCATCCGGATCTAAATATATTTCATATGGTCAATGGAACACAAAGATTTTACATCGGTGTCCACCAGCCAAATGATTTCACGCCTTTTTCTTAACAAGTGTTTTTTAATAGTTTCCAGTGACAAAGCTAACAACATTTAGAACTTTATCATTGCTATATTAGTGCATTTCAATTCAGTAAAAATGGAATCCACCTATATGTCTTTAATTTACTTCGTCTTAGGAATTGTTCTAAATATTAACTTAATGTAACGACTTTTCTTGTTTCCCAAAGAAACTATCCGAAAATAAATGTAACATTTTAAGTTAGTTAAGGAAAACAAAAGCGATATATATATATATATATATATATATATATATATATATATATATATATATATATATATATATATATAATTTTTAACATATATCACCCCAAACAAGGCAGGCCGCCACTGTAGACGTAAGGGGCTACTGAGAAAAAGAAAAGGGGAGAAGGTAGGGGGTGGTCAATCTAGATTGGGATCAGCGCAGCGAGGTGTCTGTTTACATTAGTTTTAAACTTCTGCATGTCTGTACTGTTGGGGAAACAGGGGGCAGGGAGGGAGTTCCAGAGACCAACAGTACGAGGAAAGAAGCTATTTGAGTAGAAGGCCCTCCGACATCTGGGGACCTCCACAGTGAATGAATGAATATATATACTGGCGGCTAAATCCGAAAGCATTAATTTTTGTTCACCATTTTCATTAAAGGCTTGAAGAAGGAAAAGATTACATATTAAGTTATACATTTATTTGTTTATTCATTTCTTTTTACATTTATATTTCAACTACTTATGTGTATATGATTTTCTATCGATTGATTACACAAATACACACACACACACACATATATATATATATATATATATATATATATATATATACATATATATATGCATATATATACTAGTTTACAGATTTTGTCAAAATTAAAGAAAAAATTATGCTTCACTAGTGTTCGCACAAGTGTTCAATTTCTTTAGATATATTACTAAAATTTATTCAAATAAAATCATAGAATTACGTCAGTACGTTAATTTTTCATATATACAGGATTATTGTCATTTCTGATGATCTAAAGCAAAAACACTCACCGTTGACTTTTAATCATAGAGTTGGGGAATTCATTTCATTATAAGGTAGTTGACTGACTTGTGATTTGCTTTCTTGCTTTCCATCACTTCTTTAAATAGTTTAGTTTGGATGCTAAAAAGGGCACGTGTTTTACTCGCCTACTTTAACGTGACGGGATGGAAGTATACATATTTATTTCCATACAATTAATGCACATACACATTTGTCTTATACATATAATAGAATGGAGAGTATATGTGCGTGAACGTGTGCGTCTGTTGTCCAAAAGAATGTGTAAGTATAGATATTATAGATAGGATAGAGCTAATAAGCAAAGAACAAACTATATCGAATAATTTAACACAGAGTAATGATTCTTTAGATATTGCTTTCAGTTATGGACTTTGTTAAGATAAGAATTTATTAAACAGATATTGATTAGATAAACAAAGCAGTTAAAAGTAGTAGTGAAAAGAATGCTCAAATGATGGTGTGTCAATGAATATGTTATGGTGGCAGGCAAGTGAAATACATTCCTATAATTTATCCACGAAGACTTTTGGCTTGCCTTTCACTACTAATTTTATTGAAATTCACAATACTTTCTACAATCCGACATTATTTGGTATAGACGGACTTCAGTCTATGCCTGACTTGTCCTGACTTGTCCTGACTTGTCCACTAAGTGGCAGGCATGAATGTCAAACATACTATATGCAAAATTGGCAATTACTCTAACACATTCCTCTCTTGGTACTTCTCTGATTTAGGCTGTGATGGCATTCTTCAGTTCATGAATAGTCTCGGAGTTATTTTGATAGTCATTATTTTATTTTTTATTTTTTAGATAATCTCACAGATGAAAAAAATCCGGAGGTTTGGTTCGGTAAATGTTAAGCTCATCCAGAAATACGCCTTCTATTGATGAGACGCTTCCCAAAGTGGCTTCCATACCATTGAACCTTGACAAAACAAAGACTGTTGGACATCCTTAATGAAACATGGTGGACAAGTTAAGCATTTGTACCAAGTATTGTAGGATTGAAGACAGAATTGTAAGTTTTATTAAGGATTTAAATATGTGGCATTTTGGAGGTCTTTCTGTATTTGACGATATTTGTGAGGCTTTGTTGCTATACACATTATTGACATATTTCGGATTGGTGTAATTATTTATTTTTACAAACTACCAAACCTGAAGAAGACCGCGCAGTAAAACGATCGCAACGTTGTGAACATGATAGAAACGAAGAAGAGGACAGCAGTCCATAACAAACAGCAAAATATGAGACAAAACCACATCCCAAAAGCATGTAGTAGACTAATATTTCATGTTTTCTTTTTAAATAAAAGCTTCATCATCATCATCATCATCATCATCATCATCATCATCATCATCATCATCATCATCATCATCATCATCATCATCAGTTTAACGTCCATTTTACATGCTGGCATGCGTTGGACTATTTTTAGAAGTTGCTTTCCAAACTAACTCATCTCAGTCCAGGTCTGTATCTACCCCTTTTTAATTCTCATCACTTTCTCCCATTGTTTTCTTGGCCATCCCGTCTGAACTGAACCTGCCACCTTGACTGTTCTACATCTACTAAAGCGAGCACTTATATCCATTCTTCCAACGTTACCATACTATCAAAATCTCCTGTTCTGTACACACCTCCATATACTGTTGAGATTATATCCTCTTCTGGGGTCATACGATATACGCCTGTCTTTTAGACCCACATTACAAATTAATCGTATCAGTTTCATATCATTTCTCTCAATGCAACGCATATGCTCAACTCACACTGGACAGATTTCACTTGACAACATCACACAAATTATACATGCATAATAGACTCTTCTCAAATGATAAATTTCGTATCTATTTTATAGATTAATATGAGAAGGGAAAATGGAGAGATGCTGATGTGGGAAGAGGTAAAAAAAATCTGGTTTGCGGGGAAAAAGTAAGTACCTTCAAGGTTGGTGAATAATAGGAAGGGCAAGCTTTTTTTATACCAATGAGTCACCACTTATCAAGGCTGAAACCCACTGAAGGATTAGCATTACTGAACTATATTGTTAGTTGAATGATGATGCATATTATGTGAGGATTGAATATGATGAATGTATTGAACAAAATTTGATAACTTATGAGGACGTTTATGACAAGTATTTGTTGAGATTTGATTGGAATACGACCATGTTGTAGTCTGCAGAGAAGCAGCCCCGTGGTAATGTGTTTCACAGCTGTGAAGTTCTTGGAAATAAACCTTGTTCACCGAAAATACGTCTGACGATAGACATACGGAGGGATAAAGGACATATTTTTTTTTTGGTAAGAAGACTGTTTATTGTTATGGATATCTTACAAGGTGGAACCACAGATTGGAGTTCAGTTGAGCACCTTCAATGGAAATAACTATAAAGTAAAAAAGGCTAGCACTGTCTCTTCTGTTATAAATGGTTAATTGTGAAGTGGATTTTGTATTCTGTCAAGGCCAGCAATTGTGTTTTGGACGGCACCTACCCAGATGTGGCAGCAGTACTCCGTCTTCGGTCAAGTAAATCGTTCATGAGGGGCGAATAAAACAGTCCTAATTCAATTCTAGATGTTTCATTAGAAGATAGTGGAAAGGGGTTTTGGAATATGTAAGCATACTATGGGGTCAAAAGTAAAAAAGAGTGAGAATGACGAAAGTCAGGAGTTCGTGAGGGGGAAATGTTGATTTGAACCTGTATCAAAATTAATAAAACTAGCAATAATATGCTACTTATAGTCACATATATTTGCAAGTATATATAACGAACGTACATATACTACACTGCCCCCAAATGAGGAGGTAATTCCTGTAATGATGGTATCATGCATAACAAACATATATTACACTACCCCTTTAAAAGGGAGGCACTGCTTCGGATGATGGTCTCATGAAAAATAATCTACGGTATCCTCCCAGAATTGAGTATTGGAATATGATAATGGTATAGTATATTATATTGTACCCCCCCCCCCCCAAAAAAAAAACGAATGAAGAGATAATGCCTGGTAGGATGGTAACATAGTGAACTACCATATAATACACTACCTTCTCGCCAAAGGAGAAAGTTATGTCTGGGAGAGTAGTCTTATGAGAACAGAACAGATTCTACACTACCCTGCACGAGGAGGTGCTGCTTGGGAGAATGATCTCCTGACAACGGAACAAATACTACATTACACTGTGTGAATGTACTATCGAAATATATTAATAGTATAGTTTCGGCTTCAGACAGACAATACCAAATCTCCATTAGTAATAGATATTATACAGATGCTGTTATAAAACATATTTTTCACGAGTCATGTCTTATTTTTACTTGAGAATGACTTTTGTTTGACGATCAGATGCTGTAAAAAAAAGTAGCACTGATTTTATGTCTACTATATATTGAAACAAAATATTTAAGTTGCGTTCACTAATTCGTTTTTCACAGGACAAAATATTTATACCAATTTAGCCGCAAAATGTACTTATATTCTATTTATATTCATGAGTTTCGACTAAGCACAAGCATTCACATATGTGAGAACTGAATAGCGATGTTTTTAATGACAGTTTAGCGTTATGAACTATGTGTCAAATTGTATTTCCATAACGTGGACAGCAAATATATTATTTTGCCCACGTCATCTATAGAATGACGTGTCTGAGCAAAAAAACATTTTAATTAGGCTTGTACACGCAACTCTCGGATTGTAAAAGAGAACACGCGGCGCGTATATATGTATGCCCTTATATTATACGAGTAAGAAAAATCCGTTGGGTTGTCCATTAAGCTCGGGTTAGATGGTCTGAATCAGGAAAAAACTGAGTTTACAAAGCTAGTTAAATATAAAAAACACAGAAAACAAAATCAAATATTAGTCTCTCTCTGCTCTCCCACCATATCTCGCTCTCTTTGTCTACAGTGTTTACAAACGAAACTATAGATGCATCTATCCGGTTTGCGATTTTTGTAACTATAAAAACACACAAAAACATTTCTTATAAAAGATCTGGAATAGACGATGCTCGTCTGTTTAAGAGCTTGTGCCAGAATAAAATTTCCTCGAAATACGTGTAAAATAATAATTTTTTTATTCCTAAAACTTGATTTGAACATGATTTAGATCAGTATTAATATTAATCATTTACTATAATAAAGATCAATGTGTATGTATTCTCTCCTTTCGCCACCAACACTCGGATCCTCACTTTGCCTAAGCTGAAATGATTGGTTTTTTCCTCGAAGAAACCCACATTTTTGATAAGCTCCTAGGACTGACTTTCACCCCAGACCTCAAATAGAAGACTTACATCAAATTTGTTGCTAAGATTGCTGGGCAAATAGTTGGATCATTCTACCGCTCCAGAGAATATCCCCTTTCAGTCGTAAACCTGTATAAGAGCCAGGTACGTCCTAAGATAAATTACTGTCGCCACATCTGGGGAGATGCTCCCAGAAGGCCTTTTCTAATTTGACAGAGTAGAAAATCGACTTCGAGATATCACTTATATTGTTGCATGTGATATTCCCAACCCGGGGAATGTCGGATAACCCTGCTAGGTCATATATAATATGGAGAGGTTAGTATAATATGTCTTATCTACGAAATAAGGATTATTCACTGTCAAAGATTACATATATGAATTTTTAATTGGTTTTAATCATGGTAATTAAAATCTGATAGGCACAACTGGCTTTTATTGTTCATGAATGATTGTCCATGAAATCTTTGGTGTGAGATTATCGTTTTTTAGTTTATAATTATGTTTTGAAACCGCGGCTTGATTCTTTATTTTGAAATCGAAAAACCAAATGTTTGCCATTATAAAATCCTTTTGGTTTTCATTTCACGACTAATGACTGATTGCCGAATGGCTAAAAACGCCTATTGTCAACTAGCCGGTCGAATTCCGATCCCCACTGCGATACAGCGATACAGCGAAACAACCGGTCTGTGTATGGCTCTTATACTTTTTCTCTCTTTCTCTCACTCATAATCTCTTACTGCATGGGCAAATCTTCAGCAGTCATTTAGGCTAATTTTCTATGCGTGTTTTCGAAAAATATGTGCGCCTCTTCCTCGTTTTAAATTGTTTTTCCAGGTCTGCGGCTCTTCCACAAATAATTTACCTTTTGGTCTATCTGCCAAGTCTATAATTGCACACATTTTTAAAATAACATATTCAGTTATTTACGAGGAAGTCTCTGTAATAATAAAGACGAAACATTAAAAAAACTCTCCACATACGCTTTGTCCGCATTTGCCCAATAATCTCACAATCTTTCACACCTACACATACATACGCATATATACGCACAAATATACAAATGCACACACATATATATATATATATATATGCTCCTTATACACATCCATATGTACATATCTATCTATGAGCCTATATTCACATACACACATATATGTTTACATATATACACTTACACTCATACATATATATACACACATATATTAAGCGCATGTAGACAAATGCATCTATATGCAATTAATATGTATGTACACACACGGATATACACTGACGATATCTTATTCTCGATAGCAACCCGAATAATAAAACTTTAACAAACCACAATTATACGTATATATATATGATGTAAAATGAAATGAAATGAGTGATGAATCATCAAGTAGTTTAAAAAAGGAATATATGAATAACCTAATTAATATTTTATTTCCTTAACCCATGGATTTTCAGAAATGCAAGCTTTTATCGTCAGAGTGGATCATAGGGATGAGACAGTAAAATTATATCACTGTTATCACATGTTTGAAAGTATACAAAAATATGAAAAAATACAAAGTATACAAAGTTTTGAGCTAAGAGAATCAACTCCGATGGAAAAATGTAACATGTCCCCAAATAACACATCCAGGATATTATGAATGTCTAGCAAATATGGTAAAAAGTCTTCCAGAAATTCGAATAATGAAAAAGTTCTTTAAAGAATATGTAGGAATTTATATCCTATGTTAAAGATAATTGGCAAAAGATGCGTAACTGACCAGATGAAATATAAATCTAAAAAAAAACTAAAATAATATCGTGCCAGCAAGATATCTTCCTAATGCAGATTTAAAAAGTGATTGTAAAGGCCTCAACGATCAAATTCTGAAGGGACAAAAATCAGGAAATTTTAAGATGATAACACATAAAGAAGAAGAAGAAAAAAATAATAATAAAGAAGTATGAGAGAGAGAAAGAGAGAAAGAGAGAAATAAGAACAAAGAAAAGGGAAGAGAAACGTTAATAGAAGAAGGTAAACAAAAAGGAAAGAAAGAATAAAGAAAAGTGAAAAGGAGAAAAGAATATAGAAACAATGTCAGCGGAAAAAACGACTAACAGGAAAAAGTGAGGATGTTAAATCTTATAACATATAGATCCCAAATCAATATTTGTTTAAACTACTTAATGATTTAATACATATTCTTGTTTCTCCCATTTTTATTCTCATCACTCATTTCATTTTCTTATTGCTCTATCTTGTATATTCAACAATTTTTTTCAAAATAGGATCATTTTAAAGATAAAACTTTATATTTATTATCTCCCCATTTAAATATGTATGGGTGATAATAACAGAGACGGTCAGTAAAATGTATACTTTAATTTTATGAATAGTTAGATTAATAATAATAGCCGATGATGAATGATTCGAAATATAAAAAGATAGGATACGTACAGGTTATTTAAAAAGATGTAAATAAACCATAATTCTATGTATAAAAAATTGATAATGAATATTGACTGTAATTCGGGCTATAATCGCCAAGGTTTTTAAAGTTTTTTTGATTTGTGTTGTATAATTTGCACAGAGGATAACCACACCAAGAAAGAAATAAATAAATAGGAGCATTTTACAAATATCTTGATGTTAGCCGAAACAATTGTCTGAGAAATAAAAATACAAGTTGGAAAAAAATGACGTGAATCTATCCTCTTTGATAATGATGTGGTATTGAACTACATAAAAATACTAAATATATATAATATATATATAGAGAGAGACATACATACATACATACATACATACATACATACATACATACATACATACATACATACATACACTGAGTCGGACACCGAGGGACAGAGAGAGATAGAGGGACATACAGAAAGATATACAGAGAGAAATATAGACAGAGGAACAGAGAAAAATATTCCGGCGCATTGACTGAGTGATACATCATTCCTTGTTAATATTTAGTCTGAGCCACAATCTTGCCTCTTACGTACGATACAAATAAACAACCTTAATTTGAAAAAGACGTGCAATGTATCATTAATGCTTAATCATGTGTCTCTATAATTCGAAACACAACCGATAGTTGAACGAAAGAAAAATAATCTTGATAAAAATGGAAAGAGGAAAAAATGTACTTCATAAATCAATAAGGAATTAGAAGGAAAAACACAAATGACAGGTAATTATAATTGATAAATAGATTAGGAGGAATCTATATTATCAGTTCAACATTGTTACTTTTACTAATAGTTTATGAACCAAAGATCGATCTACTATCACACGCATACACACACACATATATATATATATACATATATATATATATATATATATATATATATATATATATATATATATATATATATATGTGTGTGTATATATACACACATATACACACATACATATATATATATATATATATATATATATATATATATATATATATATATATATATATGTTAAAACCCCCTGTCCTCTCCAAACAATACAACAAATGCCTTACTGAATCTTGTTTCCCTGATAGTTGAAAAATTGCCTCTGTGGTACCAGTCTTCAAGAATTCTGGAGATGGAACTGATTCTCAAAACTATCGGCCAATCAGTCTACTCCCGATGTTTGCTAAAATATTTGAATCATTAATCAATCTAGCGATAGTCAGGCACCTAGTTAATGCTAAACTTCTTTCTGATCATCAATACGGGTTCAGACATCTTAACGGTCATATATGTACGCATATACCATACACTGGACAAGGCAGGTGAAGCTAGGGCGGTAGCACTCGATATATCCAAGGCCTTTGGCAAGGTCTGGCATGAAGGGCTGCTCATAAAACTGCACTCATATGGTATTACTGGACAAATTTTTAATATAATTAAATCCTTCCTAACAAAACGAAAGATCCAGGTTGTACTCGATGGCCGTTCTTCTAAGCAACATGGCATAACCGCTGGTGTACCCCAGGGATCTATTCTTGGACTTCTACTGTTCCTGATTTTCATAAATTACCTTCCTGATGCTATTGCGACTGAGATAGGAATATTTGCTGACGACACCACGCTCTACTCTTGTCATATGGGCAAAACCGACGAGCACATATCTGAGGCAATGGCTAAATCCTTAGAAAATGACCTCCAGTCTGTAGTGGAATGGGGTAAAAAATGAATGGTAACTTTTAATGCAGCAAAGACAAAGCTACTTTCCTTCAATAACTACAAGAAACCTCTTCAACCACCGATTATCATGGCAAATAGCACCCTGCCTGAGAGTTCATCATTAATACTCCTCGGCCTAGATAACATGAATTGGAATAAATACATTGAAAATATTGCCCAGGCTGCTGCAAAGAAGATGGGCTCCCTCTACCGTGCCAGTAAACTTGTCACGCTTGACATCATCCTATATCTCTACAAAGCCACCATCCACCCATGCATGGAGTATTGTTGCCATATCTGGGCTGGTGCATCATCCGCTAGTCTCTCCATCTTAGACAAGGTCCAAAAAAGAGTCGCCAACTTGATAGGTCTTTTACTATCCACCAAGCTCCAGCCCCTGCCCCATTGCCGCAATGTTGCTTCCTTGTGTCTGTTTTACAAGTACTTCAATGGATTGTGCTCTGATTAGCTTGCTGCTTTGGTACCCCCACGGCGTAAATTCACTAGACCAACCCAACAATCTGCAAAATCCCCTCCATACACTGTGGAGGTCCCCAAATGCCGAAGAGCTTTCTACTCCAAAAGCTTCTTTCCTTCCGCTGCTGGAATCTGGAACTCCCTCCCTGCTCCCTGCTTTCCTGGCGTTACTGACATGCAGAAATTTAAAACTAATGTAAACAGACATCTTTCTGCACAGCTCCTAAATTAGGTTGACCCCCCCTAAATCTTCACCCTTTTTTCTCAATAGCCCCTTACGTCTATAGTGGCGGCCTGCCTTGTTTGGGGTGAACTATGTTAAAAATAAAACCCAAAAAAACATAGACCAGCATTCTAGCCATTTCACGTTATAATTTTATTTCATCTCGCCAAGACAAGAATCATCAGACGTGGTACGATGGCTGGTTCTTTCTAGTTATAACTACCATCGTCAGATGATTCTTGTCATGACGAGATTAACTAAATTCATAACGTGAAATGGCGATAATGGTGGTCTGAGTTATTTCTATTTAACTTATAGTCTGGCTGTTTTACATTGAGTTCTCCGACTCAAGATTTCTCACAGGAATTTCCCTATCCTTCGTTGAAACAACACACAAACTATATATATATATATATATATATATATATATATATATATATATATATATATATATATAATTCAGTTATTCACAGTCACGTGTTTCGTTGACCTTACGACTCATCAGTGTGACTAACTGTGGGAAGATTCGAAACTGGGATCCTCGTGGTTAGCGTCTATTTCTCGGTCGATAGAAAAATTGTTTTGTATATAAATGAAAACTGTTCATTTACTTTTCCTTTTTACGATACTGATAGCCGAAAGTACTCAATTATTTTTGCGGAGTATTACATTTACTCTAATAGGAAACTATCAATTGATATCTACTGTACACACAGCTTAAATGTTTTATTATAGTTGTATGTTAATGAGACAAAATACCTAACTTGATTTCTACAAATATAAATTCAAATCTCTAAGATACTAGTTCCGTTGTTTACCAGGACCTGTAAAAATGTGATAGAGCAGTTTATTTTGTTCTTTTTGTGATGAAGAGATGGTTAGTATAAAACATATTAAACATATGCACACATAAATATTTGTTGATGTTGAATTTTTGGACATGGTTTCATAATATTGATGATGTAATAAATGTTGTATTCTACTAAGTATATATAGTATATATATATATATGATGGACTCTCCCGTCGATTTCGACGTATGAGTGCCCCACCAGGGGCTGCCCGCGCGTGGATTTTTGTAATTGCAAGGGTTGCGCAATAACCAACAACCACTCTCCTGAGTCGGCATTGCTTGATTCCAATGGCAAGTAGTAATACAAGACGACTGGAAACAATGCCGAGATAAGCAGAGAGCACATACAGCACCTGGTATTCCCAAATGGTCACCCATTTTAGTACTGGCCAGGCACTATATACCTACAAACACAGACACACACATATAGAGAGAGTTTGAATTATCTACTACACAACACCCTCGAGTGTCTTCGGTCTCTCTGTACAAGGGGTTGTCAGAACAACCTGACATGAAGATACTTCCCCTTACAAGTAAACCCTGACCAACTATTCAAAATAACACAGTATTCGCAACACATATATAATATTTTTTCGGTATGGCTATACACTGGCCTATATAAGAAATAGTACACCATCTTCAAGTGATGTTACCTGAAGTAACAACACTTAGCTGGATACTCCACCAGACTAGATGAACTCTTGTCCTGGAATCCGGTTAGACCAAGAGACCACAAGAAAGATATACTATAACATTATTTGTATATAGCGTTTGTTTATAAATAAATGATCTATCTATCTATCTATCTATCTATCTATCTATCTATCTATCTATCTATCTATCTATCTCTCTCTCTCTCTCTCTCTCTCTCTATATATATATATATATATATATATATATATATAGTATTGAGTAAAGAAGATTAATAAACAAAGCCAACATAATAAAATTGTTTCGTTACTTATTTTCATCATAAATCGGTCTTGATCGCGAAATAAATTCATTTTCAATCACATTAATCGATTTTCCAATTTTGATCGGTTTGATATTTCAGTATATATTACGTTTTATTAACAAAAAGTTAGTTGACACAGTTTGCACCCTTTTTATTGACATGAACTAGGACTGTAACTCGTTTCACCAGGATGATTTATTTAGGAAAATACATAAGCTTCGCTTCACCGGTTTCTACTGCTACGGATACCCATTATTGTTATGATTTATTACATTTAGTAACATTAAGACATACTAACGGATTTATTAAATTTAGAGAAAACATAAATATTTATTAATCGTAATTTTTCTTTAACTACGTTATTAAATATTAAAGGTTCACTTCAAATACAACATAGATAAGATCAACAGGTAATAAAATGTGTACATCTACTTTTCACGAAAGTGAACACATATTTCATTATATTAAGCGTTATAAATACTTAACAATATCGTTTCAAACTCCTTGATCGATTTCATCTTAAATCACGACGAATACACATCGAAATGAGTGAAGCTGCCATTACGGGTGCGTGCATATAAACAATAATTAAGCGTTATAAATAATTAATTTGTTTCGAAAAATACAAATAAATCAACGTTTCACACTCGCTTCTGAAATAGTTTTCACTCGAAAAAAAGAAAGGAAGAAAGGAAAAAAGAAGACAGAAAACAACACGTACGGTTTACATATTTAAACGCAGTTGCGAATAAAACGTACCACCTTGGCCGCAGTGATTTGGCGCATAGTATATATATATATATATATATATATATATATAGGAGATAGCGAGTTCGAACTTCAGCCGGGCGCTACTTACTTTTGCTTTTATTATGTTCATAATTCAATTTAGTAATTTCAAATTAAAATATTAAGCGTGGTTAACTTTGTCTTTTATTTACTTCAATTTGCGTAATTTCATCTAATTAGGACCATAGGCGACCTAGCCTCTCCTAGTTTGTATATAAAATGTATTGGCAGGGTTACTTGGAGTTACCTGGGTACAATAATAGTTAGTATTGACGTGATTAAAACGAACCTATAATTCATGTAGTATCATTCAAATTCAAATTAATAAAGACAAAACAACGAATATTCATAAGATGCGTCCATTCAATCTACGTGTTGCAGACGACAGACGGACAGAGCCGCTTACATAAACGTGTGGCCCAATTAAAAACACATGACAAAACAAAACAAAAACATAAGTCAGGCGTGAGTCTGCATACCTCCGCCCGAAAACGTAAGGATGAGTCAAAGTCTTTTCTGAATTTACTTTGCCATATTGTATGAAATATTACCGAAGTTATGCCATGGAATATAACTCAAAAACTATTTATCTAATCAGACTGCAATTTTGCATGATGATTACGTTTTAAAAGAGTATGAGATCCATATATCAAGTTTGAAATAATAGGAAGTTGAAATTCCATCAAAACTTTTATTTAACTTTAAAGACATACGGTAATAATCTTGATATACCTTATTTAAGATGCGAGACTTCATTAACGACAATATGGGTCAAGCAGTGAGTCTCTACAATTAACAGACAGAACCGGAGTCATCGCTACAAGTGTGACGTTAACCTATTTCGTGACCATGAGCTTTGACCTAAATATCACAAAATAAAATAAGTTCTAAATTAGACCATGACGGATATTTTGACCAAATTTTGTGACGAGTGATCAAGCGACGTGGACACTAGGCTGTACACACAAACAAAGTGACGAATTCGACCGAATGCATCACCCTCTTTAGGAGAGGTAAAAAGGCGGATGGACCGACCAACCGCTATTCCAAATTCAAGTATGACAGATAAATGTGCAGACCGATGGGCAATTGAGCCGCTTGTAAAATGAAATGACTGTATATAAAAAGAATTTCAGCTTCAAATATCTCTATCTCCATTCTCATAGAAGGAGACGTTACTAGTCTTTCTCTACTCTATTAATATGTCGCTGGTAGGTGCTCGACTGAGCTTTAAGCTCTGACTCCCCGTACAACTAGTCTTGCTTACAATAATACAAAGCATTCTCTTTTCTTCCTCTGTGTATCGAAAATCAAACATAACTTTGATGAACAGAGTTTCTTTTCAAAGACTTCCTACATGTGGAACACGTTACCGCGGGAATGTTTCCCTAAAACTACAACATGGTCATTTTCAAGTCCAATGTCAATAACTATCTCTTATGTCCTGTGAAGTAACTATATTTCACAATCCTTTCATATTACTGTTCTATCATCCAACTTAAAATCTGACTGATCCTTATCCTCGAGTGGCTTTTGGCATTGTAAGTGATTAATCAATAGTATAAAAAGTATCTGATTGCATATCGTGTATGTGTGTATAAATACGATTCGTAAAATAAAAAAAATAAAATAGATGGATAAATCAATAATTTATTTAAAATAGTTAATAAAAAAGAAAAAGCTAATGAATAGATAGCATTTTCAATATTATACTTGAAAAATATGATCTGTGAAATAAAAATGTCATGGACGTCTGGCCCTTAGCTTCTAATGACTCATACATTAAAGAGTTAAGCAAAACACTAGGAAAGTATTTATGGGGGGTAAATTTAAACTTTTCTCGTTTGGACATTCATTTTATTGCAAAGCCGATTTATATTTCTACGTACATGATAGTCTCCTAAACTAATCAATGAGTCATCATGAATCTTAAAATATATATTCTAGGCAACACAGAAAGTAACATGAGCAGATTATTTTATTTTGTAAATTTTAAATTTTCGGTGTGCATATATATATATATATATATATATATATATATATATATATATATTTGTACAATATAAACTTCTAAACTAATAAACCGATCATTATGAATTTTACACACAGTTGCTAGGCGTAAGGATGGGTAATATGGGCTATATTTAGTTCAATTTAGGTTAATGCATATGGGCTATAAGCCGTCATCAACATAACTACCCGGGCAGGGATCGAACCCTCGATGTAAATATTTGTAGTCTAGCGCTTTATCCCTGGACTAGAATAACCTACCACGTTCTATGCTCGGTAGCCGTGTGGTCCCGAGCGTTCGTCTCGTAATTCTAATTCATCGTGATTCTGAAGTTATGAACTGCGTTCGATCTCATGCTCGACTTTTTATTGATTATAATGTTATATTGATGTTTTGTCTTCCTTTATGCAAGCAACAAATTAATTTATAAATGAATTAATTAAAAAATCTACATATACAAAAATTGATGACACGTCCGATTAAGGGCACATTAAATGCGGTCTTCTGCATATTATTTTAGAAAACGCTCAGGATAGCGACAAATAATAAACGCACCTGTGAACACCGGTCTACTATCGCCAATAAAAACAACAACAAACAAAATATCAGCGTATATATATATATATATATATATATATATATATATATATATATATATATATATGTTTATACATGAAATAGTAATATTTAGTTCCTCAAGCAGTTGAGCACTTTCACAAGAATTTATTTCACCACTGAAAAATAATATGGAAAAATTAACTTAGAAACATCACTTAAGAATATCCCAACACCTAGCAAGCATGAATACATTGTTAAATTGATATTCTCACAACAAAGAAACAGGATATAGGCCAATCTATAGAAAACAGAACAATAGAACAGGATATAGGAAGTAACACTAACCAGACCTTTGTTCGTGGGAAGCCCAACGATTGGCTGAGAGAACAACAAAGAATCTGATTGCTTAACTAGCTAGCCGTGTATATAAAAAAAACGGCAAAAATAACTCCATGCATTTTAGCCTGAAGATTCCCCCGGGGATGAAACGCGAGAGCCTCTTTGTAGTTTAATTGCCATAAATATATTTCCATAGCTTACCATATATATATATATATATATATATATATATATATATATATATATATATATATATATATATAGAATAAATATGAAACTAAAAGTATCTGCTTTTTTATTTAATTTTTCAACTTTACTTTTGGGCTGGTCTTATTTAATCATACATTTAACCAACTGGGAATTTCTTTTAAAATCTGCAGTACTTTTAAATCTTGTAAATATATAACACTATATCTCTGCCCGGCTTAGTACTTTTTCAAAATTTAAACTACTGATCCCCATTCTTTGAAACCCCATTTCTCTCCCATCGGACACTCCTTTTTCTTTTAATTTCGGAATTATTATTGTCTCTCACCCTAAACCCGCCTTTCATCACGGCTCCCCCTATTCTTCGATTTCAAATAATAAATACACTCAATTGACCTAAATCGACCTACATTCTCAACCACGGCCAATCTCTACTGGCATCGGACTTAGCATATGCCAAAAATAACTTTATCACTAGAACCCTCCTCCACCCCCCCTACTCCCTTTTCCATCAGCAGTCATGGCTTTTTACTCTAACCCTCCTACCATTTGCCCCACCTTCATCTTTCCTTCCCACCTCCTAATTTGACCTTGATTTTAACTTAGGGCTTCTTTTCTCAGAACAACTTCAATTTGCCATGGCTAATGTCATTCGCTTTCGACACATTTCTTGGCCGAAAAAGCATTGTTTTTAAATGGCCAGATTTCATCATTTTAATTCCGTTTAAGTGCGCTCAATCTACGACTTGAACTCAATTTTCACCATAGGATTTACTTCATTTTGAACACCTTTCTGTGATGCCTCCACGAAACTTTTTCTTCTCCATCGAAACTTCTTTCCATTGGACACCTTATCGGCGGACAATTACCACCTGGACAAACCCAATATCTTTTTACACGAACTTTTTTCACCCATCATTTTTCTTAATATTTTTTCGAATGTTGAATTTTGGCTTTTCTATTGCCAACTTATCTATCTGTATAATTCCTCTTATGATAAGATCTCGATCTTTGAAAAGCCTTGGCTTAAGGAAAGAATAATAAACATCATTTTATTACAGAATATACCTTGCATTGATCAATCGAAGTCTAAAATAAATTTGGACATTCGTGCATGTTTATCACTCTTCGTCCATCTATCTTTATATATATAAATATATATATATATATATATATATATATATATATATATATATATATATATATATATATAGTACCGTAGTAGAACTAGAAAACAGATGGCGTGTGATGATTGGATAAGGACAGGCAATCATGAGTAAAAATGAAAATCAAAGAGCAAGGAATAAAAGAAAAGATGAAGAGATACGTGAGTTAAAACATTTAACTTTTGTTTTTTTGTGTAGTTTCTTAATGAAAAAACAAGTAGAAGACATCATATAAGAAGATAACATAACTTTCTTCGAGTGTCTTTTGATATCATGTTTAATCAGTTACCTATGTAAGAAAGCAACTAAGAATTTTATTCTATTCTTCACTGGATTCGATTTAGTAGGAGATAAAAATTCAGAGGAAGTCCTTTGAAAACATATCTTGAATTAATTATAAACACAACATGTGTGTTCTGAAATCGGCAGAAACAATTGTATGAATAGAGAAGCTTTTTAAAACAAATTCGGAACATTTATTTAATGTTTATATATGTATATATGTATATAGATATGTAGAGAGAAGCATACATATATAAGGATACACAGACAGATAGACAAACAAACAGACAGAGAGACAGAGAGAGAGCCGGCTTCCACTTACTCTAGAAGCCTCTTTCCACATCTCTAAAACGACTTCGGTGTTTTACGCAAGAGCTCCACGCAGCGGATATCACTGTCAACGAAGGTCAGAGCCGAGAGCGAAAAACCCAGTGAAACATCACGTTGATCTGAAAGACTAGTCTGAAATGATCATGTTTTATAATTCGTAGTTCGAGTCGCAGACAGACTGACATGACAGAAAACGCTAGCTTCTAACCTACAAGTATAAGTCGCTTCCCAGACAACGACAGCGGTCAATTGGATAAAGATAAACAAAAAAAAACAGTAGATATTGTTCCCGTTAGCTATTTTTAGAAGAATTCTCGGGACAATAAATTCCGGTAGTCGATTGGAAGACATTCCAGAAGTGTGTCTCAGTCCAACGAAGCTCGTCAAATTTTGACAAATTTCCTTCCCGTCAAATTCGATCGACTAAACGACGCGTGCTTATCGACCGTCCAACACCACAGGGATAGATGGAATTCTGAAGCCATCATCTGGAAGGTCCATGGGTTTCTGGGAGGTGATAACTGACGTTATTTGTTTCAGAGTAGGTGAAAACAATAAAGAAATTATACCGAGTCAGTGGAGATCAAGACAGATGCTTCAAGATATTTCTAAAAAAAAACGAGACGGTATATTTCAAGCGCATACTCTCTCCCTTTCTCTCTCTCTCTCTCTCTCTCTCTCTCTCTCTCTATATATATATATATATATATATATATATATATATATATATATATATATATATATATATATATAATACAACTTTTATTTACACAGGCATATCAAGGCTACACACACGGGAAAATGTTTCGAAATCAGCTTTAATAAGCAACGATTTCCTCAGGCCGAGAAAAATATGTCCGTTTTCTAAGTTTTCATATTGATAATAAATTGAGATGAATATTTTTCTCGGACTAAGGACATCGTTACTTATTAAAGCTACGATCGAAACATTTACACATCTGTGTAGCCTTCATACGTATAAAACTTTTATTATAAATAAATGTCTCTATTTATTAGTGAGTACTATTATTTAAACACAATAGAGATTTTTCGGAGTGTTCACCCTGTAGATAAAAACTTAACCCAGATTACTATATATATATATATATATATATATATATATATATATATATATAAAATATAATAACACGAAATCACATAATTGTCGATGCAATAATTTATTTCAACCGTTCGGTTTTTTCAAGCATCACTCAGACAATTACATTTTTGAGACTGATAGAAAATTGAATTTTCCTACCACAGTTCCAATACAATCATAGATGGTGGTAGTAGCAACCAATTTGATACATCTTTTATAGAGAGGGGGAAAATTTAAAACTTATATTTAACTATGGCGGGCGAAGGGGAGGGATCTTTAAGTTAATCAACTAAAAACTGCCATGTCAAAATTATGACACATACGACTTGGCGATATCAACCATATAGGCAATTTTACTCACGCGCATACACAAAACTAAATACGCACACATCATATGCGCACTCACATACATAATCTCACTCGCACATTATCATAACTAAACATAATCACATACGCAACTTTTATTCATCTCTAGCCAGAATGCGTCCGGCGAAACTCGTGTTCTCAAATTCGGTTAGAGAAAAGAAAGAAAGAAACAATTAACAGGCACAGAGAAGATACAGACAGACCGCGTGTCATAAATTCTCAGTCCGTCTGGGTTCCAAGAAAGAGAATCTAATTGAAATAAGATTACACGCACATACATATATGTATACATACAAATCCATACGCACATACACACACATATATACACATACACACCCACACATATACATATCTATACACATATATATATACACACATATATACATATATATATATATATATATATATATATATATATATATATATACATACATGAATACACCTATATATATCTCTGAATCTATTTGAAATATTGACTAAATGCATACGCATGTAGTTGTTCACACATGTAAACATACATACACATACATACACACACACATATATACATATACTCACATATACACACATATACATACGCACACATACATATATATCCACACACCTACACACAATATTTACATAACACTCTATATTCTTACTGATGTAATATGAGTTCTAAAAATTAGTCTTACCTTATTTATATTTTAGATTAATTTGATAATCTATTATTATAAATATCATGCGGGGGGGGGGGTTATCGTACCTAATGTTATTCAATTTGGTATCTTCACCGTTGTAATTCTAGAGGCCCATCGGATTACTAATTCAAGTCTAATAATGTCTATTGGTAATATTTGACATTTATACTTATATTAATTCAAAAACTAGTGTATTACCTGCAGAAAAAAATTTTCATACCACTATCTTATTTTAAGTAAATAATAAATATCCGCGTACACACAAATACTATATATCACCAAGTCAGTAAATCTGTGTCTATCACAGATATTATTATAAATATTATGGGGGGGGGGTTTACCGTAAGTAATGTTATTCAATTTGGTATCTTCACCGTTATAAGTCTAGAGGTCCATCGGATTACTAATTCAAGTCTAATAATGTCTAGTGGTAATATTTGGCATTTATACTTATATTAATTCAATAACCGCAGAATTTTTTTAAAAACACTATCTTATTTTAAGTAAATAATCTGAATAAATAAATATTTCAAAATACCATTATATACGCATACACACATACTATATATCACCAAGTCGGCAATTCTGTGTCTATAGCAGATATTATTATAACTATTATATTGGTGGTGGTGGGGGGGGGTTACCTTAAATAATGTTATTTAATTTGGTATCTTCACCGTTATAAGTCTAGAGGTCCATCGGATTACTAGTCGTTGATTATTTTAAATTTATATTTATGTCTGCACTTAGCCATAAGTTCATCTCGTTTATTTAAGAGGTTATTTCGATCATATTTTAGGATTCTTATTTTTTCTTCTAGACATAAGTTGCATCTTTGTCTAAATCCATCTGGAATATTCGAAAAACATAAGATTGACCACGAAACCACCGGGGACCTGTTCTCATTTTTCAGATGCCACCATTGTTTAGCTAACTCCGTTTTGCTCTTGAGTTCTGGGTTATTGAAAGAGTGTTTGTGGTCATAAAAACGTTGTTTCCAGTTTCCCGCGGAGATGCCGATGTAAACCTTTTTATCCCTGTTGTTATCTTCCGGATGAATAGTGGCCTTATAAACCACACACTCAACTTTACAGTTACCGTCCAGTGGGCAGTTATTTTTCACTTGACAATTACATTTATTTACTGTGACCTTATTCTTACTAGGATTGTTAAGTAATTTACGATTATGGGTGCTGATAATTCTGTCCATGTTCTTGGTGCAAGAGTAGCTGATTTTAATGGTTTTTCTATTAAATATCTTCCTAAGTGGATTATTTATGCTAAAATGTTTATCTACCAGGTTCAAGAATACTCTCCCGATGTTGATGTTAGATAGTTGGCAGTAGGCAGGATTGAACCATATTATTTTTCGGCCTCTATTCCTGGATTTATTTTTATTTTCTTTCTTGGTATATTTGAGTTTTTCATTATATCCGCTTTTCTCTAGCGCTCCATTGTATAAATGCTTATTTGCTTCAAAAATGTCTCTGTTAGCCGAAAGCTTATTTATTCTAGTATTAATTGTTTTAGGTATTTGTTTAATTATGCAGTTCGGGTGGTTAGATCTAGTGTTGATATAAGATGGTGTGTGATTATCTTTATTGAAGGGTTTGTATGTCCCCTTTCCTAAGTCTAAGGTAATATCTAGATAGTTTACTTCTTTACAATTTGGGGTTATATCTATTTTAAATCCAAGGTATTTGAATGCTCTTATTAATTTTTTATGTATTTTGGATACCAGGGGGCCGTCACTATTGGGGATAACAATTAGTCCATCATCCCTATATAACCCCACTAAATTAGGCTCTACAATTCTGCTAATAGTGTACATTATAAAAATGCCCACCAGATCGGCAATCTGGGCTGAGTCAAAAGCACCCATCGGGACATCAAATTTGTTGTTGTTTAATTTAATCCATGTTTCTCGATTGTTTATAAGGATGGATTTGCGACAGGCCATAATTAATCTTACCTGCTCATCGGATATATCCACGAAATTCCCAGCATAGTTAATGCTGTTCGTAAGTAATTCCTTGGAAATCGAGGGGTAAAAATCCATAATATCGAATTGTATAAAGCAGGCATTCCTCTTATTTTCAATTGATTTAAACCATTCGATAGTATCCGCCGAGTCCTTCCAAAGATTAAATTTGGTAGCTTCTAGAGTTACATTAATAATATTTCGTAGAATCTCCCTAGATACATGGCCGAGTTCCGATTTCGTAGAGTTGATTATTCTCGCTTGTTTCTTAATGTGGAAATTTTTCTTATGGTCCTTGATGAGTATGTATGCGTTTCTCTTATCAATTTTTCCCACTCTATCCTCGATATTCAGTTTGGATGCAAATTCCTTGGTATCCTCATTGATTATTTTTTCAGTGTCGTGGGTATCCTTTCTGTAATTATTACAGATTTTTTCCAGAATAGTTTTCCTATATTCGGATAGGCACATCTTGTAAATATTCGCTGACTTATCAGCCTTCACCCAAACTTTGTTCGACTTCTTTATCTCTGCGATGTCATTCTTCAGAGTGGACTGAAATTGGTTTGAATACCTTCGGAACTTAATTCTTTTGACTAGGTCAAACAAATCATTCTCGAACGGCCTTAACGCCTCAATGGGTTTGCAGGTATTCTGTGATCTGAAGTTAAAGGTTTCTTTGTGATCAGATTCCTCGTCCTTCAAATAAAAATACGCTTTCCATCTCAGTCTGTTGGTAAAGTCCGTTATTCTGTCCATAAGATCCAAAGTGAAGCTATGCAAGCTGGGATAAGGTATATTTTTCAGCGAATACAATGGTGTGAATTTTTCCATCCTCAGTTCAAAATTGAAGTAATTCCGATACTAGAAATCCTGAGAGAGCTCAACACGGAGTGGAGCCAATTATTTGTGTTATAGTGGAATAATTCCAGGAGGAAATCCGGGTATGAGAGCTCAATGTAGTAAACAGAGCAATAATAAAATATAATAACACGAAATCACATAATTGTCGATGCAATAATTTATTTCAACCGTTCGGTTTTTTCAAGCATCACTCAGACAATTACATTTTTGAGACTGATAGAAAATTGAATTTCCCTACCACAGTTCCAATACAATCATAGATGGTGGTAGTAGCAACCAATTTGATACATCTTTTATAGAGAGGGGGAAAATTTAAAACTTATATTTAACTATGGCGGGCGAAGGGGAGGGATCTTTAAGTTAATCAACTAAAAACTGCCATGTCAAAATTATGACACATACGACTTGGCGATATCAACCATATAGGCAATTTTACTCACGCGCATACACAAAACTAAATACGCACACATCATATGCGCACTCACATACATAATCTCACTCGCACATTATCATAACTAAACATAATCACATACGCAACTTTTATTCATCTCTAGCCAGAATGCGTCCGGCGAAACTCGTGTTCTCAAATTCGGTTAGAGAAAAGAAAGGTAATACACTAGTTTTTGAATTAATATAAGTATAAATGTCAAATATTACCAATAGACATTATTAGACTTGAATTAGTAATCCGATGGGCCTCTAGAATTACAACGGTGAAGATACCAAATTGAATAACATTAGGTACGATAACCCCCCCCGCATGATATTTATAATAATAGATTATCAAATTAATCTAAAATATAAATAAGGTAAGACTAATTTTTAGAACTCATATTACATCAGTAAGAATATAGAGTGTTATGTAAATATTGTGTGTAGGTGTGTGGATATATATGTATGTGTGCGTATGTATATGTGTGTATATGTGAGTATATGTATATATGTGTGTGTGTATGTATGTGTATGTATGTTTACATGTGTGAACAACTACATGCGTATGCATTTAGTCAATATTTCAAATAGATTCAGAGATATATATAGGTGTATTCATGTATGTATATATATATATATATATATATATGTATATATGTGTGTATATATATATGTGTATAGATATGTATATGTGTGGGTGTGTATGTGTATATATGTGTGTGTATGTGCGTATGGATTTGTATGTATACATATATGTATGTGCGTGTAATCTTATTTCAATTAGATTCTCTTTCTTGGAACCCAGACGGACTGAGAATTTATGACACGCGGTCTGTCTGTATCTTCTCTGTGCCTGTTAATTGTTTCTTTCTTTCTTTTCTCTAACCGAATTTGAGAACACGAGTTTCGCCGGACGCATTCTGGCTAGAGATGAATAAAAGTTGCGTATGTGATTATGTTTAGTTATGATAATGTGCGAGTGAGATTATGTATGTGAGTGCGCATATGATGTGTGCGTATTTAGTTTTGTGTATGCGCGTGAGTAAAATTGCCTATATGGTTGATATCGCCAAGTCGTATGTGTCATAATTTTGACATGGCAGTTTTTAGTTGATTAACTTAAAGATCCCTCCCCTTCGCCCGCCATAGTTAAATATAAGTTTTAAATTTTCCCCCTCTCTATAAAAGATGTATCAAATTGGTTGCTACTACCACCATCTATGATTGTATTGGAACTGTGGTAGGGAAATTCAATTTTCTATCAGTCTCAAAAATGTAATTGTCTGAGTGATGCTTGAAAAAACCGAACGGTTGAAATAAATTATTGCATCGACAATTATGTGATTTCGTGTTATTATATTTTATTATTGCTCTGTTTACTACATTGAGCTCTCATACCCGGATTTCCTCCTGGAATTATTCCACTATAACACAAATAATTGGCTCCACTCCGTGTTGAGCTCTCTCAGGATTTCTAGTATCGGAATTACTTCAATTTTGAACTGAGGATGGAAAAATTCACACCATTGTATTCGCTGAAAAATATACCTTATCCCAGCTTGCATAGCTTCACTTTGGCTCTTATGGACAGAATAACGGACTTTACCAACAGACTGAGATGGAAAGCGTATTTTTATTTGAAGGACGAGGAATCTGATCACAAAGAAACCTTTAACTTCAGATCACAGAATACCTGCAAACCCATTGAGGCGTTAAGGCCGTTCGAGAATGATTTGTTTGACCTAGTCAAAAGAATTAAGTTCCGAAGGTATTCAAACCAATTTCAGTCCACTCTGAAGAATGACATCGCAGAGATAAAGAAGTCGAACAAAGTTTGGGTGAAGGCTGATAAGTCAGCGAATATTTACAAGATGTGCCCATCCGAATATAGGAAAACTATTCTGGAAAAAATCTGTAATAATTACAGAAAGGATACCCACGACACTGAAAAAATAATCAATGAGGATACCAAGGAATTTGCATCCAAACTGAATATCGAGGATAGAGTGGGAAAAATTGATAAGAGAAACGCATACATACTCATCAAGGACCATAAGAAAAATTTCCACATTAAGAAACAAGCGAGAATAATCAACTCTACGAAATCGGAACTCGGCCATGTATCTAGGGAGATTCTACGAAATATTATTAATGTAACTCTAGAAGCTACCAAATTTAATCTTTGGAAGGACTCGGCGGATACTATCGAATGGTTTAAATCAATTGAAAATAAGAGGAATGCCTGCTTTATACAATTCGATATTATGGATTTTTACCCCTCGATTTCCAAGGAATTACTTACGAACAGCATTAACTATGCTGGGAATTTCGTGGATATATCCGATGAGCAGGTAAGATTAATTATGGCCTGTCGCAAATCCATCCTTATAAACAATCGAGAAACATGGATTAAATTGAACAACAACAAATTTGATGTCCCGATGGGTGCTTTTGACTCAGCCCAGATTGCCGATCTGGTGGGCATTTTTATAATGTACACTATTAGCAGAATTGTAGAGCCTAATTTAGTGGGGTTATATAGGGATGATGGACTAATTGTTATCCCCAATAGTGACGGCCCCCTGGTATCCAAAATACATAAAAAATTAATAAGAGCATTCAAATACCTTGGATTTAAAATAGATATAACCCCAAATTGTAAAGAAGTAAACTATCTAGATATTACCTTAGACTTAGGAAAGGGGACATACAAACCCTTCAATAAAGATAATCACACACCATCTTATATCAACACTAGATCTAACCACCCGAACTGCATAATTAAACAAATACCTAAAACAATTAATACTAGAATAAATAAGCTTTCGGCTAACAGAGACATTTTTGAAGCAAATAAGCATTTATACAATGGAGCGCTAGAGAAAAGCGGATATAATGAAAAACTCAAATATACCAAGAAAGAAAATAAAAATAAATCCAGGAATAGAGGCCGAAAAATAATATGGTTCAATCCTGCCTACTGCCAACTATCTAACATCAACATCGGGAGAGTATTCTTGAACCTGGTAGATAAACATTTTAGCATAAATAATCCACTTAGGAAGATATTTAATAGAAAAACCATTAAAATCAGCTACTCTTGCACCAAGAACATGGACAGAATTATCAGCACCCATAATCGTAAATTACTTAACAATCCTAGTAAGAATAAGGTCACAGTAAATAAATGTAATTGTCAAGTGAAAAATAACTGCCCACTGGACGGTAACTGTAAAGTTGAGTGTGTGGTTTATAAGGCCACTATTCATCCGGAAGATAACAACAGGGATAAAAAGGTTTACATCGGCATCTCCGCGGGAAACTGGAAACAACGTTTTTATGACCACAAACACTCTTTCAATAACCCAGAACTCAAGAGCAAAACGGAGTTAGCTAAACAATGGTGGCATCTGAAAAATGAGAACAGGTCCCCGGTGGTTTCGTGGTCAATCTTATGTTTTTCGAATATTCCAGATGGATTTAGACAAAGATGCAACTTATGTCTAGAAGAAAAAATAAGAATCCTAAAATATGATCGAAATAACCTCTTAAATAAACGAGATGAACTTATGGCTAAGTGCAGACATAAATATAAATTTAAAATAATCAACGACTAGTAATCCGATGGACCTCTAGACTTATAACGGTGAAGATACCAAATTAAATAACATTATTTAAGGTAAACCCCCCCCCACCACCAATATAATAGTTATAATAATATCTGCTATAGACACAGAATTGCCGACTTGGTGATATATAGTATGTGTGTATGCGTATATAATGGTATTTTGAAATATTTATTTATTCAGATTATTTACTTAAAATAAGATAGTGTTTTTAAAAAAATTCTGCGGTTATTGAATTAATATAAGTATAAATGCCAAATATTACCACTAGACATTATTAGACTTGAATTAGTAATCCGATGGACCTCTAGACTTATAACGGTGAAGATACCAAATTGAATAACATTACTTACGGTAAACCCCCCCCCATAATATTTATAATAATATCTGTGATAGACACAGATTTACTGACTTGGTGATATATAGTATTTGTGTGTACGCGGATATTTATTATTTACTTAAAATAAGATAGTGGTATGAAAATTTTTTTCTGCAGGTAATACACTAGTTTTTGAATTAATATAAGTATAAATGTCAAATATTACCAATAGACATTATTAGACTTGAATTAGTAATCCGATGGGCCTCTAGAATTACAACGGTGAAGATACCAAATTGAATAACATTAGGTACGATAACCCCCCCCCCCCCGCATGATATTTATAATAATAGATTATCAAATTAATCTAAAATATAAATAAGGTAAGACTAATTTTTAGAACTCATATTACATCAGTAAGAATATAGAGTGTTATGTAAATATTGTGTGTAGGTGTGTGGATATATATGTATGTGTGCGTATGTATATGTGTGTATATGTGAGTATATGTATATATGTGTGTGTGTATGTATGTGTATGTATGTTTACATGTGTGAACAACTACATGCGTATGCATTTAGTCAATATTTCAAATAGATTCAGAGATATATATAGGTGTATTCATGTATGTATATATATATATATATATATATATATATATATGTATATATGTGTGTATATATATATGTGTATAGATATGTATATGTGTGGGTGTGTATGTGTATATATGTGTGTGTATGTGCGTATGGATTTGTATGTATACATATATGTATGTGCGTGTAATCTTATTTCAATTAGATTCTCTTTCTTGGAACCCAGACGGACTGAGAATTTATGACACGCGGTCTGTCTGTATCTTCTCTGTGCCTGTTAATTGTTTCTTTCTTTCTTTTCTCTAACCGAATTTGAGAACACGAGTTTCGCCGGACGCATTCTGGCTAGAGATGAATAAAAGTTGCGTATGTGATTATGTTTAGTTATGATAATGTGCGAGTGAGATTATGTATGTGAGTGCGCATATGATGTGTGCGTATTTAGTTTTGTGTATGCGCGTGAGTAAAATTGCCTATATGGTTGATATCGCCAAGTCGTATGTGTCAAAATTTTGACATGGCAGTTTTTAGTTGATTAACTTAAAGATCCCTCCCCTTCGCCCGCCATAGTTAAATATAAGTTTTAAATTTTCCCCCTCTCTATAAAAGATGTATCAAATTGGTTGCTACTACCACCATCTATGATTGTATTGGAACTGTGGTAGGGAAATTCAATTTTCTATCAGTCTCAAAAATGTAATTGTCTGAGTGATGCTTGAAAAAACCGAACGGTTGAAATAAATTATTGCATCGACAATTATGTGATTTCGTGTTATTATATTTTATTATTGCTCTGTTTACTACATTGAGCTCTCATACCCGGATTTCCTCCTGGAATTATTCCACTATAACACAAATATATATATATATATATATATATATATATATATATATATATATATATATATATATATATATATATATGTATGAAGAGCTCGGATGCAGTTATTTTATGAAGTTTCGTTGAATGAGCATCTTGTTACAATGGCATTTCCTACCAAATGCCATTATTATTACGTCATATTCATAATTTTAAGTTGGACGAAAAAAGGACTTAAGATTCCTCATTCGATCCTGGGCAAACTTAACTTCATAGGACGTATTTTTCGTTAATATATATTTTTATTTATTTTATACGTACATAAAAGTAATAAAAATCGTACATGTTTCTAGACAGAGCGTCTTTGTCCAGTGGTAGAACGCAGGATTATAAACATCAATATCGAAGGTTCGATCTCTGTCTAAGTTAGCCATGCTGATCACGGCTGTGAGCCAGAAACACGTGTCCATGGATTACTTTTATGTACGTATAAAATATATATATATATATATATATATATGTATATATATATAATATAAAAATATATCTATAGCAAGTAAGCTACACAGAGGCGTCCATGTTTAGCTAAAGGGCTGATGATTTACTGCGGGAATGAAACATAGGTGCTTCTGTGTAGCTTACTTGCCATATATATATTTTCATACTAATACTACAACTACGCTCTACTCACGTACTAATCACTGTTGAAGTAAATACTAAAAATACGTACACAATATGTTATATTTTCTTATAATAGTATAAGTGTATATACATGAAACAGTAATATTTATATATATATATATATATATATATATATGAAGTATTTTATTTTTATAACCTATACATAAAAATGTCTGTTGGTGTACTCGGGTTTCATAGATCTGGTCATAACGTAACTGGTTTGTAGGAACAGATCTACTTGTCAACAACGTTTAGTAGGCGAAGACTCAGAGAAAAGAGGGGAAACATATTTTGTTGGTCTGTCGCGCTCAATACGTATTATTTGCACCTTATCCTTTTTTTCCTCTGAATTTTTGCTCACGGAACGTTGCTCAAGAGCCAATCTGTTCCTACCAGCCGGTTTCACGCCCTGATTAATCGTGACCAAATCGATGAAACCCGGGTTCATCCAACAGACACTGTAATGTCTAGTTTAAAAATAAAATAATTTATATTAAATCTTGTAGAACCACCGATCGAGCACTTTGCGTTTTTAACTAACTTGTGATATATATATATATATATATATATATATATATATATATATAGGCAGCAGGTTATTACTTGAGCATGTTCTGTTAAACAACTAGGAATTTTCGCATTTGCATAACTTTTTTTGAGGTTCTCGAGTCGTCAAACAATCTTTCGAGTTTCAGGCTATATATATACACACACACACACACACACACATATATATATATATATATATATATATATATATATATATATATATATATGTGTGTGTGTGTGTGTGTGTGTGTGTGTGTGTGTGTGTGCGCGTGTGTGATGTTTCCCATTCTTTCTCTGAGTCTTCGCATACTGAACGATACAGAAGAGTCGATATGTTCTTACCAGCCGGTTCCTACCTCTAATCAAGCATGACAAGGTCGATGAAATTACGGTACCTAATGAATGCATTTCAGCCACGATTATATCGGTGAGGTCGTTAATGAAATAATATAGGTCCAAGTATCGATCCTTGGGACACAACCGCGTTGATGCGAGTCATGTAATGTTGTTTAGATGTACGGTCATCGAGAACGACCTAGATCATCTTTTTAGCTGTGCTTGGTATCTACTTTCAGATATGAGCGTATGGATAGGGTTTAGTATTTTTCAAGTGATTAATTAAAAAAGTGCCGTGTTTTATTCGCTAACTATAAGTACATACACACACACACACGCACACACACACACACACACACACACACATATATATATATATATATATATATATATATATATATATATATATATTAGTATGTATCCACATGAAATTTTATAAGGAGATATAATTTTTTATGTATCAATTTTCAGTATTTACTTCAATAGTGCTCGATACGTAAGTAGAGCTAGGTAGTAAGCTATGAAAATATATTTATGCCAATTAAGCTACACAGAGGCTCCCGCGTTTCATCCCCGGGGGAATCTTAAGGCTAAAATGCATGGAGTTATTTTTGCCGGGTGATTTTATATACACAGCTAGCTAGTTAACCAATGAGATTCTTTATTGTTCTCTCAGCAAATCGTTAGGGCTTTTCACGAACAAAGGTCTTGTTAGTGTTACTTCCTATATCCTGTTCTATTGGTCTGTTTTCTATAGATTTGTATAGATTCCATTTTAGGTTTTAATTTTTTAAATTGTTAAGTTTTTGTTTAGTTTTTAAAAAAGAATTATTTGTTTATTTATTTATCTATCGTTAGCCTAAGGTTAAATTTATTTCTGTGTAAGCAGCCGTTTGCTATCTCACTTCTACAGTTTAATAGATTTGGGGGGTCTTTAAAGTTTAAGATTTCAAATTTTTCATTCAGGCATGATCTACATGGGTCTTCTTAATTTCTACATGTACTGGCCTGTCGTATTATTTTCCATTCAATTATTGGTGAGCGTCTATTTTCTTTGAGCTCCCAATTATGGTTTGCTAGTGCTGTTTTAGTTCGACGTTCTCTGTTTTTAAATGTGCTTTTGTGGTCATAATATCTGCTTTTAAAATTTAGGGAGGTCATACCAACGTAGTTCTTCTTCTTATTCGGTCTTTCCTTGGCAAATATTGTGGCTTGATAAACAATACTTTTGGTTAGGCATTTATTTTGTAGTGGACAAAGTGTACGATTTATGCAGTTACATATTTTCTCTTCATTGCTAACTTTTTCATTTCTATTCGGGTGGTTACTATTAGTGTTTTGTTTATTTATATTTGTATTGTTTATATTTTTGTTCTTTTTAGTGTTATTTTTGTTATATTTTTCACTTGATTATGTAATTTGTTATTTTTTCTTCCTCTTTGTTTTAGTATAAAAAATAGCCTATCCCCCAAAAAGATTTATTTAAAAGGTAAGTTTTCCAAATCCATCCCACTTCTCTGGAGTCTTTTGTCTCAAGAAGTTCACTCTCTGCGAAGAGTACAACCGAAACATGCATGCACATATGTAACCAATAATGTTTGTATAAATAAAAATGTATACTTATGAACTGCTCTACTTTTTATTGAGCACTTTTTATAAACACTTGAGTTTCAACGGATTTACATCGACAGAAAGTAATACAATATGTACTATATATATATAAATATAAATATAAATATATATATATATATATATATATATATATATATATATATATATATATATATATATATATATATATATAAATGCACACTAGTATTTATTATAGATTAGAGTATTCTGGGATTATCTGTTATTTCTTTCTTAATTATTGCTTACCACATTATATTAATTTCTATAATCAACTCACTTAATTGATCACAAGTTGACCGTAAGTAGGTTATGTACAGAGATTAACACATTATTTGACACGCACCTAATAGCATACTTGTGAATATATTTTCTGTTTTTAATTGTTCGTGAACTTGAGATTTTATATATTTCACTCTAGGTTTTAAAACATTATTTTAGACACAAATATGACAGCAACCACCCAACTACACCTTATCATACCACGTTGAAATCAATTTTCTAAACTCCTTCTTACATATTTTCTTTTTCAACCTACCCCCTTTTACTTAGACTTATTAACTTCTCTAAATGTTTACTCCAACAAGGTCCAAATTGGATCCCTACCACTGGTCGAATTTTAAGGTCATACCCAGGACACATTCTATGTAACCCAAGATGGGAACCTGAAAGTACTATAACTACTACAAGTTAGAATCGACCAGGTTTAACTTGGCATTTTCGGTTCCTTTATCAATTATGTATTATTAATGGAGATTTGGTATCTGTCTGTCTGAAACTACACTATTACTTCTATATCTATGCTCAATTTGGGGAGTAGTTTATTATTTGTTCTATTTTCATTATATAATCTTCCCAAGTATTACCTTCTTCTTTTTGGGGTAGTGTAATAAATGTTCTGTTGTAATCAGACCACACACAGAGGCATCACCACTTCCTATTATGGTAGTGTAGTATCTGTTCTGTTGTAATGAAACTATCCTCCCAGGCATTACTCCCTCGTTTGGGTTAGTGGAGCATATGTTCATTCGCCAGTATACCATTCACGGGCATTACCGCCTCCTCTATTATCGTTATTTAATCTATGAATGGTCATATGAAATTGTTACAGGTACGTGCGTATATTGCGTTTGATTCATTTAACTGGAGATGTGACGTCAGGCAAGGTTATAATATTTGAAATAGAAAAGGGAAGGGGAAAGCTACACAGTCTCGAATATCGTTAAAATACTGACATCAAGTGCCTAGACATTTTCATGTGGATTTTGTATAGCATAGCGTCTTATAGACATGTGTGGATATGTTATCTACATCTGTACCGATGGGTGTATGAAGTCCTTTACGCAAACGAGTTCATTTTCTCGTCACTGTCGTGGTTTGCGTAACTTTCGTTACGTACCCTCCCAATCCCTGACCATCAAGCTTTTCTATTAACACGAATACTACTACGACTAAAACAGATATATCTAAAATACATTTCAGCTGGTAAAATCTCTATAAAGTATATCTGATCAAATATCGTGTGTGTATAAACACGAATAAGCATTTTGATTGATGAGTAACACAAAGGCCAAGATCCACTCGAGGATAAGGGTGTATGACTTATGAGGAAGGTGTATGACAAGTATTTTGTTGCATTATATTTGAAGATGATCATGTTGTAGCCCCCAGCGAAGCAATCTTGTGGTAACGCGTTCCACGAATGGAAAGACACTTTCTTCATAGAAATTTCGTGTGGTATTATACACAGGAGGAAAGAAAGGGAAATTCTTTGCAATGATGTTAGAGATAGCAGTTTTTGCTGTAAAAGATTTACAAAGAGGAACCAGAGATTGGCGCGCAGTTGAGCACTTTTCATGAAAATAACGATAGGGTAGAGAAAGACTAGCAACGTCACTTCGCTGAGAAAGATCCAGTAGAGAAGAGAAAAGAGCATCCTTACTAGATTGCGAAATCGATTTTGAACGCTGTCAATGCACCAACGAGTGCTCTGAACGGTACTTCCCGGGTTGTGGCAAGCAGTATTCCATGTTATGGCGTATCTGAGTCTTATAAAGGTAAAAGGTCATATTTGGAGGTCTGTAGAATGATCTGACCTTTTTCATGTAACCTTAACAAATAATTTTATTTTTACGCAGTTGGAGTATAACAGAACGCCATCCTGGGAAAAAGAAGATAAAACTCCAACAATTCATAGATAGATTCTTAAATCACTGACAAAATGATCCACAGACAAATATGTTAATTATAATTAATAAAAAATTTATTTTAATCTAAGTTTATGAATGTTTTATTATAAATAAAAAGGAGCTTTGAGAGCGGTTTTGCGTCGATGTATTTCCTGTATGAATTTGTTGATTCCATCTTTTCACATCTTTGCTTGATTCTGTCTAGGAATGATTCTTGGACTTCTTTGAATTCAGAATAGTTTTTATTTATTGTACTTTTATACAGGATGTTCCGAGTAAATTTGCCCCTTTTTGGGAATAAAAAAAGAGTCATATCATGGCCAATAATTGATATATTCCTAAAATTCAACTTGGGTAGGCCACCTTGTACCCCCACCACAACCTTCAGGCGTGACCTGAACTTGAAGCAGATGGCATTTTGGGTTTCTTTGAAATACGCTTGACCACCAGTTTGACCCTTGTAATCTCAGTTGGTGTCTCAGGTGGTACAGTTGGTGTTTTTCTCAACTGCGTTTCACATATAATAGTTCACGGAGTTCCAATCAGGCGAGTTGGCAAGGGTATATTTTGAGATTAGTGAAGTCGTGGAATTTCTCAGACAGGCAATTCTAGGTTTTCCCATAAGTCTGAATAGAGCTGAGTCCTGCTGCCTCACACGTATGGTCTTCCAGCCGCCATCATCTCCATCGAGTGCTTAACAACAGTTGACACCAACTAAATATAGTTAACTAAATTGTGTCCGAGTCCTCTTCCGAACATGTGGAGCGGTATGATGCAGCCATTTGCTGTAAACAACACCCCAAGAATATCACGGTCCGAACAAACTTGGTCTTTATGACGCGCGAGACTTCAGGCGGACTGTAGGATCAGCACATGTTGTTTAGCGCGTTTTGCAACTGATCCTGCCAGAAGTTCACGTCTGAGAAGAACGAAAGCATCATCGGCTTGGCTGAGTGTTTGGTGTTGTTGACGTGTTTATTGGGTTTCGTAAGGCGGTTCTCCTGTAGCTTTGCAGTTTGTTGGCCTTTGCAACTCTTGCATGAAGAGAAGCGAAGATGATCCTCATAGTGGCTACTTCGACGCCCGCCTTTTTCGCCAAGGTCAGTATTGCTTGTCTCGATCTTACCGCATCTTCTTTTTCGGAATCTACAACTATTTTCTTTATGTAGACACAGTTAGAACCCCGGCTATGATTCTTCTTACTATCTACTACTTCTACAGTTTCATCAAAATTCTCCAGCTAACATCTCATGGCCTTCAAAGTATTCAAGGAGCACTAACCTGCAGCTAATGTTTCTGACATTTTAAATATAATGCATGTTACTATCCACGTTATGTAACATATGCAGTGTTGTTCCGTTTTATAATAAGTATAATAATTTTAGATATAATTATGCTGGGACCTGTACATAATGGTTACATTACCCATTCTAAATTATTATATTAATATTGACAAGTCATTCCTATACTCCATCAAAGAGGATGTAAATAAAATAAATTAGAATAAGAAAAAGGAATGTCCTACCATCACATTGCCAATTGAGGAACTCACCTGAAAATAAAAGAAAAAAAGGAAAAAATAAATATTTATATTAAAATAAGAGAGTTCATATTTTTTCTTTTTAAACATCTTTTATAGAATTTAATAGCAAATGAAACTAAAAAGCCTTTAAAAGCATGTTTAGATGCGATATTTATTAATCAAATAATTTTCTTTGACTAATCTATTGTAATACAAATCTCGTTACTTCATATTTAAAAAGTGAATGAACCATTATAACAACAGAACGTCCATTTCCATTATTACGGACTGCTACAAACATACGAAACAATTACAACTTCTCATACTCTGAAAATGCGAGGTATCTAGCGAAAAAGATCAAAGTAAAAAATGAAAAAGGAAAAAATCTGTTCTAATTTTATTTTATGAATAAGTATTTGTATGCTTATCATGCAACAGGAAGAGACAACAAATCATAAGTAAGAGTTTTCAATCTACTACCAAGTGTGCATACCTAATATGCACAACTGACGTTTAAACGAGCTGCTGAGGAAAGAAAAAGACTGAGAGTGTAAATGCGAATGCCAAAAAACATTCGTCAAAATAAAAGAAGTTTTGAAGTCGGACTTAATTTTGCAGTAACAAAGTTTCACTGGTAGTCAGCTGAGGAATTCCAGATGTTGCCAAAAGAAAACTATCAAGCAAAAACAAAACGATTTTAGACAACTTTAAAATTGATCTATCTATGTAAAGGGATTATTCTTAAATTCGGTCCAGGTTCTCAAGTTAAACTTGAAGGTTCCCAAGTTTGACTAAAATCTTCCCAAGTTCAACAAGATGTATCTGACGATAGTTGGAATTTACATTGGCCGAAACAATGATGAGAAAAGTAGCCGGGAAAATCTAAATAAAACAGAATGTTTGATCAGTATTGTTAGCATACGAGTATGAGTGTACGATATCGAGTGAGAGTTTGTGTTACTAAGCGCGAGATTTTGAGTGAGAGTTTGCGCGACTGTCTATGTAACTAAGCGATATATTTTGAATCTAAGTTTGTGCGATAGTCTTTGTGACTGAGTCCAGGATTTGGAGTGATAGTTTATGCGAGAGTCTACGTGACAGAGCGCAATATCTTTAGTGAGAGTTAGTGTGAGAGTCTACGTGAGTCAGCGCGAGTGTAAGCTGATTAATGATCGCAGGCTATTTTGATAAACGCTCATTAAGTCTCATCTACACGCATAGAAAATGCTGGAAAAGGTGTAAACGTTACCCGAGGTCAACGACGATATAATCAACATCAACGTTATTCACTACAAATAATGCCATTACTAAATCAATATTGATTATGACATGAAAGTCGGACAATAAAAGAGAAACTAAAAAGAAACGAATGAAGGAATTATAAGTAAACTAATACAGAAAGATGGCAATTATTTTACGAGAATATGCGTAAAAAAGCAAATATTGATGAAGATTGCAGCGGAAGATAATAAGAATAACACCTTTTAGATTCACTGTTTATGATGTTCATTAATATAAATGAAGTATTTATTATTATACTAATCATAATTATGAATCTCTCGCTCAGTTAATATATATATATATATATATATATATATATATATATATATATATATATATATATATATATATATATAATCACGTATCTACATATTGGTAGTGTTTACACAAATGTGTGTAGCATCGACCTACAGAAAAATTGGTATCAAGTTTATAGAAAGGTAGCTATGCGGCTCAAGATAATCATCGTAAGAAATCATCAACTTTTTAAGTTATAAAATAAAAGTATACAACCAAATACTTTCGTTGGTAAGTATTTGATGTTGCAGAGACACACAGAACTGAAAAGGGTCTTCGGTTTAAATACCCCATAGAAAAATCAGTAACTTGTAAATGTAATTATTAAAAACAGTATAAAATTGTTAACGGAGTTTTCTCTCTTAATATTCTTACCATGAATATTTGTAATGTAATCACGAAATGAATCTTTACCGTTTATCTGATTGATCCAAAGTTCAGGTGCAAGGGAGATGATATAATTTTCCTATTCGTTTTGCGTCAGGTAAAGAGTTGCTCTTCTTGGTATAGATAATAAGGTGTTTTTTTTATAAAAATAATTATTCTATTTTACCGTTAAATTCGTTCACACATAAAATAAAAAGACCTAGGATATTTGCACATCTATTCAACTCTGACTGGGTATCATAGTCAACATGTTAGATAAGATTTGTTTACGTCATCTGACGTTAGTGGCTGACCTAATTCGTGGCTGACTTAATTCAGCCTACTTTTTATCACATTCCTCTTTAAAACAATATCAATTCTTTTGTTTCTTCCCACTAAAATTGCAGAAAGAGCCAACAATATTACCAATGAGAAGTCAATGGTCAATGATTAGTGGGGGAATGCGAAGTGATTATGATCGAAAATAGTGGAGAATACTGGAAAATTGATTAGACTTGTTGCCACTCGAACTTCAGGGAACACCACTTTTTGTTTTACAGTGAGCGATCACTAGTAAAGGTGCGTGTGAATACTCCTAGTCAGTAACAAATAATAATACTTGCGGTTATAGGTGTTTATTCTATTCTAAAAA
>OY744520.1:113310119-113335119 GCA_963556195.1 Sepiola atlantica | reverse complement strand
TTGTTTTCAAACCATCTAAATTCGTGTGATTTGAAGCTAAACCTTTACACCCCAGGATTGACGAAATATTTCAATCTAAAATAGTATGGTCTGGAAATGATAGGCGCCATTCTTCCTTGGAAATAAACACTGGAAAATATTTGGCTAACTATTCTTTAGTCTGTTTTGCTCCGTGTGAGAGAGTTGAGTCCTGTTGAAATTAGCAACGACGTTTGCGGAACTGCTTTTATGCCAAGGGCAACAATGATGACTCAAGAATATTTGCACGATAATTCTCCTAGTTCAGTTTCACACTTTCATTCACAAGAATTAAGGGACTCTTTCCAGTTTCGGTAAGACTATCACTGACGCTGCACCTTGCCTTTGAGTAATAACACACAACTCAACGTTATCTGTACGAGTCCAAATTCGATAATTTTGAATGTTAACATGCTGCTAGACGTCAAATTTATTTCCATCACAGAACACCACGTTAGGCAGCGTGCCAGCTCTGATATACGATAGGGAGATTTAAGCTTGTTGCTTCCGTTTATCGACAAAACTTACAAATAATTGTTTCTTTTCGTGTTTTAAGACGATGTTTGGAAATCAGCGTGAAGAATGGTGGACATTGTTCCAATGGATACTTTTGTCTCCGTTTGTAAATTTCTGATGGATTTTATTGGGGTTCTCATCAGTTTCTCTTTGGTGGATTTGATTACTTTTAATGTCCAAACAGTACGAGGGCGACCTTACACTGGTTAATTACTAAACTCTCCAGTCTTATTGAATTGTTTGAGCGTCCTAAAAAACAATATTCTGTTTATATTTACTGATTGAACAATATCTTTCCCGACTTGTACAATCGCAATTCTCTTCTTCAAATCCTGTGAAAATTTGCTAAAAGTGATACTAAACCTTCAGTATATATATATATATATATACACCGACCTGAGGAAATTAAAACATTATTAGATTTGAATAACAGAGTATTAATTCATTAGAAACCTTTAAAAAAACTATGCAAATGTGCAATATAGATATTTGTTTGAGGAAGTTTAGAGATTACTATGAATACGGTATTTCAAAAGACCCTTGTATCATTAGAATTAAATAAGTATTAACTATTTTGATGATACTCATTTAGATGAACTTATATATATATATATATATATATATATATATATATATATATATATATATATATATATATATATATATAGTGTGTGTGTTAGAATGAAATAAATTCCAGAAGGAAATCCGAGTATGAGAGCTCAATGTAATAAACAGAGCAAGAATAAAATCAAATAAAGTAGCACGGAATCACATAATTATCGGTGCGATAATTTATTTCGACCCTTCGGCCTCTTCAAGAACCCAAAATGAGGCGATTACATGTTTAAAAATGAAAAATTCACATTCACTATTGAGTACACATATATATAGAGAGGGAAATTGGGCGATTTACAACAATATGTATATATATATATATATATATATATATATATATATATATATATATATATATATATAGTCATCCACATACAGACTGTTTCGCTGTATCACAGCTCATCAGTGCTGCTAGGCTAGTTAGTGCCTCAAGCCGGTATTGAAACTCAACCGTCGAGCGTACAATCGGCGCTGCTAACCCCTGCGCTATCATACGACACTGACTGAATGTAAGAAATATCTCAATGTAAACATTGCAAGTGCCGGCAGCACGAATTAGTTTTACCTAATGAGCTATGCTTTTATATATATATATATATATATATATATATATATATAAATATATAAATATATATATATATACATAATATATAAGTACATATACACCCACACATATATATATATATATATATATATATATATATATATATATATATATATATATATATATATATATATATATATATATATATATATATATGGGAAAATGAAAAAGGAAAACCAAAAAAATGGATGTTTTTTATTTGTACATCAACGTTTCGTCTATATTTATAAGACTTCATCAGGATGATAAAATAGAGAAAAAATGTCATGCAAGTACAGATACATGTAGGGTAGACATATTGGGAGGAAAAATAGAATGAAATAATGGCCACTGCTGGGTGGACGTCTGTATTTGTTGGAGAAATAGAAATGAATGTTGAAGAAAATGAGTGGGGAAAAATGGAAGGAAACGATTAAATGAACACAAAAGGGACATAAAAAATAACAACCCTCTTAGTGCACTTTTCTCCCATGCACTAGAACATGGTCATGCGTTCAAATTTGAACAAGCCAAAATCACTAAATACATCCACAACAAATCTCGGCGAAGATTATTGGAAACTGCCCTCATCACCGCCTCCACCACCATCAAGCAACGAAATGGTTTCTTTAACCTATCACCCTTAATAAGCAAGATCATCCTCACAGAACAAAGACTCTTGCCTGATCATGGTTAACTTTTATTTTCATCTCCGACCTTTATAACACTCTTCCATTTACTCATTCCCTTCCTTTTTTCTCCTTGAATCTTCATTTTCTCCTTACTTTTTTCCGTTTTTTTTGTTGTTTTTTTTCCTCACACTTTTAATACTGCAGTCCAAATAAACTTTCTCATGTTCCAAATATTTCAAATATTCCATACCCACCCTTTCAATCACCGCCCTCCTCCACCCCTCCAATCCCTCACTCATTGCTATCATTTTCCAAATATTTCAAATATTTCACACCCTATCACAACAAATCCTCCCTCTCCCCCTCTCAACTATTTTCTCCCATACCCCTTCTTAAATCCCCACATTTGCTCAAAACGCTCTCTAAGACCATAACTTTCGCCCATCCACCAAAATCACAGCCCCCTCCCTCTCTACTCATCCTCCTTTCCCTGCATACACCCCCCATACACAAACATTCCAACTTACTTTTCCCCTTCAATCTTGACCGCAGCCATCTGGTCAAACACCTCCCTCCCCCCTCTTCCTCTACTCCCTCTCTGCCATCCACTTTACCCCTGCTCATCCCCCACCTCTTTCTCTTACCACCAGCCACAGTAGTCCTTGCTCACCCCATCCTTCCATTTTTTCCCCACTCATTTTCTTCAACATTCATTTCTATTTCTCCAACAAATACGGACGTCCACCCAGCAGTGGCCATTATTTCATTCTATTTTTCCTCCCAATATGTCTACCCTACATGTATCTGTACTTGCATGACATTTTTTCTCTAGTTTATCATCCTGATGAAGTCTTATAAATAAAGACGAAACGTTGATGTACACATAAAAAACATCCATTTTTTTTGGTTTTCCTTTTTCATTTTCCCCTCACGTCGGATTACCTTCATCCTTCTCTTCCCATATATATATATATATATATATATATATATATATATATATATATATATATATATATATATATATATGTATACAGAAACAGAAACATACAGACCCACCCACCCCACACACACACATATATATATATATATATATATATATATATATATATATATATATATACAGAGGTCGCATAGATTGACCTTCGATTTTGTGATGTAATGCAAAAATCTATATACATACACACAAATGTATAATTACAGACATGTATATCTTCATATATACACATATGTAATTATTTGCATGCATATATATATATGTATATATATATATATATACATATATATATATATATGTGTGTGTGTGTGTGTGTTTTTGTGTGGATACTCTACAAGGTTGGATGATGCAGTTATCAGCTGAGCTTAATGTTGTGGCTACATCTCTCCGGAGACTACCGACGTATGAGGCTATGAAAACTGATATAAAAATTTGGACGCGTCTCGATATTCATGTGATAATGGATTATCAGAATTCGTGGGTTTATTTTAGACATTTTTATGGTGCTTCTACGACATCGCTTCTATCGGTATATCTACAGCACACATTCGGGGAGAAAAGTATTTTTTTTATTTCTTATCTGTGTTTCATGACTCCATACACGAAAGAATTATGGAATTGAACGAATGGATAAATGTGATTTTAGAAGGAAGCTGTAAAGTCAGTCTGTAATTCATGTATTACTAACGGATGACGGGTAAAATTAATTCTCTGAACATAATAGTTTTGCACCACTTTTATATCCCGAGTTCGAAGATTAAAATCAAGACATAATGATACGTAACCGCATGTCTAATATCCTTCTTCATATGTTGATCAAAATCCATTAAAGGATTTTTATTCTAGAAAATATCTAGAATTATAAGCTTAAACTTAAGAGGTCTTAAAGAGACATTGAAATTCAGGGCAACTTTTCTAAATTGGTGTCTAATAACATTTGATCATAGTTAATAAAAATCTGAAATATTTAAATTTACAAAAGAGAGGGTGTGCCCATATTATACTTCCTAATAAGTATTTAAAATTATCCAAATAATGTGAAATTTAGAGAATATTTATTTATACCTTTTGCTAAAATTTCACAAAATTCGAAGGTATCTGAACTTTCACAAACAGCTTCCACCTCGTTTTCCCATTGCATAAAACTAAATTAAAGAAAATATAACCCCCATTACCCACCTTAATGCCTAGAATCTGTGTTCCGAAATTCAATCGGTTAATTTGTTTAGGAATTAATCTTATACATAGAAATATATTTATGCATACATATTTCCTACTTCATCACGAGATTGCAAAACAATGTATTAAACACTACACTTTATAATCAGTAAAATTTTATTAGAATGAAACTAATTATAAACTAGTTTTCGTCGCTAAATAAATATTTGAAACGATTATTTTTCTTTTTGGTTCTCCTGTGTTTAGTCCGATTTTTTATTTGCGACTGATATACTCTGATCGATGAGTCGCACCATCTGTCGTCATGTGGAAATATGTTTTTTTTTTAATTTGATGTTATTTTTAAATGAGAATAAGTTCTTTAACGACCGGACGTATTTGTTTTTTGTTTTGTTTGGGAGATGGGAGCTATATACTGCTAGCCGCAATGATGGCGAGAACACTAACCCATACCGTCGCCATCAATAACAGCAGACACAACGTTGTTCGCTTTCTTCTTCTAGTGGTGATAGCAGCCATCTTTATTTCTTCATTATTATCTGTAATAATGAATAACAATTACAAACAAAAAAAAGGCCAACAACATTCTGGCTCAATGACGATTTGCTTTTTGATGCTTGATTCTTTTACAACAGTGTAAATTTACATATTTCGATTGCCCGCTACCGAGAGAGCCAGACAATGACATAATTTTGAAAGAAAAGCCGACCGATCCTTACCAGTTCACCGGCCCAAAGAGAGATATTTCTATCTTCTTCGCCACGTCCCATTCTCGACTTCCCGTCTGTGACGTCATATCGTTACACGTATCTTAAACCCAATTTTTAACTTATAGAATGTTCCATTCTTCTGCCTTATTTAACCTTATGTGGATACTACCGATTTAACACTATTCTTACACACAAACACCCATCTTGCTGCACACGCTGCAAGAGCCACTCTGTTTTGCGAGAACAACTCATTAACTGAGTCGCAATCCTCACAATTACCTGTAGTTACTTTTATAACCTCGTAATTTAAGTTTATTATAAATAATAACTTGTAAATAAATGGATGAATTATCAAGAGAAACGTTTAACAGATTTATTAAAACTGAACACATAATGAATTAATGAGTTAATTGGCCGCTGGACGCGATTGTTATATTCACCGTCTGATGCCGTGATATTTGTTTATCTTTCTCTCTGGGCAATCGACCGTTTTCCAGGGCGATAACTCTTAACTCCCGAAATAGTTCAAGAGGGGTAATTTCGTTTTCGTTAGGTGTCCTAACATCTCCCCGTTTTAGTCTTTAACTGTATCGAGCGCACCTGGGGTCAACTTGGTGGTGCTTTACTCTAGTGCGACTGCGCTTTGGCCAACTCCTGTGAGGTCTTTGATAATTCTTATTCGTATTTGTCTGCTGGGAGGTGATGGAGATAGCAGTTCAAATGTGTCCATTAACAAATCAAACGGAATGGTTGTTCTGTTGTCCACTAAGTTGTCTACAGAGTATCTGAGACGCAACTGGTTTTTGTGCCGTGCCCAGAATTGACTCCCAACTTGAACATCATACAGGAATTGCCCATTTATTTTGCGGATGATGCCTGGTACCCAGTTTGGACGGCCAGGTCTGTAATTCCGAGCAAACACTGGTGTGCCAACTGAAAAAGCTTTTGTTTTGTTAGGGCTTGGTTGTTGCCTTTGTGGCTGGGGGCGTAAAGCGTCCAGTGCGGTACGGAGTTTTCGTCCCATGAGTGCCTCTGCTGGTGATAGACCATCTTTCACAGCCCCATTTTGTGTAATTCTATATGAATGGAGGAAAGCATGTAGTATCTCCTCTGTTGTTCCCCCTCTTGCTTTTAGTAGTGACCTTTTGAATGTGTCTACAAATCTTTCGGCTGTCCGTTGGATTGAGGATGATACGGTGGCGACAGAACGTATGTTATGCAACACGATTTGCAGAATAGTTGGAATGACTCAGACGTAAATTGTGATCTGTTGTCTGAGACTAAAGTCTCGGGTAAGCCGTGTTGACTAAATAGCCGCTTAAGTTCTGTTATCGTAGACTGAGTGCCAGTCTGTTGCATTGGAAACACTTCTGGCCATTTGGAATGGGCATCCGAAACCATCAGAAAACTTAGGCCATTGATAGGGCCAGCAAAGTCTATGTGTATTCTGACCATGGTCGCTCTGGGTATGTCCAGCGAGAATCAACAATCTGAGGTGGATTCTTCTGCGCTTCCGTACACTGGATACCACGTTTAACAGTATGTTCAATGTCTGTGTCTATGTTACGCCAATAGACCACGCTGCGGGCTAGTGATTTCATTCGGTTAATGGCTGGATGGCCCGAATGTAGTTACTTAAGGACTGCTTGTCTGAGTTTAGTGGGAATAGCAACACGATCTGCAAACATCAAACAACCATCAATGACAGAAAGAGAGCCACTGCGCCGTTTGAACTGTTGGAGGTCTCCCGTGAGGTTAGTAGGCCATGTATGTTGAAGAAATCTGCACACTTTTTGTATCGTTTGATCTTGTGATTCTCGCTTTATATCATTCCTTGTCACTGGAATTGTCCGGATACAATCTGTGAGCGTCCGTTGAAACTCGTCCTCGATGTTAATGGCAGCGATGACAGTGTCGTCATCTGGAACTGATTGTGCACTAATGAGTCGTGACAAGGCATCAGCTTAGCCGAATTCTGTTGTCCGGTGGTACTGTATAGCGAAATTGTACCCCAGTAGAATGATTTCCCACCGTTGTAATCGGATGGCTCAGTATACCGGAATACCCTTTTTTAGCCAAATACTGACAGTAGTCGCTTATGGTCTGTCAGAAGTGTAAACTGACACACGAACAACATCTTATGGAATTTCTTCACAGCAAAAATCGGTGCCAGTGTTTCTTTTCCACTTGACTGTAATTGCGTTCAGCTGGTGTCAGGGATCTGGTTGCATGCATGATAGCGTTCTCAGTTCCATCCGTGAATATATGCGAGATTACGGCTCCAACGCCATGATTTGATGCATCTGCTGCTACCGCAATTTTCTTATTTGGATCAAAATGTGTGAGCAGTACATCCGAGTTAATGAGTGCTTTGATTTTGTCAAATGATTTTTGACAGTCCTCGGGCCAGGACCATTTTGTGTCTTTTATCAATAGTTTGTTCAGCGGTGATTTGATTTGATGGAGTGAAGGCAATAAACTATCGTATTAGATCACCAGTCCCAGAAATGCGCGTAGACCGCTAACGTCCGATGGGGGTGGCATGTGTTGAATGGCTGCCCCATTAGCAGGATCTGGACGATGACCCTGACAATCAAACATAAATCCCAAGTATTTTATGGAAGGTAAATAAAAATGGCACTTTTCAGGTCGGAGATTGAAACCAAAGTCTTGGATGCGGGTTAGGGCCTTGGATTGCCAAACAACAATGATGTCATCCAAGTATGCAGCTGTACCTTCCATGCCAGCGAGCATTGTGTCCATAATCTGTTGAAATATGGCAGAGGGCTGTTTTTACCCCAAAAGGTAAACGAGTTAATTGGAATAATCCACGGTGTGTTTTTATAGTAAGCAGCTCCCTGGAAGTTTCTTCCACTTCGACTTGCAAATAAGCCTCTGTGAGGTCCAATTTTGCAAAGCAGATGCCACCATTAAGTACGGTGAAGAGATCATCGGGGATTGACAATGGGTATTGATGATCCTCTAGTGCTGCGTTGAGCCCCGTTGAAAAATCAGCACACAACCGAATTGAACCAGCGGCTTTCTTTACAACCACGATGGGTGCTGCCCACCGTGAATATGTTACTGGTATGATGACCTTCATTTCCTCAAGTCGTTTTAGTTCCTGGTTCACCAGTGGCAATGCAGCGTATGGCACTGGGCGTTTGGGTCGAAAAACAGGCTTAGAAAATGGTTTAAGGAACAGTGGGGCCTCTGCCTGAGTGCAAAGTCCCAATTTGTTTGTGAAGACTATAGAAAATTGTTTTATGATGTCTTTGGTCTGGTCGATAATGCTGCTCTGAGGTGACGTTCTGGACACCACCTCACATATCTGATTGAGTGGAATGTCGAGAAGACCTAGTAACTCGATAAAATCAAGTCCCAGCAAATTATGGCATGAGTTTGCTATGTATACGGTACCTGACACCGTTTTTTTTCATTTTGATGGTAGCGGGTAATTGACCGTGATGTGAACACAATCTCCAGAAGCACTCTGTGCTACCTGACTTGTTGGTGTCAATGAAGGCTGGCCTATGGCTTCCCATAGTTTTTTGTGATATGATAGTTATATCTGTTGCTGTATCGATTTGCAGTTGAATAGGATGGCCATTCAATTGTACTGCAACATATTTTCGTTTGGAATTTTGGTTTGAGAGAAAAGTTGCTATCAGACTGTTCGTTTTTGTTCTGTGCTGCTGTCGTTGCCTATTATGGGTTGGTTTTCGTCCTGGAGGTGTTCAAAATCCCTCTTTATGTCCGAGTCGATTGCAGCTGCGACAGCAATGTGTCTTGAAAGTGCAATTTCGCACAAAATGCCAGTTGCCACAATTCAAACAAGCTGTTGGGGGCTGGACAGATTTTGAAGTCGGTGAGGTGGGCCGACGTTGTTTTTGGACTGTGTTAACCATGGATGCTGATGCTTGTTTTAACATAGTTGAATAATGTTTTAGATTCACTAGACGCTGGCATTCCACGGCAACTTGTTGCAATGTTATGTCTGGATTTTATTCTATTTTTGACAAAATCCGGGTGCGAATATTTGCCTTCTCCGCCGATCTCAAACCACACACAAAAATCAAACATTTGAACTGAGCGTCTGTGATGGAAGAGATTTTAAAACGTCCACATTCTTTGTTTACAAGGCCTGCGTACGTTGAAAAATCGGTCGAAGAAGATTTCGTTATGCTAAGGAAATTAGACCGCATATTGAATAATGAAATATGCTCACCGAAAATCTGACTGAAGGTTTCAACTGTGCTGCTGAAACTGCAGTCACGAGAATGCTTCGGTAATATATAATTTACATACCGATCATGCTCCGACGTTCCAAGCTTCCGTAGCAGAAGGCTTATCTTCCAGTCGTCAGCTTGATCCTTGAAATCCACTCGAAACGTGCAAACCATGTTTCGAACGTCGAATTTGCCATTGGGTCATAACGAAATTCTGTTATTTTCTGTGAAACTGAATCTGTAGCCGTCCTAAAATTTGTTTCTGAAATCGACGATGTAGGCGTGGAAAATCTCTCTGAAAATAACTCCATAAAACGTAATTGTTATTACAGCAATTATTGTATTGTACATTCAATTTTTTTTCTGTTTTTGAAAAATGTAAATTTATCTCATCCTCCGTTGTTTTATAACCTCGTAATTTAGGTTAATTATAAATAATAACTTGTAAATAAATGGATAAACTATCAAGAGAAACGTTTAACAGATTTATTAAAACTGAACACAGAATGAATTAATGAGTTAATTGGCCGCTGGAGGCGATTGTTATATTCACCGTCTGATGCTGTGATCTTTGTTTATCTTTCTCTCGTAGCAGCCGCCCGTTTTCCAGGGCGATAACTTAACTCCCGAAATGGTTCAAGGGGGGTAATTCCGTTTTCGTTATGTGTCCTAACAGTAACCAAATTGAATAAAGAGCAAAAGGGCAAGAAGTCTTCACTTCCACTAGAATAAACATGAATATGCCTGTAAGTGATGAATACTGGTATATTTTCTTAATGTCTTGATCTCGCGCGACAGTCCTCCTGTTCGATTGGCGATCTTATGTTTCTGTTGCCGTTTGCTAGTCCGTATTTCCGTAATTTGTCTGATTTTCTATAAATTGTTCTTCACGAATTTTAGCATGAAGTTTTGTGACCATAATCTAAGTAAACTGACCACAATAGAGATTTCAGAAGATCTCTAGTTCGTCTCTTAGAGGGCTAAAGTGGATTGACCTGAAGGTCGAGGGTAACCTGAAGGTTCCTTTTTCATTGAGTACTACACAGAGTTGTAGAGAAGAGCCCCACTTTTTCCTTTGGATTACTCTACTTAGCCTTCATCCTCACTTGATGATGCTGAGTGTTTCGCAATAAGTCATCAATTTCTAATTTCTTTAGTCTTTGTTATGACTCGACCGAGGATCGAACTCATTTTCTTGGCCCATTAGCGAACACTCTAACCATTATGTTAACAGGCTAAGATTACTCTTAATTTTTTTTAATTTCACAGAAAATGCACTGCTGACCTCAGGACAACTCTGTTTTTCCTCCTAATAGAGTTGAAACGTTTTCTCGAAATTGACAAAATTGACAAAATTGACAAAATTGCACTTTCTACAAAGTGTAGTGTCTGTTCTATCTTCAGCCCGAGTAGAAGAATCCTTCTCGACTGGAAACATCTTTTATTTGCATCCCATTTACAGATCTTCTTTATGGCGAGCTTTATATAATCCCCACATCAAACTGACCTTGTGTCACATCCCGCCCCCTCCCTGTGTGTGATACAGTAAATAGGAACGTTTTGTTAAACATCTTATTACTGGTATCGACAATTGAAACCTAAGCATTTAAACTCTATTTTCACTTTTCCCATGCGTGTCACTTTTGAAATATATAAGAATGAATAACATTTTCTTTAGACTGTCATGCTTCACTTCCGAATAGCATTTGATTTGAACTGTAACACTTAAGTTTCTCGCTTTTTAAAAATTTTACTTCAGTAAGTTCTCAAAAATCAAGAGGCCCCTTCCTGTGTGTAACGCAGGGTTTCTATATGAGATACATAGATATCCGAGTGTTTATTTTAGATACTTCTTAATTCTCAGAGCTTGAGTCAGTAAAAGAGTGGATAATATTACTTTCCTTCTTCCTAATTGACCATCTAACTATGTTATAGTTTATCTTTTGTGTTTTTGTCTTTGTTGGGGGAATATCACTAGAAAAAGATGCACCATTCCTCATATGATCCAGTGCGTAGCCATGCGGAGAGTATCTTATTTGGGATTTGAATACTATGTTATGGTGAATATTTCGTCACAGTTTACTTGTAAGGCGACGTATCCTCATGTTAGGCTATCCTGACAAACCCCTGTAAAGAAAGACCGAAGATCCTCGAGGATGGCGTCGAGTAGGCATTGAAACTTTCTCCCGTAGACATTGATTTAAACTGTCACGCTTAAGTTTCGAATTTTCTGTGAACTATCAGGATTTATATCCGAATAGCATTTGATTTGGACTGTAACGCTGAAGTTTTGAATGACATTTTCTTCGAACTGTTGCGCATAAGTTTCTGGTGACTACCACGCTTAAAAATTCGAATAGTATTTTCTTTGGACTCTCATGCTTAAGTTTCAGAATAACATTTTTGTCGATCTGCCATTTGTAATTTTGAAATATAAATGCGTGTATACGCCGTTAAAAATAAATTATTATACAGTTTTATCAAGAACAAATAAAATATCTTCTTGAGATTCTTATCATCTCTGATATTATTTACGTATTTTCTTAAATAGTTTTCTATATAAAAGTCTTACACTTTGTTTTTTTTTCTTTTATAATAATTTAAGAATTTCGAAAATGCTTCCATTGTTGAAGACTTCAAGATACGCGTACAGCATGAATGTCACGACAAGTGTTTTCAGCGGTCTTACTTTTGCAAAAGAGATAGAAATACGGTGATCTATCTTAACAGTAGAAACGTCGCTTTATTTTATACTGGCAGATGCACCAGGCGTTGAACTGGAACTAAAGTGACCCTTAAGTGTTAGAAAAAGACAGCAAAAAAGGTGGTATATTCAATGCTTATTGGTAATAATTAAACTTGTAAAAGTTAAAAAATCTCTATTCAATTCTTTTTATCACTCAAGCTCCTCATTATGTATTCTCGCTCCTTTTCTCTTTCTGTCTCTGTCTCTTTCTATCTCTCTCATACACACACATGTATATATATATATATATATATATATATATATATATATGTATATATATATATATGTGTGTGTATATACATACATATATATATATAATTGTGTAAAGATATATGTTAGTCCATATATTCTTATCATATAGTCCAAACTATTCAAAGTAAATGCTCGATGATTGTTAATATTAAACAACAGAGCATATATAAATAAAGAATATTACGCTAAATTCAAGTGACTTTATATATATATATATATGTATATATATATATATATATATATATATATATATATGACCCTACCCCTAAGCTTTAAGCCTACCCCGAAAGGAGGAGGTAATGTCAGTGAAGATGGTCTCATGACCACAGAACAAATGATAAACTCAACCTCTCAAAGGAGAAGGTAATGCCTAGGAGAATGGTATCAGTACGAACGAACATATATAACAATGCCCTCTCCCCAAAGTAGGAGGTACTGCATTGGAGGATGGTATTATGACGAAAGCACGAGCAGATACTACAAGGGAACTATTACGCGGCGGGCATTAAATAGATCCGACCTCATTTAAGTATCAATTGACTTGAATTGTCAGAAGATATGATTTATTTTTAGCTTTAAACATTGCGAACTATCTATTTAACGAAATATGTTTGAACTTCGCACAGTAATCAATATTACTTCTACGACATCGCTTGCTCTATTTAAAAAGCGCGCGTAAAATTATATTAGGTATGGAAACGCATAATGAAAGTAGTGCTGTTTCGATTTACTTGCCTGCCCGAGATCGTTATTAAATGTACGGAAAATTCTTCTCTTTAAAAAGGGGCATTTTGGATTGGGACAAAAATTTAAATTGCTTTAGTAAAAAGGGATTTCTTTTTTACTGGTTGAAGATAGAAAAAATGAACTGATGCTACACTTTTTCCTAGCAAAAATGCCAATAAAAGTAGTGTTGTTATTTTTGTTTTAAAATAAATGATGTTTAACATAATATAACAAATATTTTAGCAGTATAAAGGTTTTTATTTCATAGATATTTACGGAACTTAGTAGAATTACAATTTATAATGTGCTTTTAAACAGCAACCTACTTATCTATTGTTAAACTTAAGCTGAGTTAAATCAACGTTTGTTTCTCTAAGGCTTTTTTCCTTTATATTTGTTATATACAAAACGTATGCTAAAATATTCATCAGTTTTAGGTTTGAGTCATGTTGGAATAAACTACCATATTCATTGTTCTAAGAAGCTTCGATTAGCAACTAACTCACAAAGTGTTGTGACCTTGATGGACTGATAATAATTATGACAACGCGGTGGTATATTTACTAGTGTGTAGTTATTTATCTACCTCCCACAAGGTAAGATGTGACACAAGGTCGGGAAAGTGGGATTAGATAAGCCAGCGCTCGAGAGGTGAGCACTCTGGCCATTTAAAAATTGCCTGGCATTCCCGGTAGGGCGCCTCAGACAGTAAGCAATAAACTTACTCCTCCCCAAAGAGGGGAGGCAAAGCCTGGGAAGGTGCACCTCCTAGAACTGCACACACTAGAGTGTGTTTTATTTACTCCTCCCCAGGAGTTAGGCACAAGGCCAGTTTTATCTTACTCCCACAAGTAAGATGTGACCCAAGATCGGGTCGAGAAAGTGGGGTTTGAAAAGCCAGCGATCGAGAGAGGTGAGCACTCTGGCCATTTAAAAATTGCCTGGGCAGCCCCGTCGGCATTCTCCGGTAGGGGCGCCTCAGACAGTTAGCAATAAACTTACTCCTCCCCAAAGAGGGGAGGCAAAGCCTGGGAGGGTGCACCTCCTAGAACTGCACATACTAGAGTGTGTTTATTTACTCCTCCCGGAGTTAGGCACAAGGCCAGTTTTATCTTACTCCCACAAGTAAGATGTGACCACAGCTTGGGTCGAGAAAGTGGGGTTAAAAGCCAGCGCTCGAGAGGTGAGCACTCTGGCCATTTAAAAATTGCCTGGGCAGCCCCGTCGGCATTCCCGGTAGGGGCGCCTCAGACAGTAAGCAATAAACTTACTCCTCCCCAAAGAGGGGAGGCAAAGCCTGGGAGGGTGCACCTCCTAGAACTGCACATACTAGAGTGTGTATTTACAGAAGTACAGAATAATATGTTACAGAAAGACTGCCCCGAGACTGTTTCCGAGACTCATCGTAATCTCCTGTATACATAATGTCTGGGAGAGTCTATTTAGTCACAGATTGGGTAGATCACCATCTCACTATAACATACGGTAACTCACTTCTATCCAAATTTTATCTATCACACTCATCATCTTACACTGTACATGTGTGGAACGCACTATGCTCAGTAGTCAAGGTTTACTTTGACAAGTCATGTTGCGGATATGACACACGCAAGACAACTGGCTTTGTACATACCTATGTTCTTGCTAGGTTTGTCTTTTACGTAATTGATTATTGAAAGGCAAGTTCTATTAAAAACACCACCCACGTGATTAGGTTAAAAGGTATCTGAGACGGTCGACATGTGCCGCTAGCAGAGAACACGCATCAAAATCGGAATAGTGTGTTTACGTTGCCTTAAAACTACCACAGCCAGCATAGACGTGCTTCCTCTGAACTGATCGATTTGAAGTCGTCATTTCCCAATCGTTCAAATATATGATTCGTGTCTTCAGGTTGTATTTGACAACAATTTTTCAAATATTGCGGACGTTTACCGTACTGTTATTCTCTATAAAACAGTTTTTTAGTGAGCCTGTCATCATAGCCAAGCCCAGCACATATGACGACAGATGATGCACACTTCTATGCTAGATACACCAGCGTGCTAATTAACAGAAATGTCTTGTATGAGAGACGGCCAATTTCTGATTAGGCATGTTTCGTAGAACCTCTCTAAGGCTTTAGTGTGTTCATGATATGTAGTCAACGTCTACGAGGAATACAATTGTATAGACGCACGACCCGTAAACACTAAGCTTAATTACACACACACACACGTCCCCGTAAGGAATCGTCAGGCTAATATAGATTAACCTGATTCCCTTGAAGATAGACCCGGATGAGTCTGAAAGTACTTGAAACACAAATCTAAACTATGGCAAATTCCTCAGTCAATTCCCCTCCGAAACTAAGATCCAGATTCGAACTATTGAAAGGATCTACCAAAGGATATCTATACATGAGTTGTCTCTTATATTCAACAATACCTGAAAGAGTAAATGCTGCCTATATATATATATATATATATATATATATATATATATATATATATATATATATATATATATATATATATATATATATATATATATGATGCAAATTATGAAAATAATATTCCAACGTAATATAAATAGAAATAGAAACATTCATCAACGTTACATTTTCATTTCAAGACTTTCTAAAGATGGTGTATTTGAAATAACATACAAGTACAATATTTGAAAATATGTGGTGCTTTTGTGACGTAAACATATTTTTTTCAAACAAAATATAGTCGTTAGAATTAAAATAATGCTGTGCGATTATGACGTGAAAATAATGTTTTTGTTCTTTATTCGAACAAACCATAATCAGTAAAATTCAAAATGTGTAATGCGTTTATGAAATGGAATGAGTGTTTAGTTTTGTAGACAGTTTTGTTGGGAATGTAGTGTAAAATAGCAAACCTGGATACTAACTGAACAGAACTCGAATTTAGATCTAGGCTGGCTATTTTACACCACATTCTCAACAAAACTTTGTACATAGCATCGATATAAAAAAACAAGCAATAGATATTCCATTTCATAAACGCATTAGACATGTTATATTCTATCGGTTAAGGCTCGTTCGAATAAAGAACAAACACATTCTTTTCACGTCATAATCGTACCACATTTTAAAATTCTAATGACTATGATTCTTAGAAATAAATACATGTTTTTGGCCTCACAAACACACCATATGGTTTCAAATATTGTACTTGCATGTTATTTCTTTAAATCAATCATCTTAAGAATGTATTAAAATAACGACGAAAAAATTGATTAATATATAAATAATTTTCGTTTTTCTTTTTCTTTTCTCATATATATATATATATATATATATATATATATATATATATATATATATGTGTGTGTGTGTGGGTGTATGTGTGTGTGTGTGTGTAAATTATCCAGTGTATTTGAATAAGTATATCTTATTTTGATCAAAGGGGTGCAACATTATCGTGGAGTTGGTGTAAACGCTTAACATTCATAATGAGATATGACGTTTTACTTTATATGATACTTATAGAAATTAAATATAATAGTAGACATGCTAATAAAGGGTTCAGAGATTTGAGCACAGGGTCGGCATTCATTTCCTTGGAAACGCCAAGTGCGCCTTTAAGGTGTTAACGGCTATAAATTCACTAAAATTTATTTCAATTCATGTCAAACTACTTCTCGAAACAAATAAATGCAGAATATATCCCTGGACAACAGCATCAAAATTTAATATTATACAGTGTGAAACTGAAGAATCAAAACGGTAACATGGTGGAATTAATTGAGTGCAAAATGGCATCGGGATCTTCACTCACTTCCGGGAATTTCCAGATCTTTCTGCTAGTGTGATTTTAAAAATTAGAAATGTACAAATTTGACAAAGAAACAATTAAGTTAATAGTTTGGCTTGCCTTAATTTTAATTTCCTTCAGCCAGCAATATCATTAGAATTCATGAACATCTCTAAATACTTTATTGAAATAAGGAAAATGATACACGATGTCAGTTTTAGTAATGGATATAATTAAAATGTTTCTGTTTTTATCTGCCGATCGAAATAATGTCAACCAGTTTCCAAAAGGATAACATTAAATAAAACCTCTTAAAAACCGTTAATTCCAACTATTTTCACAGCACACTTTTTGTAATTAGATGCTTCAAACGCATTTGTAATTATTAAAATGATCTCTATGTTCGACACATAAAGAGATGCTATAAAAGTATCGTATACATAATTGCAAGTTATGACCAAATTTGAGCGGGAAAACTTAAACAAAAACGCTTTGAAATTAATTTAAACATCCTTTTCAAATAAGATATAAGTTTTATTTTAAAGATAATTGCTTAAACCTAATCCATAAAATGAATTTAAAAATTAATAATTTATATTTTTTAATTTAAACAATTTATTAAAAACAATTTCATAATTTAAACTATTTATTAATAACACTTTCATAATTTAAAGTATTTATTAATAACATTTTCATAATTTAAACTATTTATTAATTGCAATTTTATAATTTAAACATGTGCACGCATTCTAATCATCATCCTTTATTTACGGCGAAAAATGAAAGCAAACGTTTTTGAAATATTTTCGACGATCATTATTAAAAATGTATTATGATTATGAGACTAAAAGATGGCTCGTTTCACGGGAATTATTTCAATCGAAAATAATATTCAAAATTCACAATTATCAATTTAAAAAATTACGAAGAAAAAAAAACAAGTTTTAAATGCATCTGTATTCTACAAAAGACCACATTTACAAATTCTAGTCGGATTCGACATGTACGTCTTTTATTCTTTGTTCACCACTTGCCAAGGCTAAAAACCACTCGAGGATAAGGGTTATTTAGATTGCCAGTTGGATGATGAACAGTACTATGAGAGGATTGAAAACTATGAATGGAAAGGACAACATTTGATTACTTAAGAAGACGGCTCTGCAAGTGTTTGTTGACATTGGACTTCAAGATGACCATATTGTAGTCAGCAGAGAAGCAGACCCGAGGCATTAGCGCGTAGAAAATGTAACACCATCTGCATTATTTACAACTATAAATAACACAAACAATATTAATTGGAATGTGCATAATTAGTCATTTTCTCATATTGTATTTGTCTTGGATGTGACCATAAACACACAATTTCTTATCATTGTAAATTGTAGATTTACACCTTTTTCTTACGGAAATCGCCCCAGACAAGGTATTAAGTCATTTGATGAAATGAACTAAAACATACTACTTTAAGGTAAAAGAAACTAGATAGATTTTGACCCCAAAACAGCAATTTTCCCCCTTTGTCAGAAACATCGCTCATAGAATGTGAGGACTAAAGGACAAAATAAGGAAAGCGAGAGTTACGAGGCTGGGGAAAGTAACCCCAAGTTCATTTTTAGTTCAAGTCAATGTCTCTGCAATGGGTTAAGTATGATTAGTCCTGGATATAACAAGAATCAGCATCCAGTGGTAAAAATAAACACGTTAATTCTTATGACTCAGCATGGTATAACTTTTTTGACCGACTCGATTCTGTTGTGCGCATTGTTTTCTCCAGTTCTGTCTAGAATTCAGTACTTGCAGAAGAGACCATGTGAAAGTTGCCAGCATCCATAGGGAACGTGATGTTATGGAACGGACACATCGGTATACATTTAACAACTGCCACCCCCCAGCATCCGGAAGTGAGTAAGAATGTCAGATCTTTGAGTAATGTGAAGATAGATATAGTTGCTATTCGAAGTCTACGCTCATCAGGATTGACAGCATCTGTCATGAGTATCACATGAAACTGCATCGAGTGGTGAGGCCCAAATTTGGGAGCATTGGAACCTTGAAGAGAATAGGGTTACAACTTAGTTGCCATTACTCACAGGTGCACTCTAACTCAGTGGTAGTACCTGTCAGGATAACATTTAAAGTATAAACGCCTATAATCACGTTGACATAGCGGTTCTCGTAAGATCATCTTAGTTAAATAACATTGAATCAGGTCAATGCGAAATGGTTGACAATTTGGGAAGACAATGTGCAGTGTATGGCAAACAATGTCTTTAAATTTCAATTAATCTACAACTCAATTGCATACAAAGACATGTAAGACTTCGACAGAAAATGACATAACGATGGTTGCGATGCCGTAAGACATACCCACAACAGCTATCTTCTGTCTAAATAAGAGCAATCATAGATATGGCATAAAACTGGATCTAGTGCCGTATAGGTAAATTTAAATCATCAATAAGAATCGACTTTGCCATCTTGTGGGGGATGATCTCTTCCGTTCCTTAGAGCTGATTTCTCACAGAAAAAAACATTTCTAGTCTCTCTCCTCCCTTCTATCTCCCCGCCCTCTATCTCCTCTATTATTATTTCTATGGAAGGTGCTCGACTGAGCTCCAATCTCTGATTCCTCCTCGTAAGACATTCAGAGCAAGAAATCGTCACTAAAACAACAAAGGAAAACTTTCCTTTCAATCTCAGTATGCCTAGCATCAAACGAAATTTCCACGAACAGAACTCCTTCGTAAGGGCTTCCCATCTGTGGAACACATTTCCGCAGGACTGCATCCTCGCAGATTACAACTAAGTCGTCTTCAAAGCAAATGTCAACAGATTCTTATCTGGAACCGTCTCCACAAATATTCGGACGTGGTCTTGACAATCATTTCATCTCATTAACACTGATCCTCGATTGGCATCTGGCTTTGATAAGTGCGGATCAAAGTTTAGTTAAAAGAAAACTAAAATGCGAAGCAGCATGAACACATGCAGCTATTAAGAACATAAAGTATAAAAAGGTTTTCCAATGTGAATGGCTTCGGCACTAAAAAACTCTAAAAGGGTTGATATATCGTTAAACGAAACAACACAAAACACAACAGCAAACAAAATTCTATTTCTGAACCGTTTGATGTACTTTAAAATAGGAAAACCAAAGCACACCTTACTCACCTATGTTAAACAGTTGTAAAATGCATAGAAAAAGAAAGTAAAAATATCTGACCTCGAGTAGTTATTTCTGTCGTGAAGCTTGTATATCAAGTCGGTGCGTGTCGTCTTCTAATCTCAGATTTCAACGCGGATAATTAATTCCAATGTTTAACCTACTGTTTAATCACGGCTTTAACACCTTATTGTTCGGATTAACCTCGCGAGCGCCGCCTTCTGTTTCGATCGTGAACTATTTCCGTCTTCGCAGGATTGCAAGTTTTTGTGCCGACTGTTAAGAAGCGACGCTAAATGCAAACTATCGACGATCGACAGGAGCGAAGCGAGTTTGCTCTCTTTCAAGGGCGGGGTGAAGTTGGGGTGGAAGACTTGTATGCTTTCTTTTACAAGTTCCGCGGCGCGAAAGGGCAGAAGGAGGGAGCGGCGAAAAACACATGCTCGCGTACCTGCGCACGTTCAGAAACACACATGAACCTGCACACACCTACACACATCTGCACACAACACACCCACGTTTAAACTGGGTATCAATGCCACACGACAATATGAAATACTATTGACATGAAAGCCAGTATTAAACAAGCTTATCGAAAACATACTTTTGCATTTACCCCGAGGCGTAAAATCGTTCACAAATAATCAATGTATTATATCCAATTGACGAAGAAGGAGATGAATAAGCTGAATATGTTATAGTTACACACACATATGTAAATACACACATGCACAAACATATAATATATTTATATATATATATATATATATATATATATATATATATATATATATATATATATATATATATATATATATAGTAGGATCAAAATAAACCAAAGTGAAAACTTTTAGTAGATGGAACCTATTGTGAAAAGGATAAGCTCAATATACGAGATAGAGCAATAGTAGAGATAGAAGAAAAAAGAGTGATAAATATGCGACGATTGTCCAAATTTATTTCAAAGTTTTTTCGAAAGCCAACTTATCCATCTGTATTTCTCCTCTGATGATAAGATTTCGATCTTTGAAAAGCCTTGGCTTAAGGAAAGAAAAATAAACACTAGTTTATTACTGACAACCTTGCATTGAACAATTGAAATTTGAAATAAATTTGGACAATCGTCGCATATTTATCACTCTTTTTTCTTCTATCTCTCTCTCTCTATATATATATATCTATATATATATATATATATATATATATATATATATATAATAAAGATTAAAAATAAATAAATAAATAAAAGTGAAAGTACTCTCCGAAAAAGGTGTATTACATCGAAAGTTACAGATATGTATTTAAATAATTTTATTCATTTAATAAAAATATATAAAATTTATAACATTACCTTTTACATATATATATATATATATATATATATATATATATATATATATATATAGTAAGCTATGAAACTATATTTATGGCAATTAAGCTACACGGAGGCTCCCGCGTTTCATCCCCAGGGAGAATCTTCAGCCTCTGTGTAGCTTAATTGCCATAAATATATTTTCATAGCTTACTACCTAGCTCTACTTACGTATCGGGTACTGTTAAAGTAAATACTGAAAATTGATATATAATAAATTATATCTTCTTATAAAATTTTATGTGGATATATGAAATACTAATATATATGTATATATATATATATATATATATATATATATATATATGTGTGTGTGTGTGTGTGTGTGCATGTGTGTGTGTAATAGGTCATCACCTAAACTAATGAACTGTTCATCATAAATTTTGGAATATATATTATAAAAGAATACGCTGAGTGACATGGGTGTGAATATATTATAAAAAAGATATTACATTTATTTTTTTTGTGTGAACCAATCATAATTAAATATATTTTTACTCGCCAACCCAGTGAGTAACATGGGCACATTATTTCGTTTATAAACTTTACGATTTAATGGGTACGCCGAACTCAAACTCGCACTCGCCCTTAAAAATCTTTTTTTAAAGTTAGATACTAAAAATTCAACCGAGAAAATAATTTCTCAACATAAAATTTTGAGTTATATTAAAAAATACATTTAAATTAAAAATTTCAGTGCGCGCGCATAACCGTCAATAATATGTATATACAGTTTTGAAATATTTAACTTATAATTAGAAATTATGGAACCTGTATTCCAAGCTGCAGAGTATGTAATGTAGGCACGTTATTTTATAAAAAACCTTACCATTTAGGGGGCACCGCAATCCTACTATATCCCCTCAAAGAAAGCACAAACATTGACATTTATAAACTAATGCTATATTTATTGCTTATACCTTGCATAGGACGGCTAGTCTTCTAGATAAATACACCAAATGTGACCGGTTAATCAGTCGATATAATGATGGTGTGACTTGCCATTGTGAGTTACATTATTACTAAATCAGCTGATGAACCGGTCACATTTGTTATCTTAAACTCTATGGTTTGAGTTTCAAATGTTTCTGTGAGAGCGGAGGTATCGGTGGACGATCATTTATAGTGCCCATTAAAAATATATATGCCATTTTAAAATTTATATTTTGATTTTATTTGCGATACTGATAATTTCCTGAGGCTACAACCCCTTAGATAAAGACTTGGCTAATAGTGTCCTTATATAAGTTTACTGGCATCAAACAACACCCATTTTGCCCAACCCACTATATCCCAAAACAAAATGTCACTTAAATAAACACAACAGGTTTAAACCAGATACTAACCTAAAAAACAACACATACACCCCCCCCCCCATTGAGGCTTGCATTCACAAATTTCCGAGGGCTTAGAACCAACGTCGATGGCGTAGTATCCTTTCTCTTAGTAAACTCTCCGGATATCCTTGCAACAAGTGAAACTAACTTACACTTCTCAATCTCATCTAATAGTTTTTACATGACAGGATACCTTCCAATCTACTGTCTCTGCTCACATATGCATGGACTCGGAGTTTATATTCGTAACACTCTCCCCTTGACTAGAGATGATCCAGCTTACATGCACTTTAGATTAAAATTATAGCATACTGTTAGTGATATTTAATCTACCGTTTTCCTTCGAACCAGAACTTTACCCTGCTCGACTTTGTCTCTTATCGCTTATATGCTTCACTCTCATTAGATCTGATCACCTAAATACATGCATATGGGGATTCCACAACCGTGATTGGCTTGGGTTCTTGAACTATACAGATGCAGCTGGTAACAGCACACGTAGTTTCTTCATTACACACTTCCTTTCATAGACTGTCACTTCATCTACTTTTTTCCCAGATCGTGAGGATCAACAGGTCTTACTTCCTGAAGTATTCTTGACAACATTACTTGAGGCTTGTGTGACGGATGCCCATAGCTGACTGAAGAACGCTGATTACATTGTGATAATTGAACACTCGTTATGCAAAATGACAAGATACTTAAAGCGGGAACATTAGGAATCCATCAGAGATACGCCCCATAGAGTAAAACGTTTTCTATCCCTGCTGATAAGTGTGCAAATGAGGTAACTGAATGGGTCATAGCAAGCATAAATTCACATGGCCCAAGCGGAAATTCTATAGCAAGCCCCACTCTCTCCCCTGGTTCACTTCGACCTGTGAAGCTGGTATTGCTCATAAGCAGGAAGCATTCCGCTGACTCAGCTGCCATAAGTCAATTACAAAAAAAAAAAAGAAATTTATAGAACCAATAAATCATTGTAAAGCTGAGTTGATCAAAGATGGTTTCCCTAAGGTACGTGTGCTATATATTTTAATCACACAAAATACATGCTAAACTATTCCTCAGTTGAGTGACTCATCTCTTGTTACGTTTTCGTCTATCATTCTCGTCCACTATCACTGTATGTAGTCTTAATCCCGCTCATATTCATCGGTGTATATTAGTCTCGCTTCCATCACTCCTATCTGTGTATTAACAGTCAAAAGTAATAGAAGTAAGTTTGAAACTTAAAATTAGAACAGTCTCTTATAAACAAAAAGTAAATATCACCACACGTAGTAATACTATTTAAATTTTAGCTGAAGAAGGAAGAGAAAAAAGAGTTACATAAAGGAGAGATATATAGCGGTCAGAGACTAATTTTGGATTATTTATTTTTATTTAAAAATAATTAAACTGGTTCAATCTCACCTGAGCTTAATAGGTAACCCACCGGATTGTTTTTCTATATGCTACGTGACGTATTTCAAACTTTGTATTATTTGGATTATTCGTACTACTTTGCTTATTTTTTTATGTTATACTTACAACGTTTATATATATATATATATATATATATATATATATATATATATATATATATATATATATATATATATATATATATAGTGTTAATAATTTTGGTAAGAAATCCGAGTACGAGAGCTCAATGTAGAAAACAGAGAAAGAATAGAATATAGAAAGAAAAAATTCACATACACATTGTAACTGTCGGCATTATAATTTAGTCCAACTTTTCGAGGAACGAAAATCTTGCACTAGTGGTTTCTTGGTCAATTTTGTGCAATTCCAGTATCCCTAGATTATTTAGACAGAAGTGTAATTTGTGTTTGGAAGACAAAATACGGATTCTTAGATACGAGCACAACAATCTTTTAAACAGAAGAGATGAACTAATGACCAAATGAAGACATAAATTTAAATTTAAAATTAGCAGCAACTGTTAATTATAGATCTACAGTAATCCTGAATTGTGAATCTACCTAAATTTGGTCCGTTCTTATGTCTATCAAGTTGAAATTTATTTATTTTTTATTTTTATTAATATTTGTTTTAAGTTAGAATGGGTATTCTTAACTATTTTTGGATTACGATACCATTTCCCTAAAGGCCCCTACGTCTTCTTTCTCTACCTTCTTATTTTTATTTTTATTGTTAT